>CM062295.1:563401141-563455741 GCA_031216915.1 Pictodentalium vernedei | reverse complement strand
GTTTCAGCTATTTGGCATGTCCCGCGGGAGCTTCTAACCGTTCAAAACCTCTGTCCGGATCTTGTGTGGCGGGGAGTTAGACTCGCCCCCCCCCCCCCCCCCCCCGTCGTAACATCCATGTTCGTTGTAGCCCATTGCCTTGTTTCAAAGAATATACATATTATACCGCCACCAACCACCCACCACCGCCTTCAAGGTGTCGCGTCTTGCCCTATTTTTTTTGATCGACGAGATCGTTTCAATTTTCCAAAACGTGGTGTTTTCGAAGATTTATTTTTAGCTTTTCATTTCTTCAACAATCTGCACAGCCTATCTTAATACTGGTAACAGGGCTGAACATTCCGGGAACCTCACAACCATTCTATTCACATTTCTTGCTAAAGCTTCTAGTCTCATACTTGCTGTTGAAACAGATGCTTCGTTGATCGAGGACTGTAAAGTACGGGTTACCGTAGACACGATACCGCGCGCGCCTTCAAGAAAACCTTCCAGATTCATTTTTCTATCGGTCTTCCATTTGCTTATCGTGTCATTCAAATGTGGCGCCACAAAATCCAGCGTGTATGTATCGGCGCCACTGATTGGTTAGAATGTGTTGATTGACAGGTTTTCAGTATGATACTCAATTAATTTAGAATCATACTATATTATTTGTGTATGATACTTAATTATTTTAGTATGATACTTAATTAATTTAGAATCATACTATCTTATTGTGCACGATTTCATGAATGCAGCATAAATAAAATAGCATGATACTGAAATCAGGTTCACGTACGGGAGGGTCATAATTGTTTTTTTAGTATGATACTCTAATAATTTGGTATGATGCTATATTATTTGGTATGATTTCATAAATGCTGCATAAATAATTAAGTATGATACTTAATTATTTGAGTATGATACTGAATTAATTCAGTATCGTACTATATTATTTGGGTATCATACTATATTAATTGAGTATCATACTCTATTATTTTAGCATCATGCTTAATTCACTGATTTATGATCCTGTTCGCACGTCATACGTGCATTGCTTAAAACGTTTTTGATTCGAGTCAAATTAGATGAAAAAAACTAACAAGAAAACTTTATGCATGGCATCAAAAATTCACCTTTGTATCCTTTTGTATATTTTATATTCTTTTCTCCAGTCAAGTGAGTACATGTAAGTATTTTCTGAATACAACGGAAGCAGAGGCGGAGCGGGGTAGAGAAGGGACTCGAAACTTTGGGGGCCACGTGCTTGCCCCAACAGTCTAGGATTCTTGAGTAAGCCCCTCCCCTCGTCGTATTTGAATTCTAGCTGCAACTCATGAGCCCGTTTCCAACTTTAATAACTTTTGTAACCATTTTTAGAAGGGGGTCGCAAATGACCAATGGTTGTAATTTTGGAGTCCATGAAGTGATAACTTTATTAAAAGCAATCTGACGTAATAAAGTTATCACTTCCAGAATCCAATGCTAAAACAGTAGGTCACTGGATACTTATTGATGAACTTGCAAATTTGAAACATGATGCTAAAAATGCTAAAAAATGACATTTTGATGGCCAAAAAGTTGAATTTTTTTTAGTTATTTAACAGAGTTACACCGCTAGAATGATGGACAAAGCAATCGAGGGGAAAAAATGGGGGAGCAGTTTTGATGAAAGGAACTTCACCTGACTTTAGCAGCATGGGACGGATCACGACTTCGAACACACAAATATAGAATTTTCGAAAATTGTACTTCCTCACCAAACAACCCCACAACAGTATACATTTTCAGCGTTATAGCCGTTGGTTTTGTTCCGTATGCATTCACACAATGGGATAATAACCAATAAAAGTTACCAGTGCTAAAACGGAGAATTGTGTAGTGCGTCTAGGCCGGTCGCACATGGTCATCATTGAGCAGGAACCCCTAGTCGAGTTGTCAGAGTTTTGCTATTATTCGATCAACAAACTTTATTTGTTTGAAAGGAAAACATGTTTCGCTTGAATTAAAAAAATAACGAATATTTCAGGAATTTCTCTCTTTTATGGGGCGAGTTTAATTTTTGTTTCATTTGACCCAGTGGCAAAGTTTGAACGGATAATATTATTAGTCTATTCACCACAAAAGACAAAAAATCTCTGTTCTCCGCGATAGAATTACGTTTTGTTTGCAGTCAGATCAACACTAAAAATGAATGTTTTTATTTTTACGTTTCACCCTGAAATTGTAGCAAGTACTGGTCTTGAGGGATTAATGTATTGATATTTTCTGTGTTCTGTAATCTCAATCACTGGTCATTGGCTCATTGCGGTGGAGTCACTCGGCTTAGTACTTGCGATTGTACCGGTTGCACTGCTAATTAATTCTCGTTAATCCCCAAAACTTGTTGTCGCAGTGGTCAGCAATTAAGTCGAGTGGATCCACTGTGGGATTTAATCCTCTACACTTTATGTCCTCCACAGTGATGGGTGTTTTTGTTAAAACCCACCTTGAACGTACTGTAGGTTACCAACTTTACAAAAGGCAGCATTTAATTAGATAAGTACTTCATACCTTTGACTTTCAACTGTATGAAGTATTTGTTTAATTAAATTCTGCCTTTTGTAAAGACTCGCATCGTGGATTAACAGTAATTAGTCAATTAATATGTTATTATCTAAGTGCAGTGTTCAGCAGGTGTACGTACCAACCTCATTCAGCTTGACCCTGAATTAGTGGCATAGAAAAGGTTTAGCTGACATCCCTTTTGCCCACCAACGATTTTGTCAGAACTTTCGAATTCTGCCAGATTTTTTCCATCACCACCTTTCTGTTCACTCTTGAAGTAATTGCCATTTCATTTTTTAACCCCTTGCATACTGATGTCAAAATATCTAAATTTCAGGCAGAAAGAATTTCCCATAATGCAAATAATGCTCTGTCAAACAAGATTCAATTGGTTAAATTTCTAGATGCATTATGGGAAAAAACAGCTTCCTGAAATTTTGGTATTTTGACATCAGAGTGAAGGGAGTTAAAACACTCATTTTATTTGGATCAGACAACAAAAACAACCACTCCATTCCCTACCATTTGCATTTCGATACCAAAACAATTTGTTTGGCACAAAAATATCCAGAATGGCTAAAAGTTTGGCACAGTTTCGGGCCAGCATGAACACTGACTTTGACTCTCAACCCTTTATCTAACATGAAAAGCAGACGACACTTGCAAAAATATTTCTTGAATAACTAATGTTTTTCATTTTTAGTCTCAAAAACATATAGGTTATGACC
This sequence comes from Pictodentalium vernedei, assembly GCA_031216915.1. Taxonomy (NCBI): domain Eukaryota; kingdom Metazoa; phylum Mollusca; class Scaphopoda; order Dentaliida; family Dentaliidae; genus Pictodentalium; species Pictodentalium vernedei. Next base: position 563,452,487 of record CM062295.1, on the reverse strand, counting down.
CCTCGTTGGAACGAGCTCGATGAGCTCGTTCCAACGAGGGGTCATAACCTATGTTTTTGAGACAAAAAAATGAAAAAATAATGAAAATTAATTGGCAATGTTTGAGAATAGCGCTATCCGGTTTTGGCCGTTACGTTGGGTAAAGGGTTAACATGGTTTCCACATCATATCAAAAGATTCTGAGGACTGATCTTAAATCTCTGCTCACTGATTTGGAAATATCAAGTTTTCAAATTGCAATTTTTAGCTTAACTTGAAGAAATCAAGATAAGCTATTGCCATACGCGTGCGGAAGTCTGTCAGCCTGTTCACATTTTCTTTGGCACAGGCTACACCCTTTAGTTATTGTTCGATCATTACGAAATTTCATATGCAGGTTCGAGGTCATGTCCAGATGAGAACGTCCCCTTTTGGTCACGATCTATCAACCATGATGGCTGCGCGAGCCAGGAACCCTAAAACCTTCAGTACAGTCTACAGGTTGTATTTGTGAAGGGATTTCATTGTAACTTCGTAGGATGACTCTGTGTAATGTCTAGATGATAACGTCTCCATTTGGTCACGATCGGTCAACCGTTATGGCTGCGAGAGCCCAAAAACCTTTAGCGCAGTCTACAGGTCACTGTATTTATGAAGGGATTTCATTGTAACTTGGTAGGATGACTTCATATCATGTCTAGATGGGAACATCCCCCTTTGGTCACGATCGGTCACCCATGACAGCTGCAAGAGCCGGAAACTCGAAAACCTTTAGCACAGTCTACAGGTCGTATTTATGAAGGGAGTTCATTGTAACTTGGTAGGATGACTCCGTATAATGTCTAGATGAGAACGGCCCCCTTTGGTCGTGATCAGTCAACCATGATGGCTGCTAGAGCCCGAAAATCTTTAACACAGTCTACAGGTCATATTTATCAAGGAATTTATTGTAACTGGGTAGGATGACTCCATATAATGTCTAGATGAGAACATCACTTTTTGGTCGCAAACGGTCAACTGTGACAGCTGCAAAGGCACGTGACCTACATTTGTTTAGCACAGTCTACAGTTCATATTTATGAAGCAATTCATTGTAACTTGGAAGGATAACTTGGTATGATGTCTAGATGAGACTGTCCTATTTTGGTCACGATCGGTCAGCCATTAACACCGCCTGGTCACTTGACCTAGATTCCTTTATCAGTGCTTACAGGTTGTTTTTAGTGATCGGACACTAAGAAACAGGACACTAAGAAACAATTTTGGGTAGGACAATAGGAAACAGGACACTAAGAAACACTTTTTTCATTATTTCAACCAATAATTTATTTTAAAAAATTTGAATAAAATTGTCTGAAAGGCAATTTTAAAGCAAATTGATGGAAACAAATTCTTTCTGAACCTATAAAAATGTAAAAATATGTATTTTTACAATTATTCATCCAAACTGCATCTGGACTAACAAGCTAACTATAAAAACAATGTAGCTGAGGGTAATTACTGAAGAAACACACACAAGCTGATCATAAATCTTAAACAATCTTTATTACCCAACATTTACTGCCCCAAAGGTGAAAAGGTTGACAAAAAGAAAACCTGGTTTGTTGATATTGGACTAAGCCGCTGTTTATTAAAATATTCATATGGGATATAGCGGCCAAGCCGAAAAACTAAACAATAATAATAAATGAATGTACATGAGATGACGAGGACAAAACACTTAGTGAAAATTATGTACAGAATTACGGAGATCAGCGAAACATACGCTGTTCAGAATTACGGACATGGGCGAAACATACACCTAAGTAAGGTGATGAAAAATAGACCCATAAACATAATTAAGGGCAGACACAATACAAAGTAGCTAAACAAACGAAATACAGGTGGTGAAAGTTCAAATGGGGAAGGTGGCGGGGTGAAACAAATTAGCTGTTGGCGAATGTACTGACTTCCACAACGTCAACTTAACAAGTGGCAGTTAAGAACAAAGAGGGAACTATTTGTGAATCGATACCGCCGTGGTTGACCGCTGACAAATTAGTCCCTTCAATATAGTGGAGGAACTGACCACTGAGCTAATTTTAATTGGCTGTTAATCCCCAAAACACGAAATTTAATTTCCCACTTAAATGTATCCTTGCGCTCCCGCCCTGAGCATTGTTAACTTATTAAAGGGGATTCCCAATTAAAAACCATGGCTATAGAAATTTGTGGTTGATATGTGTGAAACCCAAAGAGCTAAAATTTACTTGTATTGTGGTAGCCGGTTCTCGTCAGATCACCAAAGTTAAGCAATGTCAATCCCAGTTAGTCATTGGATGGGTGACCGTCTGAGTGATCGGTTCGGACTCCCGCGTTGTGTCCTTGGTCAAGGCACTTCACCCCAATTGTCCACATAGGGACACGATGACGCCGTGTACTAAGGCATACTGCACGTCGATGGTGCGCATGTCTTCAACCAATCTAACCCTGCCTGTGCTGAAGTGCCGAGTTACGATGTTGGGGAGCTGGCAGCAGCTCGTCATTGCTCGGTGGTTCTCTCCGGGTACTCCGGCTTCCTCCATCCGTAAAACTGCCACCGACATGATATGACCTTGGCTGTTAATGTGTTGTTAAACCCTAATAAATAAATAAATATAATACTTGTATTGTGCCTGCCATTATAATGAACTAAGTTGGTCAAACAACTTGATTGACAGAAAATGATTTAAATGTTAGGTAATAAATACAGCAACTTCCTTGTGAATTTGTTGCCCATTTGTTGTCATTACTATTAATTTATTCATTTACATGTGTTTAATTAGCTCAACTTTGGCGATGCCAAATTTGAGCTTATGCCATGGCCAGTCGTCCGTCTGGCCGTCTGTCCGTCAACAATTCAGTACGACTCGGGCTAGAGGCCGTATTTATGAACCGATATTTACGAAACTTCTTGGGTACCTTTGTTATGACCGTGGGACGAGAACGAGTGCTTTTGGGTCCGATCCGAAATTTAATTTGGCCGCTGGCGGCCATTTTGTACAGACTTAGGTGCAATCAGATTTTTGCGCAGAACTTCCATATGAAAGCGCTGATTTGAATATTTTTTTGTATGAATGTTTAGTACCATGGGATACATCACATATAATACGGGTTTTTCTCTCGTACGTAAATTATGCAAATTAGACTAACTTTGATGTATTTAGTGTTACTTTTAGCACTGTAAGTGCAAATGCCAATACGACTCGGGCTAGAGGCCGTATTTATAAACCGATCTTTATGAAACTTCTTGGGTATCTTTGGTATCACCGTGGGACGAAAACGAGTGTTTTGGGGTGCGGCCTGAAATTCAAGATGACCGATGGCAGCCATTTTGTACAAAATTATGTGCAATCAGAGTTTTGCACAGAACTTCCATATGAAAGCGCTGATTAGAAAAAATTTTTGTGTGAATGTTTAGTACCATGGGATACATCACATATAATACAGGTTTTTTTCTCGTGCAGAAATTATGCAAATTAGATGAACTTTGATTTTTTCAGTGCTACTTACACACGGTAAGTACACATGTCAATACGGCTCGGGCTAGAGGCTGTATTTATCAACCGATCTTCACGAAACTTCTTGGGTACCTCTGTTATCACCTTGGCATGAGAACGAGTGTTTCTGAGTGCGGTCCAAAATTCAAGATGGCTGCCAGTGGCCATTTTGTACCGAAATTAGGTCTAATCAGTTTTTTGTACACAACTTCTATACGGCTCAGGCTAGAGGCCGTATTTATGAACCGATCTTTACGAAACTTCTTGGGTACCTTTGTTATCACCGTGGGGTGAGAACGAGTGTTTTGGGGTGTGGTCCGAAATTCAAGATGGCCACCAGCAACCATTTTGTACCAAAATTAGTGCAATCAGTCTTTTGTACAGAACTTCTGTATGAAAGTTCTGATTTGAATAAATTTTGGTATGAATGTTTAGTAAAATGGAATACATCACAAATAGTACGGGTTTTTTTCTCGTGCAGACATTATGCAAATTAGATGAATTTTGATTTATTTAGTGCTACTTATACACTGTAAGTGCACATGTCAATACGGCTCGGGCTAGAGGCTGTATTTAGCAACCGATCTTCACGAAACTTCTTGGGTACCTTTTTTATCACCTTGGGACTAGAACGAGTGTTTCTGAGTGCGGTCCAAAATTCAAGATGGCTGCCAGTGGCCATTTTGTACCGAAATTAGGTCCAATCAGTTTTTTATTACAACTTCTATACAGCTCGTATTTATGAACTGATCTTCATGAAATTTCTTGGGTACCTTTGTTTTCACCTTGGGACAGGAATGAGTGTGTTTTGGGGTGCCTTTGTTATCACTGTGCTATGAGAACAAATATTTTGGGGTTGAGTCAGACCCACTCTGGGACTCAAAGATTTCTTTTCTAGTTTAGCATCTGACTGTCACCCACCTTTACAATACTTTACCTATACATTTGTTACAGGCTACGGTCAGTATTTATGCACAGCCCGTTACAATACTTGATATGTACCTTTGTTATCAGGTCATTACCTACATGTTTGTCATTGCTGTGTCACATACTATACATGTACATGTCTTGACAAATTGAGCTACAGTGTCATTGACACTTTCATTTTTAGCTTAACTTGATAAAGTCAAGATAAGCTATTGCCATCACGCGTACGGAAGTCTGTTAGACTCACAGTTAGTCTGTGAGTCTGTTCACATTTTCCTTTAGCTCAGGCTACACTCCGTAGTTCTTGTCTGATCGTCACGAAATTTCATATGCAGGTTTGGGGTCGTGTCTAGATGAGAACATCCCCTTTTGGTCATGATCGGTCAACCCGTATGGCGGCCCTAGCCCAAAACCCGAAAACCATTAGCACAGTCTGCAGGTCGTATTTATGAAGGGATTTCATTGTAACTTGGTAGGATGCATCTGTATAATGTCAAGATGAGAACGTCCCCTTTTGGGCATGATCTGTCAACCGTGATGGCTGCCCAAGCCTGAAACCCAAAAACCTTTAGCACAGTCTACAGGTCATATTTATGAAGGGATTTCATTGTAACTTGGTAGGTTGACTTCATATAATGTCTAGATGAGAAAGTCCCCATTTGGATTCGATTGGGCAACTCTGACGGCTATAGGGGCCCGAAGCCCGAAAACCTTTAGCACAGTCTACAGGTCATATTTGTGAAGGGATTTCATTGTAACTTGGTAGGATGACTCCAAATAATGTCTAGATGAGAACGTCCCATTTTGATCGCGATCGTTCAGCCTTGATGGCTGCTCGAGCCCAAAAACATTTAGCATAGTCAAAAGGTCATATTTATGGAAGGATCTCATTATAACTTGTTAGGTTGACTCCATATAATGCCCAGATGATGACATCCCCTTTTGGTCGTGATTGGTCAACTGCGACAGCTACAGGTGCCCAAAGCCCGAAAACATTGAGCACAGTCTACAGGTCATATTTATGAAGGGATTTCATTGTAACTTCGTAGGATCACTCCAGATGATGCCCAGATGAGAATGTCCCCTTTTGGTTGTGATCATTCAACCATTATGGCTGCCCGAGCCCGAAGCCCGAAAACCTTTAGCACAGTCTACAGGTCATATTTATGAAGGGATTTCATTGTAACTTGGTAGATTGACTTCATATAATGTCTAGATGAGAATGTCCCCTTTTGGACACGATTGGGCAACTGTGACGGCTACAAGGGCCCGAAGCCCAAAAACCTTTAGAACAGTATACAGGTCATAATTATGAAGGGATTTCATTGTAGCTTGGTAGGATGCCTCCAAATAATGTCTAGATGAGAACGTCCCCTTTTGGTCGCGGTCAATCAGCCTTCATGGCTGCCCGAGCCCAAAAACCTTTAGCATAGTCTTTTGTTCGTATTTATGGAAGGATTTCATTGTAACTTGTTAGGTTGACTCCATATAATGCTTAGATGATGACATCCCCTTTTGGTCGTGATTGGTCAACTGTGATGGCTACAGGGGCCCGAAGCCTGAAAACCTTTAGCACGGTCTAGAGGTCATATTTATGAAGGGATTTCATTGTAACTTGGTAGGATGACTCCAAATAATGTCTAGATGAGAACGTCCCCTTTTGGTCGCGATCATTCAGCCTTGATGGCTGTCCGAGTCCAAAACCCCAAAACCTTTAGCATAGTCTATAGGTTGTATGTAATGAAGGATTTCATTTTAACTTGTTAGGTTGACTCCATATAATGCCTGGATGATGACATCCCCTTTTGGTCGTATTTGGTCAACTGTGATGGCTTAAGGGGCCCGAAAACCTTGAGCATAGTCTACAGGTCATATATATGAAGGGATTTCGTTGTAACTTCGTAGGATCACTACAGATTATGCCCAGATGACGCCCCCTTTTGGTCAAGATCATTCAACCATGATGGTTTCCTGTGCCCAAAACCAAACAATTTTTAGTACAGACTATAGGTCGTATTTGTGAAGGGATTTCAATGTAACTTAGTAGAATGACTCCTTTTAGTTGCAATCGGTCTACCGTCATGGCTACACAGGCCTGAAGCCCGAAAACCTTTAGCACAGTCTGCAGGCCATGTTTATGAAGGGATTTCAATGTAACTTGATAGGATGACTCGTTTTGGAATAATTTCACTGTAACTTGGTAAACTTTCGTTGACGTACGTTAACTGTGAGGGCCATATACATTAACTGTGAGGTTATATTAACCCACCCCTCAGCTCTTTAGTACAGTGTACACCTCATATTATTTTTATCAAAAACATAGCATACAGGGAACAGAAATGAACATATTCCCAATTATCACAATCTTGTCTTATTGGTCCCCTACCGGCATCGCCGGAGGGGACTAGAGGTTTGCACTCTGTCCCTCCGTCAGTCTGTCAGTCACACTTTAGTTTTTCCGGAGTTTTTTTGGAAACGCTTCAACGGAATGATTTCATTTTTGGTAAACTACTATAGAACGATGACTTACAGATCAAGTTTGAGTTTCATGCTGATTGCGTTATTCTTGTGTGAGTTACGGCCCTTGGAAATATGGGAAAAAGCACCAAAATATCAGTTTTCCGGAGTTTTGTTTGGAAACGCTTCAACGGAATGATTTCATTTTTGGTAAACTACTATAGAACGATGACTTACAGATCAAGTTTGAGTTTCATGCTGATTGCATTATTCTTGTGTGAGTTACCGCTCTTGGAAATATGGAAAAGCACCAAAATATCAGTTTTCCAGACTTGTTTTGGAAACGCTCCAACGGAATGATTTCATTTTTGGAAGCCTACTATAGAACGATGACTTACAGATCAAGTTTGAGTTTCATGCTGATTGCCTTATTCTTGTGTGAGTTATGGCCCTTGGAAATATGGAAAAGCGCCAAAATATCAGTTTTCCGGACTTTTTCTGGAAACGCTTTAACGGAATGATTTCATTTTTTTGTAACTTACTATAGAACGATGACTTACAGATCAAGTTTCATTTACACTCTGTCCATCCATCCGTCAGTCTGTCAGTCAGTCTGTTGTTCATACTTTAGTTTTCTGGACTTTTTTTGGAAACGCTTCAACGGAATGATTTCATTTTTGGTAACCCACTATAGAACGATGACTTACAGATCAAGTTTCATTTACACTCTGTCCATCCGTCCGTCTGTCAGTCAGTCTGTCAGTCATACTTTAGTTTTCCGGACTTTTTTTTGGAAATGCTTCAAATGAATGATTTCATTCTTGGTAACCTACTATAGAACGATGACTTACAGATGAAGTTTGAGTTTCATGCTGATTGCATTATTCTTGTGTGAGTTATGGCCCTTGGAAATATGGAAAAGCGCCAAAATATCAGTTTTCTGGACTTTTTTTGGAAATGCTTCAACGGAATTCATGCTGATCACATCTAGGTTATAACATTTGTATAATTATAAATGCTCATTAGTCCGGTAGGGGGCATTGTATTGCTTCAGCGATATGTGCGCTCTTGTTTCATAATCCTTTCATAAACATTGAACATTATCCTTTTCATCAATCACATCACACAAGTTAAGCTACAGTGTCATTGACACTTTCATATATCTACCTATCCTTTTTTAGTAAATAGTAAATATTACAACTTAATAAATATGTTAAAATTTGTATGTAGGAATATTTTCTGTCAGGAGATATAACAATTTATATTTAGTAATAATGTAAAAAAATAGTAAATAATAATGATGAATAAACAAAAACACTCAAAATATTATTAAAAATATTTAATTAACTAAATATGTTAATGGGAATTATTTGGAAAAGGTTATTTCCTAAATATAGTAACTTTCAAAATAAAAAAAAATGTGTTTCTTAGTGTCCGTTTCTTAGTGTCCTGTTTCTTAGTGTCCATTTCTTAGTATCCTGTTTCTTAGTGTCCTGTTTCCTAGTGTCCTACAACCATCGTATTTTGGTCACGATCGGTAAGCCATTAACACCACCTGGTCACTTGACCGAGATTCCTTTAGCAGTGCTTACAGGTTGTATTTATGAAGGGATTTCCTTGTTACTTGGTAAGATAACTTGGTATCTAGATGAGACTCTCCTATTTTGGTCAAAATCGTCACGTGACCCAGATTCCTTTAGCAAAGTCTACAAGTTATATTTATGAAGGGATTCCATTGTAGCTTGGTAGAATGACTTGTTTTGGAATGATTTTACTGTAACTTGATAACTTTGGTTAACATTAACTGTCAGGGCCACATCAACCCAGGTCTTAATTTTTAGATCACCTGAGCGACACTCAAGGGAAGCTTTACTTATCACTTTCCGTCAGGCGTTAACTTTACATTATCGACTTCTTCTCACAAACTACTCAACCAAATTGAACCAAATCTGGTGTGCATGTTCCCTATCATATGTCAATTCAAGTTTGTTCAAATCAAGTTGACCCACCCCTTGGTAGGGACACGCCCAAAAAGTGAGCCTAAATCTTAAAAAATCTTCTGATGAACCAGCAGTAGCAGATACTTGATATTAGGTGTGCAGCTTCCTTTTGAGGTGTAGACTCAGATTTGTTCACGAGAAGTTCTAGGGGCTATATTTGCCATCGTTATGGGAGGGGCAAGAATTTTTGCCCCGCCCAAAATTTCTATTTTCCAAACCGTGAGGCTGATTTAAACCAAATTTGATATGAGGTTTTATTGAGACATTAGTAGCTAATTTATGCCCCAAAATAATTTTCTGTCGCCCCATGGGAACCTCAGGAGCTAAAAATAGAAAAAAATTAAAACGCCCATATCGCCAAAAGTGCAAGGCACTGAGAATTTTTATTTGGCGTGAAGCTTCCTTAGGAGCAACAAAATGGAATGGTAAAAAAAAATGCTATCGATTTTAGCATAAGGTACTTTTTCGGGACTTTGAAAAAGTGATGAGTCAGCATTTTTTAACACTGTGGGTAATGGGAAAACCCTGAAAGAATCTTCTTGTCCCAAACCACTGGTCCAAAGGCTTTCATATTCACATATAACTCGAGCATCGGTTGTCGGATTTTAATGTTCTTTGTTATGGTGATAGGGCAGCTTGGGGGGAACGGATGCCCTTGTACCTAGCGTTTCGTCCATTCATGTTTGGTATAGAGTTATGGCCCCTGTTTGTTTTTGGCCTCTGTTTCTCACTAAGGCAAATTGTACCATAGCCTATGGGGCAAAGTTCATTATTTTTCTGCGGCCCAGTGCTTACAGACATTTTAACCTCTACATATCAATATATCCATATAAATATGGATGACACAAGAATTATAGTGATTTTGGTTCCAGACCATTTAAAATTGTAACGCCGCACCAATCGATTTCAAATTTTATTTGCTTATTACTAATGTCAAAATACAGGTCAAATTCGATTTGGAGGTTCACTCCGACCATTCTTGCAAGAGTTATGCCTCTTTTTGAATTAAAAAATCACAAATTTCCCAATTTCAGCTTTATTCTTAATGTCCAGTGCCTATAGGGGAAGTGCTGTCCAATTTTTTTTGTAGTCTACTATTTCCGTACTGTCCAGTGCTTGCAGGGGAGGTTGCATGTCATTTTAAACTACATATTAATATAACCATATAAATATGGATGCCAATTTCAGCTTTATTCTTACTGGCCAGTGCCTATGGGGGAAGTGCTGTCCAATTTTTTGTAGTCCACTATTTCTGTGCTGCCCAGTGCTTGTTGGGGAGGTTGCATGTCATTTTAACCTACTGCATATCGATATAACCATATAAATATGGATGCCAATTTCAGCTTTATTCCTACTGGCCAGTGTTTTATAGGGGAAGTGCTGCCCAATTTTTTTTTTAGTCCCCTATCCCAATTTTTTCTAGTCCACTATTTTTGTACTGGGCAGTGTTTGCAGAGCAGATTTGCATGTCATTTTAACCTACTACATATCGATATATTCATATAAATATTGATGACACAAGAATCATAGTGTTTTTTAATTCCGTTCATTCAAAGTTGTTTGGATGAACCAATTCTCTTCAAACATTCGGAAGGTATTTACTTACATGCAAGACCGACTTTGCTACCTTCGGGGGCATCAGCACACGCGTTAGCATTGCTCTTGTTTTCATAGGGTACTTTTCCAGGACTTTGAAAAAATGCTGAGTCATCATATTTTAACACTGAGATTAATGGGAAAAACATTAAAGAATCTTCTTCTCCCATACCACTGCCCCAAAGGCTATATTCATCATACATGTTCCTCAGTATCATTGTTCCATGATTAACCCCTCATACCCTGCATTTTTCTTGACATTTTTAGTTGCGTTTAGTTTTCTGTTTAGCTCGGAATTTCATGTTTAACTTAGTGTTTAGGTCAGCTGCTGTGCTCCTTCTCTTCCCATGGCACTTACATTCATCATACACGTTCCTCAGTATCATTGTTCCATGATTAACCCCTCATACCCTGCATTTTAAACATTTTTGTTGACATTTTTAGTTGTGTTTAGTTTTCTGTTTAGCTCAGAATTTCATGTTTAACTTAGTGTTTAGGTCAGCTGCTGTGCTCCTTCTCTTCCCATGGCACTTATATTCATTATACATGTTCCTCAGTGTCATTGTTCCATGATTAACCCCTCATACACTGCATTTTAAACACTTTTCTTGACATTTTTAGTTGCGTTTAGTTTTCTGTTTAGCTCCGAATTTCATGTTTAACTTAGTGTTTATGTCAGCTGCTGCGCTCCTTCTCTTCCCATGGCATTTATATTCATCATACATTTTCCTCAGTATCATTGTTCCATGATTAATCCCTCATACCCTGCATTTTAAACATTTTTCTTGACATTTTTAGTTGCGTTTAGTTTTCTGTTTAGCTCGGAATTTCATGTTTAACTTAGTGTTTTGGTCAGCTGCTGTGCTCCTTCTCTTCCCATGGTACTTATATTCATCATACATGTTCCTCAGTATCATTGTTCCATGATTAACCCCTCATACCCTGCATTTGAAACATTTTTCTTGACTTTTTTATTTGCGTTTAGTTTTCTGTTTAGCTCAGAATTTCATGTTTAACTTAGTGTTTATGTCAGTTTCTGTGTTTTACTTTTAAGAGGTTGTGTTTAGGTAAGCTTTGTCGCATGTTATGAGCCTGTTTGATACAGTTCTTGTGTATGCCAAAGTTACTATCAAAGAGGAATGTTGGTGAGCTATAGGGCGTTGGCGTCCTTCTTGTTGAATTTGGTGTGCTCATTAGGCAGGACCTCTAGATAAGAGCTATTTATTAGCATTCATTTCTGTGAAAAACGTTGCTGTTTACAATAACCTCTGAACTTACTGCATTTGTGCATCAACATTCTTCTTTTAGCCAGCCTTACAGTTTACATTTAAAAATGCATGGATTACTCTGTCGTTGTGCACACACAATGCTGTTATGATTAAATTTCACCAAATAACATTGGTACCAATGATCTTCAATTTTTCCTTTTCACTTATAACTTACCAAGTTCAAGTTTGTCAAGTTGAGCTACATGTCATTGACACTTTCATTTGTGAGTGGCACTGGCTATTTTTTGCCATCAAGTTAGGTAATGGGTTAATTCAGTTATTAACCTTTATTGAATGTTGTTCAAAAAATTGGATTTGTGTCAAGCTTATCTGGGGTTTGTTCAGATATCTGGCAGTTATTGTTTACAGTAATATGGTCAGTAGGTGAGAATAATGGATCAAAGAATTAGTGCTTATTGTCTGCATCTTATATTTCAGACTTGTTGAAAGAAATTATAATTAGTATCGCTGTACAATTCTTTATTTTATTATTTTATTTCATTATTTTAGAACATATGTAAAACTAAATGTAGATTAACAATATTTATCTCCCCTTGGGAACTCCGGGAAGTGATGGAGTGCTTGTTTACTGTGGCAAGCATGCTCTGTTTTACTGGTAAAATAGGACCAGGTAACCAGTGTCTGGGGTAGAGTCATCTAAAATGGGCAACAAGGGTACAAACAATTGGCTAGACTTGATAGACTATCTATGTTGCAGTAACGGTTAGCCATTGTGCAGAAATATGTGACCTTAAACACCAATAAATAAATCTAACAATATTTTTCACCGATAATGCCCCACAAAAGGTTTTGTTTCTCACTGAAATTAAACCACCTCATTTAACGTTTTTCTGGACTTGCAGTGTCTTCGAAATTTTGTATTTTAAAATTTAACTTTTTTATACAGTGTCTGTTTATTATTAAATGTCTTTGTGCTTTGTGGAGTGTTCTCACTTTGCCAGCAGGTATTTTTCTCATAAAAAGGTGTTAACCCTTTACCTAACATGAAAAGCAGACGACACATGCAAAAAAAAATTCTTGAATAACTAATTTTTTGTCTCAAAAACATAGGTTAGGACCCCTCATTGGAACGAGCTCGACAAGCTCGTTCCAACGAGAGGTCATAACCTATGTTTTTGAGACAAAAAATGAAAAAATAATGAAAATTAATTGGTGATTTTTGAGAATAGCGCTAGCTGGTTTTAAAGTTACGTTGAGTAAAAGGTTAATAACTTGGACAATAGAGATTCAATGTATAGTCTGTACTATATTTCTAGGCACTTAGGTTGATTTATTTAAAATTGCATATTAACTAACACAGCTTTGAAAATATGTTTGATTATTATTGTCGCTGACAATTTAGAGTTAAATTAAACAAATTAAAATAGATTAAATTATATACATTTTAGACATTAATAAGTGTGGTTATGGAAATATCAATCAATCTTGATTCGGCTGGGTTTAAACAAATTTGGAGACAAATAACAATTTTAACAAGTGGTACATTGTTGAGGGTGAAATAGCATCATCATCATTCGCACCTTGGACTCCCAAGTATGAAGACGGATTGTTTGACCGACCACTATGGCAAACCTGGAAATCCCAGTCAAACTGAAATGTGCCCTGTCAGCTCTGGACGTCTCTTGTCCTCTTAACTGGACTCTCCAGATGAGGGGCAAGAGCATCCACCTGACTTTGGAATTCAAAGTGCAGGAGACCACCACACCACCATCGGGGAGAGGTGGTACCTTTGGTGAGAGGATTCCCTCTCACACTGGTCCTCACAGGGTGGTTGGTTCTTCGGAGAAGAAGAGAAAGAAGAAGAATCCATCCACCAGACGCAGGGATGCACGGCACCAGGAGGCATGGCTTGCGAAGAAAAGAGCAGGAACAGAGAAACAGGAGGCAGTGAAAGAGACTCCTATTGAATCACCACCACCTTCTCTTCCCACGCCAACCCCAACCTCTCCAGCACCATCTCAAGCTTGGAGTCCCACATCAGAGAGGAAGATGAAGAGCTAAGCAAACTCACCCATGAACTGAAACAACAGATTGTGGGTACAGAAGAGACTTCTGACAGCTCTCCAACGGAAACCAAGCTAACCTTACAGCTCCAGGAAAACGCTATGCTCATGCTTGAAAAGAAGTACAGAGACCAAGGATGACAAGTGGCAGAGCTAATAAAGAACAGAGACGAACTACGTTCCCAACTCGCCAATCCGACTCCACATCCATAGATCAACATGGTACCACGGCCCTCGCCATCAAAAGTCAAGGACTCCCCACCTCCACTGCCACCACCAAAGAAAAAAAGAAAGAATCAAAGGAAGTAAGAAGCGGAAGGCAAGCGAGACGACAGCCCAATAACACCAACAATTCACATCCACTTATGGGATGCATGTCGCATCCCCAAGTGAAGAATCTTTCGGAGGACAACAAAGCCAGTCAGGTGGTCTTCCTGATGCCCCCCTTTGTGGAATTTGTTAAGATATGAACATAACAGGGCAGTTACTTTACTAGTTCTTAGGTAGTTCACTTTAGGGTTGTCGCATGACAGTGAAGTGAAAAATATTATGGAAGCAAACAATTTAAGTACTAAATAGGGTATTTGTGTAGGTGGGTATTTTGTCTTAGACTGGGGATTACTTTTTTCCATACTTTTTTGCGCTTATATACATGAAATACTAATTAATATATATATTTATTTATAAATATCGTCCCTTTAGTGCAACAAGTTAGGCACCATCTACAATGCCTAGGCATTGCAGATAGCACCTTGTTGTTCTCAAGGGATAATATATTTTTGAATTTTTAAAAAAATCAACTTTTTTCCAAAATGCAATTGTGAATTTAACCAATGCATTCCATTTTTGACCAACATAGAAAGAGTTTGAAGTGCTGAAATTAAAAGTTTAGCCCTCATACAACAGATCTTTGTAACGCTTGTTCTGATTTGTGCTTGGAAGTTGAAGACTGCTAAGTTAGTTATCACATTTGTGATTGTCAGCTCATTGCCAGTTATCGCCGATTCAGAGTAAATACTTATAACAAACGGAGGACCTACAACTGTGAATATCTCTGTCACCAACAATACTAATACAGACTATTGCAGAGGCATGAAGATTTCTCATTCCAGCCTGCTGGCCAAGTGAGAGTACACCATCTTTGCTTTGTTACAATATATGGGAGAGTGTCTGTAGTAGACACTCTCCCATAAATTGAAACAAGGCAAATCCATTTCGGTAACAATGCTCCACAAACTATGACCAATATTTTTTATAGACTATAACATAATTAATACTTGCGACTGACCATTAATTAATAGTAGTAGTAAATATTTTATTCAAGTGTGACCATTAATTAATTGTAGGTTATTGGCATTTTGAGACTAACCTCTTATCGGTCTGGTAAGCTCATATGATATTAAACTCAGATGACCTTAACCCTTTGAATCCCAGCGGCCGCTTTTCCGGCCAGGAACATGATACGTCATAACATGATTATATGGGATGGCTATGCAGTAAATAATGTGGGGTAGACCAACCAGTATTTTCAATGTGCAGCCCGATGCTGCACGTTGAAAATATTGATTGGTCTTCCCCAAATAATGAATATGGACTCTTCTAATTGCTGCCTTTTAACTGGCATGGAAGATACCACCAGAGTCCAAAGGGTTAAGGTGACTTATTCTGCTTTAATTCCTCATTGAAAACTACACAAATCATTGCACAATATTATCTTATCCATTTTCATTTGAATTTTATTTCAACTAGTAAATATTTACCAATTTTAGCGGCAGTTGAGGTATCATGCTTGAACACTGAAGGCGATGTTTGTTAGCAACTTCATTGGCTGCTTGAAAAAGAAAAAGAAATAAATAGACACCACTGTTGTGGTACTTCCGGGGTACGAATTGGGTTTCATAACCAATAACTTTTAACCCTTTACCTAACATAGCGGCCAAAAACGGCCGGAAAATTAATCAGATTAAGCCTACCACAGCCTAAAATATCTCGGAAGTTACTCAACAAATCCACACAAATATGGATATCATTAAAACCAGCTCGTCGATATGCATTATTGTATGATTTTATTGAAAAATTGTGAAAATTCTTTTCGAAAAATGTGAAATTTAATTTATTTTTAAAAAATACTGTGTCAGGTAAAGGGTTAATCCCTTTACCTAATGCATACGATATCAAAATTTGCTGTTATACCCACACTTTCCAAAAAAGTGGTGTATACTGGATTGCATCTGTGCATGTGTGAGTGCATCTGTACGTCCGTCTGATGTCTGTTCAGATCATAACTTGAAGATTGGTTGCTCGGATTTTGATGAAATTTTTATACAGGTGTTCATTAAGTCCCTGGGTTGATATTTGTGTTCCCTATGGGGGGAGAGGGTCAAATTTTAACATAGTGATAAATTGGTAATATTCTCAAATTCCAAGGTTTCTTTTTTTTTTCGAATAAAGAACCTGAGTTCATATTTGGGCTCTCTGTGCAAAATAGGAATATTCTTTGAAATCTTCTTGACAACCACCATTCAGAATGTTTTGACACTTGGTATTCAACACCCTAGCCAGGCTCAGATCAAATTTGTTCAAATTAAGTTCCTGGATTCAAATTTGGGCTCCCAATTGGGGCCCAAATTTTAAATTAGTGTAATATGACGAATAATCTTTAAAAAAAATCTCCTTCTTCAGATCCACCATTCAGAATCTATTGGTATATGGCATCCTGGAGAGGAGGGGAAGGGGTCAGATTCAAGTTTGTTCAATTTAAGTCCCCAAATTGATATTTGGACTCCCTAGTTTTGCATTACTGGAAATCTCGGAAGTCAATACTAGAAAAAAATCATCTGCTATGGACAACACAATTATAAATAATTGAATAACTTCAATCCTCTGTAATGTTAACAAGCCATAGATGCAAATTAAAATTTTCTTCAAACAACTTTGGTCAGGTGAGTGCCTCCAGCCCCATGGGGCCTCTTGTTACTTGTATTGCAGTCATTATAAAACTTAAAATGCTGAAACTGACCTTAAACACCAACAAAGAAATGTGACCTACAGTGCTCAATGTTTATCCTCGCAGGTGTGCTACAACTAGTAAGTTAAGTGGGTTGGCAGTGACTTTTTAGTAAAGTATTGGCTGTCTCTATCGGCAGCCAAGACTGGGCTAAAAACTACTGCATGGGCAGTTTTACATTTGTCCGAAGACTGCCCCTGATACACAGTGGTGCACCTGCTCAGAAGAATTTATATATGTTAAAAGTGAACATGAAAGTGTTCATCATTGTGTTTCCAGATACTACCTACATTAACTTTTTACTCAACACACATCCCGATTGTCCAAGTTGGGGCACAGTGATGCAGTGTACTAAGGTGTACTGTGTGTCGATGGTGCACTTGTCTTCAACCAATGCTAACCCTTTATGTGTGGAATTAGTACCTTAATGAGCCTGTCAGTTTTTCGCCACTGCTCAGTGGTTCTCTGGCTGTGGAAAGTGTTGTTAAAACCCCATTACAAACATACATATTCAATGCACAGGATATCATAATTTATTATTTTAATTATTACATATTCAAATTTTTTTAAAAATGTCAACAAAACCAAATCATATGACCCCTCATTGGAACGAGCTCGATGCACATGTTCCAATGAGAGGTCACGTGATATGGTTTTATTGGCATTTTTTTAAATATAATTTTTTTCAACTGCTCATTTTGTAAATTATGCCTCCAGATGTGTTAGTTTAAGGGTTAAAATTTTATAAACATGGTTACTTGTGCACAGTTGATTCAACTGGGAGTGCAGTGGCTCAGTGGTTACGGCATTGAACTTCAAACCGAGATTAATAGACCAAGTGAAACATGAATGGGGATAATCCTGTTGATAAACAGGATTATCCCCATTCATGCTTCACTTGGTCTATTAATCTCTTCCTAGAGCAATTTTACAGCACAAAGCTCCCATTTCTATATGAAATGTGATAATATCAAATAAATAAATGTCATTGTGTGTGTACCAATGACATTTTACTTTGTCATCTATGCACATTTAATTTGTATGTGTAAAAAAAAATTCTGTGTGGATAGTTTCTACAAGAACAATAATATTTAACCTGTAAAGGACAAACCAGGGAACAAAATTATAAAATTCGTCACCCCCTTTTAAATGATTTGTAAATAGAGACAGTGTCCAGAAATAGAAGGTTAATGCAATAAAAAAAAGGATAATTCTCTTTTATGATTCATTGGTCATCCATCCTTTCCCAGAGTAATTTAACACAACAATGCAACCACCTCTTTTATGCCCGATAGAATAAATACATCTGTTAATGTATTTACAGTCATTTCTTTGTCTTTTAATTATTTACTGGGGTTTAACGACACTTTCGACAGCCAAGGTCACTTCGTGTCAGACAGTTTTACGGATGGAGGAAGCTCCAAAAGCCTCAGACTCGCTCTGCCGGTCTGTACAGAATTATTCAATGGACCGATCTGGTTCATACTGTACACAAAGATTGTTTATGACTCAAAGGGTTTGCCATGACCTTGCCCCAAGGTGTTGGCTTCCATGTCAAAGTCACAGACATTTCATTTATTTGTTTCTGCGTTCTCATTTTGATCCATAACAAATTATTCAATGAGCCAATCTTGTTCATACGTTACACAAAGATTGCTTATGACTTGAAGGGTGTTTCATGACACTGAGTCAAAGTCATTTCACAATAACAAAATGATGGACGAGGTGAATCATGTACACAGTATGCTTACAGCCTAATGTTTTACAATGGATTAACTAAGTCAGATTTTAGGAAGTTTTTCTCTCTTTCAAAACAACCCTTTCTTCTAGTACATAAAAGCTCTCATATTATACCAAATTTGTCACAGGTAAGGTAGACAGCATACCACACACCGGATTCACAACAGAGCAGTAGGTTGAAAGAAAAACCCAAGTCAAGAAAATATCATCTTGGATGGGCCATGCGAGCTATTGCCATCACTTGGCATCCGTTGTCGTCTGTAAACTTTTCACATTTTCATCTTCTTCTCTGGAACTGCTGAGCTGGTGTGAACCAAACTTGGCAGGAATGGTCTATGGGAGGTCCTCTACAAACGATCATCATTTTGTTCCCATCGGATGAAAAACATGGCCACCAGAGGCATTCTTTGATTCTGATTGGTGGATTTTGAAAAATCTTCTCCTCTGAAACCACAAGGCCAAATGTTTTGAAACTTCACGTGATTGATGACTGGGACACCCTCTACCGATGATACGCATGTAATGTTGATCGGGTTGCAAACTGGGCCACAATTGCGGCTTATAGTTACTATATAAACCCAATGGGAAATCACATTTTCATCTTCTTCTCTGGAACTACTGAGCCGATGTGAACCAAACTTGGCAGGAATCATCTATGGGAGATCCTCTACAAACGTTCCTCATTTTATTTACATGGTATGGAAAACATGGCCGCCAGAAGCATTCTTTGATTCTGTTTGGTGGATTTTGAATAATTTTCTCCTCTGAAACAACAGTGTCAAATGTTTTGAAACTTCACGTGATTGATGACTGGAACACCCTCTACAGTGATCTTCATTTACTGTTGATCGGGTTGCTAACATGGGTGCAATTGCAGTTTATAGTTACTGTGGAAATCCTATGGGAAATCACATTTTCATCTTCTTCTCTGGAACTACTGAGCCGATGTGAACCTAACTTGGCACAATAATGTACGGAAAGTCCTCTGAAAACATTCATCATTCTGTTTTGCACAGATAAAGGAGCATTAAGTTAGTACCGAACAGCTACATTCTTTGATTTTGATTAGAATAACTGACGGATATGTAGTTCTGCCAGGTGAGCGATTACAGTCTCTTTAGAGTCTCTTGTGTTCTTACTCTTAAGTTAGTCTTAACCCTTCAACCATCATAGCTAATATCAAAATTTAATTATTTTAAATATTGTTTTTTCAAATTGAAAGAAAAATTTCAACAAAACCCCCAATATGTGATCTTCATTGGAATGAGCTCAGTGAGCTTTCAACTGCTGAATTTGTGTATTACGTGGGTGGATGCGGTCTTTTCATTATGTAAAGGGCTGTCCCTTTAACCAATGCACACAATATGAAATTGGGTATTTTAAATTAATTGATTCTCAGGCAATTTTGTTTTCAAATCAGTGAGAGAGGGAGGGTTTTATTTTCAATTTTTATTTTTCTTTTGCAAAAAGTGAGCAAACATGGAGAGGATTTTGGCTGTCTCGTTACACACAGAAATATAGAAAGTGCGTATTTATATAAATAAATTCATTGTTAATTTGAAAAATAAAACATTTCTCTAAAAATAAACTGTAGGTACTGCAATTTAAAGACTTCATATTTGAAATAAACGTATTTAATCTACGGGGATTTGCCTCTTTAAAATATATGGGAGAGTGGCTTTAGGCACTCTCCCATAAATTGTAACAAGGAAAACATATTATATTTATTTATTTATTGGTATTTAAGGTCACATATTTATGCACAATGGCTAATCATGACTGTGACAGTTTTACGGGTGGAGGAAGCCGGAGTACCCGGAGAGAACCACCGAGCAACGGCAAGCAACTGTCAGCTCCCCAACATACGAACTCCACACAAGCAGGGTTAGCATTGGTTGAAGACAAGTGCACCATCGACGTGCAGTACGCCTTAGTACACAATGCCAACGTGCCCCCACGCGGGCAATGGAGATGAAGTGTCTTGCTCAAGGACACAACGCGGTTGCCGCAGGTGGGATTCGAACCGAGGACCTCTCGGCTTGCACCGTGCACCTCTACCTACTGAGCCACCGCATATTGGAGACACAACTAAATAAATATGCATCAATCAAAAAAGGTAAGAAGTTTTGGGTCTCCCCGAGTTTGTGCTAATACTGGAAGACACTAAAAGGCAATAAAAATGTCCAATGAGGGGGTTCAAATTCAATGAGGGATTGCCTGAGAATCAAAACACTTTTTTTTAGCTTTAAATATTTATTTTTCAATTTTTTCACAAAATTTCAACAAAAACATACATATCATGTATCCTTCTCACTGGAATGTGTGCAATAAGCTCATTCCAATGAGGGGTCGCATAATATGGTTTTGTTGAAATTTTTCAATTTATCAGTTAGGCAGGTCAATTCATCAAGTAAAAGGTTGAACCTTTTAAAAGCTCGATCCTTCAACTGAAGCATTACTTCCCCCCATTGCCAGCAACTACCTCCTACTGGTTGGGATTTTCTGGCCATCAATGGACTTTGTGTTAACTGAATATATTTTCAAGCACCAAATCACTTACCATACATAGGATAGAAAGTTTGTTAATTAACTCTTTACCTAATGCAACAACAGAACCGGACACAGTACTATTCACAAAAATTGCCATTCGAATTTTATTATCTTCAATTTTTATCTTAAAAACATAGCTTATGGACCCTCATTGGAACAAGCTCATTCCAATGGGGGGAGGGGGGCGGGGGGCATAAGCTATGTTCTTTTTGAGACAAAAAGAAATGAGTATATTTAGTAATTCAAGACATTTTGTTCGTCATCTATCCATATTATGGTAAAGGGATGCATTTAGTTCAAGGAATCCTTAATTATTATCCCTTACCATGTAGTGGTTTGGGAGATATAGGTTAGGGTTTCTGTTTCCCATGGGAACCTCGGGAAGTGAAGCAGTGCTTGTTTACTGTGGTAAACAAGCTCTGTTTTACTGGAAAATATGACCCAGTACTCCAATTCTTAGGGTGAAAGACGTCTAAAATAGGCAACATGGGTATAAACGATTGACTAAACTTGTCTTTATCTCATGTTGTGGTCATGATTAGCCATTGTGCAGAAATATGTGACCTTAAACACCAATAAATAAATAGGGTTTCTGTCTGTCTATCTTTCCATCCTTATGTATGTCACATGCATATGCACATATATGACATAAGTCATGAATGTCACATCCTTTTCTTCCTGCTTCATCATGACAGTATGGTATATGAGTGGTTATGGAATTGGACTTCAAACCAAGAGGTTCACAGTTTGTCCCCACCAGGGGTAACTGCATTGTGTTCTAGGGCAAGGCACTTAATCCCGATTGCCCACATGGGGGCACAGTGGCGCTGTATACTAAGGCATAATGCACGTCGATGGAGCACCTGTCTTCAACCAATGCTAACCCTGCTCATGTGGAGTTAGGGAGTAAGACAGTTGCTCGTCGTTGCTCGGTGGTTCTCTCCAGGTACTCCGGCTTTCTCCACCCGTGAAACTGTTTGACACAAGGTGACCCTGGCTGTTGAAAGTGTTGTTAAACTCCAATAAATACATAATAGCTTCATCACACTGCAAAAAAGGAACCATTCAACAAATCATTTTAAAATTTTATGCACAGGTTTTTGGTGACAATGTTTCTTGGGGTCACAATCAGCCACACTGGGTTACATCTTCCAGAGTTACAGTCCTTTGTTTTTAACAATTTTGATACCTGAAATCTACAGAATGGACTTATCATCACTCTGTTAGAACTGTTGAGTTAAACATTTTTAAATATTGAGCTTTTCATGACAATATCTCAAATGAATTTGTAAGTTCTCCCACAGTTATTCCCCTTATTTTTTTCAAATTATCTGTCTTGTCACCACACTGTTCTGAATGCAGCTTTCTGATGACAATTTTTCATTGGGATATTAATTACAATAATGAAACAATTAATTACTGAAGTAATATCAATAATGCCATAAGTGAAACAGTGTAATGTATTCAACAAATTAAATAATTAAGCATTTAATTTCTTAGATATTGTAATAATAATAATAATAATAAAAATAGTTTGGTGGGCCACTAATTTGTCACAGTTCTCACGTGAGAAGGCCTTGATTCGCCTGTTCTCCCAAATGCCTCCTTATCTCCATGCGTCTTCTCTCCTCCCAACACTTGAGGTGAATTGCTCGATGGCATCCCATACCCATTCTTCCCAATCTCTCCGATAAGCAATGTAATGACCAAACCCAGCCAGCACTATACACAAAAATCACCATTCAATTTTTTGTTTTGTTTCAAAACATAGCTTATGACCCCTCACTGGAACAAGCTTGTTGAGCTTGTGCCAATGAGGAGTCATAAGCTACGTTTTTGATGCAAACTTTTTTAAAAATTTGTTATTTAAGAAATTTGTTTGCAAGTGTCGTCTGCCTTTTGTGTTAGGTAAAGGGTTAATGGAGCACTCTGAGCTTTGTTGAACAAGATTAAACAAATTAAATGTCTGTTTTGGTGTCAAAACAGAGTAATTAATATTTTGTTGGTTTGTAAACTGCCCTGTTATTGGAATAGTTTCTGACAGAAAGGTTTTTTAACCCACCCCAAAAGTAATGTTCAGATATTCCAGGGCAGTAAATTAGAGTTCATTCAAATTTTATTTCAGCTACGTTTGCATCAAAAACATCATTTAACCTTTTGAGCACTGGTGGTATCTTCCATACCAGATAAATGGCAGAAATTGGAAGAGTCCATATCCATTATTTGGGGGTAGAGCAAATAATATTTTCAACGTGCAGCCTTGAAAATATTAATTGTTCTACCACACATCTTCACTTAGTAGCCATCCTACTTAAGGGCCTATATAAGTAATGAAATTTTGTTTGTCTTGAAAATTCTCACCTCTGATATTCCTTCAATTCAAATTAAATATACACAAAAAGTACATCAAAATGAAGGTTGGGACGTATGGAACACGAAACACATTTGTAATCAACTCATAGAGTCGACTGTAGGCACCACTGGTTTCTGGAAGTCTGCTGCCGTATTCGCACCAGAACTGATAATTTAATGATATTTCACGAACACAACTTGTGGCCAAATGTGCTTTACATATCCAAGAACAAAGCTAGGGGATAAAAATTCTTCACAACACGGCGACAGGGCTGCATTGTGGAAAATTCCAAAGCCCTTGCTTTTGTTTACGTATGAGTATACTTTCGATTTCCGGTCTACGTCATCAGACAGAAAAGACATGTAAAAACAACGCCATCTAAAATCAAATAAGGAAAAAGATCGCCTTCATACAGTATACTGTTATTAGATAGAGATTGCACAGTTGCCATATTCGATGCAAGGTATCATGATACCTGTTGAAATTTTTTAGAATTACGATTTTGTTTTTCGATGGAAATTCGTGGTAACGTGTGATTTGCGCATGTCTGTTGAACATGGAAACCATCTTCAATAAAAAATGCAGACAGTGTTGTCCTTTTCCAAAATGCAGTCCTATCGCTGTATTCGAAAGTGTTTTGAATGCCTAGCTTTGTTCTTGGATATGTAAAGCACATTTGGCCACAAGTTGTTCTGATGAAATATTATTTTATGATCTGTTCTGGTGCGAATACGGTAGCAGACTTCCAGGAACCAGCGGTGCCTACAGTCGACTCTATGAGTTGATTACATATGTGTTTCGTGTTCTATACATTCCAACCTTCATTTTGATGTATAATTTGTGTATATGTAATTAGAATCTAAGGAATATGAGAGGTGAGAATTTCAAAATAAACAAAATTCCATTACTTATATAGGCCCTTAATGAAATTATGACGTATCGTATTCCTGGGCCAGAAAAGCGGCCTCTCGTGTTTAAAGAGTTAAGAACCCTCAATGGAATGAACTCATTGAGTTTGTTCCAATGAAGTTTCACGATGTGTTTTTGAAGCAATAGAATTTAAAAAAAAAAAACTACCATACTTGATGTGTTGTCTTCATTCATTACAGGTTGAGGGTTAATTAGAAGGATTTATGTGTACAGATTTCCATGTTATTCGAAGGGTTCAGTATAGTCAGTTTTGTTGTAAAACACACTATCTGTGGAAATGAATGGTTTCTTTTTTTCTCTTTTTTTATTTGTGAACTCCCTTTGAAAAAAGCATTCAAGTGGAATGTTGCGAGTCAGCTGTGGTGAGCTTGTTCTAGAAGAACAATGCTCTGGAGCACACCTGCTGATACAAGTATGTTTAAGAGGACACCAGAAGTACAAACATTATGGAGAATTGATCTCACATTATACCTGGTTTTGTCACGCATGATCTAGTCACAAACTTCTTGTAGGAGATTAACCCTTTACCTGATGTAATGGACAAAACTGACCAGGGTATTCATGGAAAATGCCATTCAAATAATATTATTACGTCAGTATTCTCCACAAAAGCATTGGTTATGATCCCTCTTTGAAATAAATATGTTTGGTAAAATTCAATGGTTAAGATCTTGACTTCATTTCTATGTTAACACCGTGAGAAAGTGAAAGATGCTGAAAATGACCGTAAACACCAATAAATAAATAAAAAAAATTAAATAAATTGTTAAAATACTTTGCAACTGTATATGTGAGTTGAAATTATATCCAAAATATAAGCCAAGGGTCTAAATATCAAGACTTAACACATTCAACACTGGTGCCCTGGAATGTATAATTTCCTGTCAATACTTTTAACAGTGAAATGAGCAAAACCATCCTGGTTTCTTGGTAAGTTCAGTAATAATTTATTCGAACAGCTCCGTCGAGCTGTTGGATTAAATTAGTACCGAGCCCTGCTTCATATTTTTTGCTCTTTATATCTTCTCGTCCACTACCATTTTTTTCTTTTTCAAAAGTTTATGCACACTTTGTTGAAAGGGTTAAGACAAAGATGCTGTATATACAGGAAACCAATTATATTTGAGTATGTACCAGAATTATCTTATTCATGAGTGATACGAAATATAAGTTTTCCTGAGATGCTGAAAGCCACGAATAAGATAATTCTGGTACCTAATAAAAAACAATTGGGATTCTTTTTATACCCCCTGGAACGAGTTTTGTGTGTGTGTGTGTGTGTGTGTGTGGGGGGGGGGGGGGGGGGGGGGTACTGGAATCACCTTGTCCATCCACCATCCATCCATCCATCCGTCTGTCCATGCGTCTGTCGACATAATTTTGTCCGGAGATTTTCTCAGACGTTTATGGGCCATTGTCATCGAAATTTGGTTTGAATGCTCACCACCATGGGGACCTGTGCTCATGTGATTATAGTTGTGATTGGACTATTTTGACAGAGTTATGCCCCTTTTTCACATGTCTTAGAATGCTAGAATTTTGTCCGGATATTTTCTCAGGCGGGGGGGGGGGGGGGGGGGGGTGCGCGGTGGCTCAGTAGGTTGAGGTGCAGGCTGCAAGCTGAGAGGTCCTCGGTTCGAATCCCACCTGCGGCAACCGCGTTGTGTCCTTGGGCAAGACACTTCACCCCCGATTGCCTTCATGGGGGCACGATGACGCCGTGTACTAAGGCGTACTGCACGTCGATGGTGCGCATGTCTTCAACCAATCTAACCCTGCCTGTGCTGCGGTGCAGAGTTCAGAGTTACGATGTTGGAGAGCTGACAGCTGCTCGTCGTTGCTCGGTGGTTCTCTCCGGGTACTCCGGCTTCCTCCACCCATAAAACTGTCACGGTCACGATTAGCCATTGTGCATAAGTATGTGACCTTAAACACCAATAAATAAATAAATATAATTTTCTCAGGCGTTTATGGGTCGATTCCTTTGAAACTTGGTATGGATATTCACTACCACGGGATCCTGTGCACCAGCGATTATAGTTTTGATTGGACTTTTTGGCCAGATTTATGCCCCTTTTCGTGTTAGAATAATTAATTTTGTGCGGAGATTTTTTCGAATGTTTGTATGTCGATTCCTTTGAAACTTGGTATGGATGTGTACTATCATGGGAACCTGCGCACCAGTGATTATACTTTTGATTGGAATTTTTTTGCCCGAGTTGTGACCTTTTCATCTTAGAATGCCTGAATTTTGTCCGGAGATTTATGGGTTGATCCCTTTGAAACTTGGTGTGGATGTTAGCTACCATGGGAACCTGTGCACCAGCGATTATAGTTTTGATCACACCTTTTTGCCAGAGTTATACCCCTTTTCGTTTTGAATGCCTGAATTTTGTCTGGAGATTTTCTCGGATTTTTATGGGTCGATTCCTTTGAAACTTGGTGTGGATGTTAGCTACCATGGGAACCTGTGCACCAGCGATTGTAGTTTTGATCATACTTTTTTGCCAGAGTTATGCCCCTTTTCGTCTTGAATGCCTGAATTTTGTCCGGAGATTTTCTCGGATGTTTATGGGTCGATTCCTTTGAAACTCTATATGGATGTTCACTACCATGAGAACATGTGAACCTGCGATTATAGTTTTGATCAGACTTTTTCTACCAGAGTTGTGCCCCTCTTTGTCTTAGAATAATCATAGCAGTGGGGCCGGTGGGGGTATGGGCAGGCCCATCTGGGGCAATCACACCTCTAGTTATTATAGTCATCTGATGTCTCAATGGTAATTAAAACAAATTTTAACCCTTGAAGGCCTAATTCCAACTTTGATCACTTTTTACTGCAACAACAACAGGTGCCCCAGCATGAAGTCTTCGGCTTGGGTAAACTTGTAAGTTGCTCTCTAAGTACTTTAGCAGTTGTTTGTATGCAAGTCTTGGCTGCCTATGCAGGTAGCCATGACTTGTCTAGAAGCAACAGCAAATCCAGATGATGTGGTCTGTCAAACTGGAGCAAACAAGTGAGAAAAATCTCCAGGACCTAAGAGGTTAATTGTAACTAAAACACTAAAATGCAAAAAAAAAACATGTAGTGATATCAAGCTAAGCTTATTAGATAACAGCAGATATCAAAAAATATTTTGTTGGACATTTCCTGTAATCCTACAATGTAGCATGTAATAAAGGTGCATAGTAGTTAGAAAAGCGAAGATCTTTTTCACATTCATCCCATCATTTATTGTAAATTCTCCATGCCATGCCATACCAACTGGCCTCCAGAGTCTGATTTAACCCTATAACTAACGAATTGGCTGTATCCCCCCCCCCCCCCCCCCCACAATTTACAAACTGAGCAGTTGTAAAAAAAAATAAATAATTTTTAAAAAATTTCAATCGTATCATGTGTCTCCTCATTGGAACGAGCTTGTCAAGCTCGTTCCAGTGACGGGTCACATGATATGGTTTTGTTGGAATGTTTAGAAAGACTTGGAAAAAAATAATTAAAATAATAAATTTGGATATTGCGTGCGTTGGGTAACAGGTTAAGGGTATGTCCATGTCCCCCATGGGAACCATGTGAAGTGCAGTTGTGCTTTTTTACTTTGGTAAACAATTTCTGCTTTACAGGTAAAATAGGACCTGGTCAACACTGCCAGGGTGAAAGTCCTCTAAAGTAGCATAGGTATAAACGATTGGCCAAAGTTGACTTCATACCTTTGTTGTGGTCATGATTTTGCAATAGTTCTAAAAGTACCTTAAACACCAAATAAATATGTCCATGTAACACAATGGAACACAGACCTTCAAGTTGAATAATGCTGAAAAATGAACTGAGGTACATTTAGTCCTGGTTTTGATATAAAAATTGAGATAAATGCCCTCGAAACAAATATAGGAGGCCAAAAAATATAACTATTGAGAAGTGGCTTTGGCACCCCTAAAAGTTTTGCCCCTCCTCAAAAAAACAACATTGGCCCAGTACATATAACATAGATCCCAAAAAGGTCTCCAACGGTTACACGTGGTACAAAAACCTCAAATTTGATCTTGCAGCACAGAATTTTGCAAAATTTTCTCGCAAGGAGGGGGTGGGGGGCATAATCCTAACAGGATCCTCCGCTTGTTAGCCTTCCTTCCCTTCCCAGAAAAGGAAAGGGGAATAATAACTGGATAGTCCTGGTTAGGACTAGAGGGAGGCCTCGGAACCACCCCTCCACCCCCACAACAGCCTTCCAAATATTATAGAATTCTGGCTATTCGTCTGCTCTTGAGAAATCATTAAAAAACTTATGTTTACTCGCGTGAATTACTGCCAGAAGGACTATAAAGTTACATTTCGATGTTTCTGTTAACCCTTTACCCAACGTAACGTCCAAAACCGTCCAGTGCTATACTCAAAAATCGCCAGTTAATTTTCATTATTTTTTTATTTTTTGTCTCAAAAACATAGGTTATGACCCCTCATTGGAATGAGCTCGTTCCAATGAGGGGTCATAACCTATGTTTTTGAGACAAAAAATGAAAAAAAAATTCGTTCAAAATTTTTTTTTGCAAGTGCCGTCTGCTTTTTCATGTGAGGTAAAGGGTTAATGAATGGACTTGCCGCAAAACTGCACTACCACTTCTGTGTAATATACTTCTTTAAATTGTTCTGACTGACTGACCCATTTTAATATCATGTTTTGAAACAAAGAATAAAATACCCTGTACATCAGGACTGGAATAAGTTTGGGTGGTCGATGAACGAACCTTGTTGACCGGAGGCATTGACCAACTGTCAAAGGGGGATGTGGGAAGGAAAAGAAGGATGTCCCCTCTCCCGGGTGCCTTCCACGGAGAAAATGTTTTACTCAAACAGCT
This sequence comes from Pictodentalium vernedei, assembly GCA_031216915.1. Lineage (NCBI taxonomy): Eukaryota > Metazoa > Mollusca > Scaphopoda > Dentaliida > Dentaliidae > Pictodentalium > Pictodentalium vernedei. Next base: position 563,423,281 of record CM062295.1, on the reverse strand, counting down.
TTGTTTTCTTTAATAATCAGTACCAGATTACCACAAACATTTTTGTTAAACTCTCTGTGACAATGTTCACCCTTTCTCATATCCTGACCATGTTCGGCATTTGGCCGCCCCATTGCTCTGTCACGCCCCAATCCCTAAACCTCTAAGCCTGTGAGATTTGCATGGATTGGGAGATATCAATTTAAAATTGAATGATGCATTTCAGACATCAAGGCATGAATGACAAAAATTTTCCTCAAATTAAACCAAATGATAAAACAGACATACACAGGTCTGTCACACCAACTAACGAAAATATCTAAATTGTCCCTCAACGTTCAAGGTTAAACTATTGCACCATCTGTTGTTTCCGTAGTCGTGGTTATTTCATGGATGAAAATCTGAAGGCTGATGATCATATTAAACACATTTGTCGGAGTTAATTTTTGATTTGCGTAATATCAGTAAAATTCGATCGTTTTATTATGACACAAAACATCCGAGTAGCTTGTTCGATCCCTTCCGAATGGTCCTCTTTGCTATTGTGACTTTCTCATAGGTTTCAAAAACTCCTCTTTTGAAGAGGTACCGTACAACACGAAAGAAATGGTTTTGCGCACAGGGACGATTTGGGGAACAGGCCCCTTTCGACCCTCGGTGACTGTAAATGATGGTTTTTGCATGTCTAGGCGTGTCAAAGGAGGAAAAGGAAGGAGGGAAGAGGTTTATCCCTTCCTGCCCTTCTTGCGTCTCTTCTTTTTAGGCGGAGGTTGGCTTGGTGATGGTGATGAGGCTTGTGGTGGTGTAGAGGTGCGCGCGTTGATTTGTTCTCGGAGCTCTCTTGATTTTGCCCGTTCTGCTCTGGCCAGGTGTATTTCTCTCATTATGGCCTCCCTCGAGAGTGGTGGCTGTGGTGGCTGTGCCGCTCCCGGGCTTTCCGGTAGTGAAGGAAGGGGGGAGTGAGGGGTGGGAGGCGGTGAAAAAGCAACTTCAGTTCCTCCTCAATCTCCACTGGATGTTCCACATCCAACTGTACCAGCTCAGGAGCCGGCAGTTGGTTGGGTGTACCAGTGGGACTAGGAGGGGAACTGGCGACTGCCTCCAGAGTCTCCATCCCCTCACTCAACTCTTTCTTCTTGTTCCGGAATGCCTCCAAGCGCCGGGCGTCCCTGCGCTTGGTTGATGGGCTCTTCTTCTTTTTCCTCTTCTCCGGGCCTCCGTGCCTCTTCGGGTGAGGACCAGTGGGAGAGGGGATCCTCTCGCCAAGGGTACTACCTCTCCCCGAAGAGGGTGGTGTTGTGGTGTTCTCTTCTTCTACTCTAAATTCCAGGTTCAGATGAACGCTCTTGCCCATTTCCTGGATAGTCCAAGAGATGGGACAAGAGACGCCCAGAGCTGAGATGGCTTTCCCAAGACGATCCGGCAATTCCAGGTTTTCCATTGTTATAAACAAGGTCTTCACGCTCTGAGATCAGAAGTGTGAAATGGAAATACAAAAAAACAGGAGGTAAAACACATCTATGATCCCGTTTATATGTCAAGAAATACCAAGTGGGCAAATTTTCTGCAGTGGCAAATACCAACGTGGGCAAAAAAGAATTACAAAATTCCTAGCCATCTTCCAGTTCGAGGTTCTCGGGGAAACTCAACCCACTACCCTACTGCCAGTCGCACACTCAAACTTAATAAGATTATTGGCTCTCGCTTCCGACTCTCGTGGATTTATAAGCAAATAAAGCTATAAAGCAAATAAAGTTATTCGGGTCGCAAGGAATTTCAATCCCACATCGTCCATGTGCGCCTTCGGCAGAATACTTTATAAGCAGATGGAGGAGGTCATAACATAGCTTGTACATAGGTAGAGGATTTAGTAGAAAATCCGAGGCAAATAAAACAATTATCGGGTTGTTTCTGGTAATTCTACGAAGTCAACGAGGATTCTGGGGGAATCCGAAGCAGAAAAACTACTCTAGTTCAATCGAACTTATCCCACGGAGCCCCTCGGTACTATAGCACTACGTGCTACTATTTAAATCTACGATATGGCGGTCCTAAAAAGGATTCTTGAAGAATCCGTAGTAAATAAAAGTGGATTTTGGTGATTTGGAGGGACTGTCGAGTTGTTTGTGGTAGTTAGATTTACTCCTATTCAATCGAACATACCCCTATATAAGAAGGTTTTAGGTAACATAGCAACCACGTGCTGCCATAGAAACCAAGATGGCGCCCTCCAGTATACAAAATGGACGACGGAAGCACGTATCACCCTAACATGCTGCGCATGTGCACTAACACCACATATCACTATGAGGATGACGTCACAAAATGGCCACTCACGCGGGTTACCATGACAACCAAACATGGCGCCACTGGGTCACGTGACTATGCCATCACATGAGATCCGGCAAATGATCCCTGAAATATACGAGACTTACTACTGATAAATAATTGTGCCACACGTGTCATCGCCCGGTCTAGAAAGTACACTGCCACGTGACATCGGCCATTTTAGATCTCCGCCGGCTTCGGATTCAGCAGAGAATTCAATTCAATTTTTTTCTTATCATCAAATGCATCAGAGTATCTGCACCATCCTACTTGTCTAATTTGTTTATCAGTCATAAGCCACAGAGGTCTCTTTGGTCATATAAATTTATTCTGGTTCAGCCCCCATCTAAATAAATTAAATTCTGCTGGTGATAGGGTATTTGCCGTTGCCGGGCCAAAGCTATGGAATTGTCTTCTAATCCATTAAAAGCGATGGATTTCGTAGAATTACTCATCTCGGGTATTAAAACTACCTTTTCCACAAGGCATTTTGCAATTATGAGAACCACACATCAAAATCACACCACATTCTCGTACCCTCCAACAACATGACACCAGAACAGCTGCAAACACACCCACAGCCACGACAGAGTCGATACGATAGGTAATGGCGATGGGCTGCATAAACTCCCGCTCCACTCCCAGAACAGATGACAGGGTGGCTGCTGCTCATTTCTTGACCCTTCCCAGTCACAGACATTCACAGCAACAAACTCTAATCTTTTCATAAAGTAGTTTACAATTTTGTTCAGACATATAGAACACCATGTGTGGATTTCAGGCTATGAAAATTCATGGGTTAACGTCTTGGTGGTCACAAGCCATTACACGAGACAAGGCAGCAATATTTGCATACATGTGTTTGAAATTGGGTCAAGCCCACTTCGTCTGTCCGACACACTAAATACCTGCAATTTCATGCTGTGCAGAATTACTTTTTACTGTTGGTTGCACACACAGTTTGTTACAAAACAAAATACTCTCTGCAAACCTGCAGCCTTTTAGTTAATCATAAAACACAAAAAAATATGCAACAGACCTTTCCAGGCATCTGAAACAAAAACAGCATCTCCGAGTGGAAAGAAAGATGATTTTCCTTTCTTCCTCTGTGAAGAAGAGCCTATATAATCATATCTTGCTAAACCTGGTCTTGATTATTTTCAGTTGTTGTGACAGAAACAGCCTGGGGGTTAGGAAACACAGAGCTCATCCATCGAGAATCTTTAACTCCAAATTTTGCGAACGTAAGTGCCATCAGGGACATAGCGATGGGGGAGGGGCAACATCCCCTCACCGCCCAATATTGTCAGCAGTTGGAAATTCTCAGCACATGGGTGTAGCACCCTCCCCCACCCGTCTGGAAACTTCGGACACCATGCAGCACTGAAATGGCGCTTGGAAAATTTAAGCTGGGGTGGTGGGCAAATCATTTTCTCAGAAGTTAGAGGGAGAAGGTGCAGTTAGAAATGAGAAGCGAGTGCAGTTGAAACATCACGGGGGGTGGGGTGGGGGGTGGGGGGGGGGGGCAATGAAAACCATCTGGCCATGTCTCTGAGGCCATTTTTGACCGGCAATTTTAACTTCTGAAATATAGCGCGTGTCCCACCACTGGAACGGTTCATACTTGTGTTTTCGTATGCTATGTCCCTGGGCTTGGGACCAATGAGGAATTTGGGGAATTTAGTCAAGATGTTTATTTATTTATTTTTTTTATTTTTATCTTTTTTTCTGGCAGCCAGGGTCACGTCGTGGCGAACAGTTTTACGGGTGTAAGAAAGTGGAATATACGGAAAAAAACTACCGAGCAACGACCAGCAACAGTCAGACTGCCCTACGTATAGGACTATACTGTTACTAACTTAGCACAAACGAAGTTAACACTGGTTAGCTGTACGCTACAATCCAGAGCGCCATCGTGTCCCCCCCCCCCCCCCCCCCCCCCCCCCCCGTGGATTAATCAGGATTAAGTGCCTTTCCCAAGAATACAACTGAATTCCAAACGTTTCGCTTCTAGATCTAAGTTATATACTGGTTTGACCGTAGGTGAAAAAAATCACATTTGCATTATTATTTATTTATTGGTGTTTGAGGTCAAATACTTATGCACAATGGCTAATCGTGACCGTGAGTTTTATGGGTGGAGGAAGCCGGAGTCCCCGGAGTCCCTGTCAGTTCCTCAACATTCCAACTCTGTTCAAGCCCCGTTCAATCAGTGTTACAGCGATTGAAGACATGTGCAGCATCGACGTGCAGTACGCCTTAGTACATGGTATCATCGTGCCCCCGTGTAGGCAACCAGGATAAAGTGCCTTGCCCAAGCACACAACGCGGGTCGTCCCGGACGGTGATGGAACTCGGGACCTCTATCATAGAAGTCCAACAGTCTGAGCCACCGCGCTCCCTCACATTTGCGTTAACACCCACACTCCATCCACCTCGGCCCCGAGGGCAAGTTTTTTCGTTTCCACGCAGAGAGGATAGGGTGTCTAGTTACACCACCAAGCTGGTCTCTTTCTAAAAAGAAGCACGCTAACGCATCCCCAGTTCCAAGTCCCTCGCGATATCCAACCTTACTGAATTCAGAAGAAAGGATGCGCTACAACCGCAAAATGATACATGTAGTAACCAGTGACTGCACCAAGGACAATCACTGAACATAATTTTGACGCTATTTGGCTATTGTCAGTGAATGCAAAAATGCTTAAAAGTGGTTCATGTTCATATCACAAGAATGGCATGACCTATAGACATTGGACCAACACCAAATGAGTCGAAACTCGGTGGAGATTCAAAATACGGGTCGAATTCATTGAGGTCACTGAGGGTAGTGTTCTGAGTTGATGGAAATCGTATTGTATGACCTCTAATACATTCATGAAGTTCACACATGTGTTTTACACTCAAGAGGAAAGGGGTCAAAACATTTGAAAGTACGTCAGGCTCATGTTTCAATATGTAGGTGTGACCAACACCAAATGAGTCGAAACGGAATGAAGATTCAAAATATGAGTCAAGGACACTAAAGTACGCCCGGGGTCAACGAGTGCATTTTTTCAAAATTGCAGGAAATCACATTTTATGACCCCCTAATTCATTCCCGAAGTTCATACATGTATTTTTAAATCCAAAAAGGGAGTACGGCAGAAATATTTGAACGTGTGTCACACTCATATCTGAAGCATGGTATGACTTACGGACCTGGATCAACACCAAAACTCAATAGAAGTTCAGAATATAGGTCAAGGTTATTGGGATCACTCATGGGTCATTGAGTGCAATTTCCAGAATTCCTGGAATTTCCATTATATGGCCCCCTAATGCATTCCCAATGTCCATGCATGCGTTTTTACACTCAAAAAGTAGGCAGGCAAAATATTTTGAAAGTGGGTAATGATCATATCTCAAGTTTGATGTATGGACCTAGGACCAAACCAAATGACTCGAGGCTCAATGGAAGTTAAAAATATGGCTCAAGGTCACTGAAGTGACCCGGAAGTCACTGAGTGTTTTTTTTTCATAATATCTGGAAATTGCATTTATAACTCCTTAATGCATTCCCGAAGTTCATCATGCATCCACCACCCACTTTCAAACTTTTTGGCCCCCGTCCATTTTTAGACCCCGTCCATTTTTCGGAGAGCACAGTGTCGCCGCTTTGTCCGTCCGTCCGTCATCAGCGATATCTGAATAGTATGTGGATGAATTTGAATGAAATTTGGTACAAGGGATCATTGTGTCATGCCGCTCCTGCTGATGTTATAAAAAAAAGTTGCCCGCATATTTTTCACCAGAGTACGGTCTTCACTTTGTCAATTTTTTCATGATTTTTTTTTCCGTCTGCAGCAATATCTCAGCAGAGACATAAATTTTGTAAGATGCTCAGGCCGATATCTCATGCATAACATTACTTTATCAACTTGGAACCTTTGAAAATCAAGACAAACCTCATTGGGGGTTCAAAATATGTGCCAAGGTCTTTCGAGTTATCCTGCAGTTATTGATTGCATAATGTCGAGATATTGGCAATCACAATTTAGACCCGATGAAAAATCGCATCACGTGATATGCGCATGTCCATCGGCTATGGGATCCATCTTCATTAAAAAATGCAGACAGTGTTTCCTTGTCCCAAATGCTGTCCTGTCACTGCATGGTAAAGTGTTTTGAATGCCTAGCATTGTTCTTGGATATCTGAAGCACAGTTGACCACGAGTTGTTCTCCTGAAATATTATTTCATTATCATCTCTGGTACGAATACGGTAGCAGACTTCCAGGAACCACTGGTGTCTACTGTCAACTCTCTGAGTTGATTGCATATATTTTTTTCTATTTCGGTCCATCACAACCTTCCTTTTGATGTATAATTTGTGTATATTTAATATGTATTTATGGAACATCAGAGGGAGGAATTTCAAAGTAAACAAATTCTCTTACTAATATAGCACCTTAAAGATATTTTCACCCCTTCAAAATAAGTCTCCATAAATTATATTTTTCTAAACACTTTTCAGTTCTGAGGCTGTCACCACTTTCACACAGATTCGAATTTACTGATCACATTAAATTTTGTTTCTCTGGTTTTTATACTTTTTACGCTATTATTATGCCTTTCCATTTGAAGTCTTGAAGCAAAACATGAAAATTGGTTAAATTTCACCACCACTTTCTTAGTTATTTTTAGATACATGCGCAGATAGGTTTAATTGCTCCCGCACAATGTCTTGTGACAGCTGACCTGGGTCAAGTTTCCACTTGTTTATATTTTTGCAATCCCACACATGTGCTCATTGTAACACAGAGACCAGCTGTTTCATGAATATTCATAATCGTCATAGAAACGTAATTTTTATTGGTTAGAGGTTGCGTCACGCAATATAAATAGCCATGTCTACGTCACCCAAAATTTACAAACAAACAAAATGGCCGAGCTTGAACGACTAATTGCTGGGATCGTCCCCGATGATAACGAAAATAAGGAAAATGCGTTGATAGATTTTGAACCAGAGGCAAAGAAACCACGAATAGAAGACCAAACGCACATCAGAGAGAACAAACTTGAGGAAAGACTGAGCGGAATATTATGTTGCGCTGTTTGTTTGGACCTTCCTAAAACATGTTACCAGGTTCGCCCTTCATTGATTACGTCAAATTCCATATGTTTTTTATTTATTTATGTTCTGTCACGGGTTTGGGTGATAAAACCCTTTATTTATATACCAGGCATATTTACTGGGGAGGAGAATAAAATTACTCATTAAGTAGTTGCTTTTGTTTCTTTTGCGTTAGCCTGTGCATATATTTTTTTCGATTCCGTTACTCGTTAGGTCTTTTGTTGATCTGTCAACGTCAGCTGATCAAAGGGAAACTGAAATGGAATTTCATGAACGCTGTCGTTTGATGTGGATAATTGGATTGATGTCAAATATTCCTGATAATCTCATTAATCCAACTCATTGTTGATCTTCACGGTATTGCAGTCTGCATGAGGTCTAATAAACTCCAGTATATTCATTGGAATGGAAATTTAATCTTTTTAAACACAAGTTTGTGGTTTCACTCCACTTGGTCTTGAGTTGGGAGGTGTGCGAGGTAGGGTGGAGGGGGTGGACCCGAATTTTGAAATGTTTTATAATTATATAGTTTATGGGATGAAAGTGAGAACAATTTTGATATTTATTGCAATGACCAGTTCTGAAGGCCAAAATAATTCATTATAAAAGTTAGAAATTTTTTTTGTATCAGTATTATTACTGATATTACAGTGTTATTACTCCAGCCCACAATCGTAAAATGTATGCAGAGAGAGTTTTCCAGGAAATGATAGCAGGGATCAGAATCTTTCTGATGGACAAAATAAAAAATATGCCGTTGTTATTCTTCAGTCCATTTTGGCTTGTACTGTAAGTATTGATCTTTTACTTCTGTAGGTACAAGTACCAGTTATTCAGAATAAATTCAATACCAAAAATGTCAGAGAACGGTACTTCCCTCTTACGGACAGTGTTAACATTGATTCATGGTGAATTCTTCTAATGCAGAGCAGCCCCAGAATTAGTCTGTGGATGGTATTATCAGTGTAGGACAAATCAAGAGTTTTTTTTTTTCACTTACCCAACATGCAGACCTTATATCCAATTATTTACTGGTACTTATATGTATTGGTGGATGTGTAAGGTAATTTTTCAGTATCTGTGGCTATACATTATTGTGATTGCAGCACAAGTACATAAAGTCTAATGAATTGTTTATGTCTATACCTATACCACAAAAGAGCAGACTTGCACCCCAGGCATTGATTTGGGTCCTATTACTAAATAATAAACAGATCTTGATGATCACAGTAGTTGAGAAGTATTTCATGGCACCTTTGAGGGGTCACTATTGTTCAAGCTGAGGTTGCGATCCCTGGAGCTGAGGGGAAAAATTGGGAAAGACGGTGAAAGGGAGTGCCAGATGTGTAACTTGGACATGGTGGAGACCCTGGAACACTTTCTTCTAGAATGCCCAAAGTATCAGTCTAAAAGAATGAGATTCACTGGGAGTATAATGGGGAAGTGGGATGGGAGAATGAAGGACATGTGGTTAGGGGGAGACTCAAAGGAGAGGGTTAATATGCTAATCGGAGAGATTGGGAAGAATGGGGCAAGGGATGTCATCAAGCAGTTCGTCTCCGAGTGTTGGGAGGAGAGAAGCGTGGGAATAGGGAGGCAGTTGGGAGTACAGAGGTAACCATGGCCTTCTCGTCCGAGAGCCGCGACAAATCAGCGGCTGGCCAAAGTGTGTTATTATTACTTCCTGGAGTTCTCACAGGGAAGAACTCATACAATGTATCATTAGCTTCATATCTATTCTTTATTGAATATTAGGCAGACGGTTTATTTGAATATATTTTCGGGCATTTGCGTGGGAACCTCAAAGGCTGGAAATACTTTGAAACATCCATATTTCCTGACAAAAATACTGATGGTAGCCCAGCAAGTGAAGGGGGCACCCTTTGGGATCCATTTTAACTTTTCACCTACAAATCGGCCACATCTGCCCACTTAATTTTTAAATTAAACTTTTGAAAAAATATTTCAACAAAACCATATTATGTGACCTCCCCTCCACCTTCCCCCCCCCCCCCCCTTTCATTGAAATGAGTTTATAGAACTTGTTCCACTGAGTGGTATCATGATATGGTTTGTTTTTTTTTTTAAATCTGAAAAAAATAATTAAAATAAATTTTGATATTGTGTGCATTGGATAAAGGCTCCCGCGTTGTGTTCTTGGGCAAGGCACTTAACCCTGATTGTCCACATGGGGGCACGATGATGCCGTGTACTAAGGTGTACTGCACATCGATGATACGCATGTCTCCAACCAATCTAACCCTGCCTGTGCTGGAGTGTGGAGTTACGATGTTGGGGAGCTGGCAGCTGCTTGGTGGTTCTCTGTGGGTACTCCGGCTTCCTCCACCTGTAAAACTGTCAAGGTCATGATTAGCCATTGTGCATAAGTATGTGACCTTAAACACCAATAAATAAATAAATTGGATAAAGGGTAATGGAAAAAACACTTGAAAATCTTCTACTCGCAAACTACTGGCTTGCCTTGATATGTGGTAGGCCACCCTAAACTCTTTCCCCTCAATGGATTAGGAACAAGTTTGTTCAAAGAACCTTTCTGAATATTACCATGAGACTAAGAGATCCAGACCATATTTGAGCATATCTTGAATGGGGCAAGATTTATAGCATCATCTGAGTTTTCAGTTTTGGGAACTGATTGACCACTTTAAAATTTGATAAGCAGTATTGTTGGGTGATTATTAGCTCACCTGACTTTCAGTCAGGAGAGCTATAGTGATCACTCACCGTCCGTCGTCCGTCGTCCTGCGTCCGTCGTCCGTCGTCCGTGAACATGGTGTTTGCATCTTCTCCTCCCAAACCGCTGAACCAATTTAATTGATATTTGAGATAATACTTTGTTATGACATCGCAATTTGATTTTGTTCAAATCAAGTTGCCCCGCCCGTGGGTAGGGCCACACCCAAAAAGTGTGCTGAAATCTTAAAAAATCTTCTTCTCATGAACCAGCAGTAGCAGAGACTTGATATTTGGTGTGCAGCTTCCTTTTGAGGTGTAGACTCAGATTTGTTCAAGAGAAGTTTGTGGGGCTATACTTGGCGTCGTTATGGGAGGGGCAAAATTTTTTGCCCCACCCAAAATTTCTATTTTCCAAACCGAGAGGCTGATTTGAACCAAATTTTATGTGAGGGCTTATTGGGTCATAAGTAACTAATTTATGCTGATTTTTTTTTTCCCGTAGCCCCATGGGAACCGCAGGAGCTAAAAATAGAAAAAAATTAAAACGCCCATATCTCCAAAACTGCACGGCACCGAGAATTTTTATTTGGTGTGAAGCTTCCTTAGGACCAACAGAAAGAATTGGTAAAAAAAAATTGCCATCGGTTTTATCATAGGGTACAGTTTCGGGACATTGAAAAAGTGCTGAGTCAGCACTTTTTAACACTGTAGGCAATGGGAAAAACATTAAAAAATCTTCTTCTCCAGATCCAGCAGGCAGAATCTTTTGATATTTGGTATGCAACATTGGAGGGTGGATCTGATTCAGGTTTGTTCAAATCGGCCCCCTGGGTTCATATTTGGGCTCAGTATAGGAGCCCGATTTCGAACTTAGTGCATTTCAGGCAAATTTCTTAAAAAATCTTCTTCTCCAGATCCAGCAGGCAGAATCTTTTGATATTTGGTATGCAACATTGTGGGGTGGATCTGATTCAAGTTTGTTCAAATCGGCCCCCTGGGTTTATATTTGGGCTCAGTATAGGAGCCCAAATTTGAACTTACTGCATTTCAGGCAAATTTCTTTGAAAATCTTCTTCGCAAGATCCAGCAGGCAGAATCTTTTGATATTGGGTATGCAACATTGTGGGGTGGATCTGATTCAAGTTTGTTCAAATCGGCCCCTTGGGTTTATATTTGGGCTCAGTATAGGAGCCAAAATTTGAACTTAGTGCATTTCAGGCAAATTTCTTAAAAAATCTTCTTCTCCAGATCCAGCAGACAGAATCTTTTGATATTTGGTATGCAACATTGTGGGGTGGATCTGATTCTATTTTGTTCAAATCGGCTCCCTAGATTCATATTTGGGCTCACTATAGAAGCTCGAATTTGAACTTAGTGCATTTCAGGCAAATTTCTTTGAAAATCTTCTTCTCCAGATCCTGCAGGCAGAATCTTTTGATATTTGGTTTGCAACATTGTGGGGTGGATCTGATTCCAGTTTGTTCAAATCGGCCACCTGGATTCATATTTGGGCTCACTATAGAAGCCCAAATTCGAACTTAGTGCATTTCAGGCAAATTTCTTTGAAAATCTTCTTCTCAAGATCCAGCAGGCAGAATCTTCTGATATTTGGTATGCAGCAACCTTAGGGGGGTGAGATTCAAGTTTGTTCAAGCCATGTCCCTAGGTCCATATTTGGGCTCAATGTGGGAGCTTGAATTGTAACTTGTTCGAAATGAGGAATTTTCTTAAAAAATCTTCTTCTTCAGATCCAGCAGTCGGAATGGTTTGATATGTGGTGAGTAGCATCCTTGGGGGGTGGTGGGGGGGCGGGGGTGGGGGGGGAGGGGGGATTCAAGTGTGTTAAAGCCAAGTCCATGGGTCCATATTTGGGCTCCCTGTGGGAGCCCAAATTATAACTTAGTCAATATGAGGAATTTTTCTTTAAAAATCTTCTTCTTCAGATTCAGCAGTTGGAATGTTTTGATATTTGGCATGGAGCAACCTTAGGGGGCTGAGATTCAAGTTTGTTCAAGCCAAGTCCCTTGGTTCATATTTAGGCTCACTATGGGAGCCTGAATGACAACTTAGTTCAAAATGAAGAATTTTATTTAAAAATCTTCAGATCCAGCAGATGAATGCTTTTGATATTTTTTATGCAGCATCCTTAGGGGGGTAAGATTCAAGTTTGTTCAAGCCATGTCCCTAGGTCCATATTTGGGCTGATTGTGGGAGCTCGAATTGTAACTTGGTTCAAAATGAGGAATTTTCTTTAAAAATCTTCTTCTTCAGATCCAGCAGTCGGAATGTTTTGATATTTGGTGTGCAGAATCCTTAGGGGTGTGAGATTCAGGTTTGTTAAAGCCAAGTCCCTGGGTTCATATATGGGCTTCCTGTGGGAGCCCGAATTATGACTTAGTTCAGTATGAGGAATATTCTTTAAAAATCTTTTTTTAGATCCACTGGTCAGAATATTTGGATATTTGGTTTCCAGCTTTTCTTAGGAGGAGCAGATGCAACTTGTGGAAATCAATTCTCTGGGTTGCTATTTAGGCTACCATGTCAGGTGAGCGCCCTCAGGCCCCCTGGGGCCTCTTGTGTATTCTCATCTTTAGAATAATATATCATCCCCTGAGTTCCAATGTGTTCTATGTGCCAGTAGGCACATAGACACATTGGAAATCAGTGGACGATATGTAGACCTCTCCACTACCGATAATTGAATATTTTTTCACGAGCCAAGTAGCTGTTCAGTTACAGTTGATTTTCAGTGTGTTATGGTAGGAGAAGGGTTATCCCTCAATAAAAAAATCTAAAAAACTATCCAACTGTGAAAATATAATTTATAATCACAGCATTCTGAATCCTTTGATAAAAAATGAGCCAACTATTTACCATAAATTCTTATGAATTATTATTAATGTTCTCATATTTTGTTGTTGATCAGCACAGCTGAACTTACTTTTGACCTACATTTATATGTATATGTAGACAGTTCGCTGTGAAGTGTTGGATCTAATCAGCATACTCCTGGTTTCATGTATAACATAATAACTCTGACTTAATGGATAATGTATCCCCCCCAGGGAATTTGTACTGTCTACTAAAAATAACCAGCAATACGTTCTTTAACCCTTCAGGTTAAATGTGCTAAAATTAACTCTTTTTTATAATGATGATGTCCAAGTTTGGCTTGACAGACAAAATGCAGTTTCTTTTTATTAAAAATATATTTGATGTGCTCGTTCCAGTTTTGTGAAGCTCTGGCTGGTAATATTACTGCTAAAGGGGCTAAAATTATGGACCCACGTGTACTCCTAAAGATTCTTCTTCCCTCCCCTCCTGAGTTGGCTGGAATGATTTGATTTTTATACGGCCACATTATGGTATGGCCATGTCCATCCTTCTTTCTCTCCATGCATTTGGTCATCTATCCATCCATCCTGTCCGTCTGTCCATTAGTTTTTGCTTGTCCACGCAATAACTGGAAAATGAAAATGCACCGTGGATCCTATTTTTTGTGGTTGATTAGTGGTAGCTAGCAGAAGTTTACTTTCGATAATCAGTTTTCTGTCATATCCAGTATGGCCACCATGGAAGCCATCTTTGATTTCTTGTAATTTTTGTTTGCCTGCGCAACAACTTGAAAATGAAATGCACCATGGATCCTATTTTTTTGTGGTGGATCAGTGATGACTAGAGGAAGGTTCTTTTCAACAATCAGTTTTCTACCATATCCAATATGTCCGTCATGGCAGCCATCTTGGATTTTTTTTTATAATTTTTTGCTTGTCTGCGCAATAACTTGAACATGAAATGCACCATAGTTCCTATTTTTGTCGTGGATTAATGGTGACTAGAGGAAGGTTTCTTTCGATGATCAGTTTTCTGCCTTATCCAATATGTCTGTCATGGCAGCCATCTTGAATATTTGTCATTTTTGCTTGCCCATGCAATAACTTGAAAATGAAATGCACCATGGATTCTACTTTTTGTGGTGGATCAGTGCTGACTAGAGGAAGGTTCCTTTTGATAATCAGTTCTGCCATATGCAATATAGCCCACCGTGACAACAACCATCTTTTGATTTTTTGTGATTTTTCCTTATCCATGCAATAATTTGCAGAATGAGGTCCCCAGAGGGTGAATTTGCTGATGCTATCCCCATACATTAGGCTAGAATCCCACAATTTATCCTCTTTCTGTTTAGGTCTGAATGCTTGATTAAGACTGAGGTTCTCAGAGGGTAAATTTAGTGATGCTACCCTGCCGTACAGGGTAGCATCACCAAATTGACCCACTAGGGATCTCATTCTGCAGATGACAGTCTGCTTATTTTCAGGCTTGGTTGGAGTAGTAATTTTTTTTCCATGGAAAACCATACATGTACAAGTGATGAACACAGAAAAATTGAAGATGTCTTGGATAACTGCACAATATGAATTACTGGGTTTTAGTATGTTGTAAAAATGGAAGATGTTTCTATAAATATTTTTTTTTTTTTATGTGAAATGACTGATGGCTAGTTCCAATGTTACCTCCAATAGTATGGCAATTCTGCTGTAACCAGAGATCTATGGCTGGCAGGATACCAAATATACCATTTGATATGGTTATTGGTGTACATACATGTATGTTGTAATCACTGAATACCTCAGTTCAAATTTTATTATTTTCTTCTACAATTTACTTGAACACAACACTACTTTCTTTCTTTCTACTACTGTGCTGACTACAGGGGGGTGGGGGGGGGGGGGGTTGAAAAGAAAACAACAGGAGTTGAAAACAAACAAAAAATTCTTTCTGACACTTTTTTGTGACTTCATAGAACAAAGCTTTGTTTTTGCTAAGGAAGCTTTCCTGGGACCAGCAGAAATGAATGGCCAAAAAATAAATGCCTTCGGTTGTGTCATGGCAAATCCAAAATTGCTGTTGCTGCTCATCACTTACTGACATACTCATCTCTTTTGACAAATTGAGCCAGGTAAGCATTTTAGGCTTACTTGAACCTAGTTTTGTATTTGTTTATATTAAAAATGGCAACCTAAGGACACCAGTTATTGGGTACTCCCTTCAATTTGAACCTGTCCCTAATGAATTCTGGCCTTTGTTGCCTTCATTGGAAATAAGTTCCTGTTTATACAGTAGTCTCTGCAGACTGGTCGTAATCCACATGTTGATTGTACCCAGTGCTTCGTTAATTAAATGTTTGATGATTATTCCTATAATCAGTGTTTGGAATCTAATATTAGTGTGTCCGAGGAAAGTGACCAGTCCATGACGGCTGTATTGTACATGTGTCTGATTCTAATATGACAGTTAGGTAATTATTGGGATTATGCTTGTTTTCAAAAATGTTAGTATTTTCTAGATACTTTCTATATTTACATTCACTAATCAGTGTAGATATTTTAAAGATGGCAATATTCAGTTGTCCTGTTTAATACTTCCTCCCTGTACGTAGGCCACCTTATGTTACTCACTTTGTCATGACCTTTATGACTGAAATTAATCACCATATTGTTATGTAAATGTTTTTAGTTATCGACTTTGAATGAGGTTTTTCAGTGGGGTTTCTTGATGTAATACCGTATATATTTTGTGTACTACATTGGCTTTTATAGTCATAAAGTCCATTCTGATTATTTAAAAATATCTTTGTTTACACTTTGTAAGTTAACTTCAAGTCATCAAATCCAGCAATTTATACATGTAGTTTCTGAATATTAACTGAGACATTTTTATAATACCTCTTTGTCTTTTCATAGACAATTGTAGGCATTATTAATATATTTTATGTAATTATTATGCTTTAGATTGATATTATGTACAGTTTATAATATTTTGTCCACATTCAGCAATTTAGGCTATAGGGCAATTCCACTTAAAAGTTTCATTTTTCAAGAAATTAAAAATATTGAGTTCTCCACCATGCACAACCGATTAATAAAGATGGAATCCTTGAGTTTTCAGTTCTTTTTAAATTTTCGAAATAACTGAACAGTTACTAATGTGCAAAGAGATGTCAAATTTGTAATTAAAAATGCTCGTTTCATCCATTCCAAATGAATTGCCTTTCCCACTGGAAAGCATGTATTTCTAAGATAATTTTTTTTTTTTTTTTCGTATTTTTTATTCAGATCTTAGGTTCTTATTTACAAGCAAAAGTACATTTTTTAGCTCAACTTTGACGTAAGTCAAATTTGAGCTTATGCCATGACCAGTCGTCCGTCTGTCCGCCAACAATTCAATACAGCCTCGGGCAAGAGGCCATATTTATGAACCGATCTTTAAGAAACTTCTTGGGTACCTTTGTTTATGACCGTGGGACGAAAAAGAGTGTTTTTGGGTCCGATCCGAAATTCAAGTTGGCCGCTGGCAGCCATTTTGTACAAAATTAGGTGCAATCAGATTTTTGTGCAGAACTTCCATATGAAAGGTCTGATTTGAATAATTTTTTTGTTTGAATGTTTAGTACCATGGGATACATCACATATACAGGTTTTTTTCTCGTGCGTAAATTATGCAAATTAGACTAACTTTTATGTATTTAGTGTTACTTTCAGCACTGGAAGTGCAAATGCCAATACGACTCGGGCTAGAGGCCGTATTTATGAACCAATCTTTACAAAACTTCTTGGGTACCTTTGGTATCACCGTGGGGCGAGAACGAGTGTTTTTGGGTCCGGTCCAAAATTCAAGATGGCCGATGGCAGCCATTTTGTACAAAATTAGGTGCAATCAGATTTTTGTGCAGAACTTGCATATGAAAGCACTGATTTGAATAATTTTTTGTGTGAATGTTTAGTACCATGGGATACATCACATATAATACGAGTGTTTTTCTCGTGCAGAAATTATGCAAATTCAATGAACTTTGATTTTTTCAGTGCTACTTTCACACAGTTAGTACACATGTCAATACGGCTCGGCTAGAGTCTGTATTTATGAACCCGATCTCCACGAAACGTCTTGGGTACCTTTGTTATCACCTTGGGACGAGAACGAGTGTTTCTGGGTGCGGTCCTAAATTCAAGATGGCTACCAGTGGCCATTTTGTACCAAAATTAGGTCTAATCAGTTTTTTGTACACAACTTCTATACAGCTCAGACTTGAGGCTGCATTTATGAACTGATCTTTACAAAACGTCTTGGGTACTACCTTTGTTATCACCGTGGGATGAGAACCAGTGTTTTTTGGGTGTGGTCCAAAATTCAAGATGGCCACCAGGCAGCCATTTTGTACCAAAATTGGTGCAATCAGTTTTTTGTACAGAACTTCTGTATGAAAGTTCTGATTTGAATAAATTTTTGTTTGAATGTTTTAGTAACATGGGAATACGTCACATATAGTACGGGTTTTTTTCTTGTGCAGAAATTATGCAAATTAGATGAACTTTGATTTATTCAGTGCTACTTGTACACATTGAGTGCACATGTCAATATTGCTTGGGCTAGAGGCTTTATTTATGAACTGATCTTTACGAAACTTCTTGGGTACCTTTGTTATCACCTTGAGATGAGAACGAATGTTTCTGGGTGCGGTCCAAATTTCAAGATGGCTGCCAGTGGCCATTTTTGGACCAAAATTAGATCCAATCAGTTTTTAGCTCATCTTGCCAAAGTCAAACTGAGCTAATCTCATCGCTCTCCGTCCGTCGTCCGTCGTTTGTCATCCGTTGTCCGTCAACACCATGTTTTGGTCTTCTTCTCCAAAGCCACTGGGGCCAATTCAAGTGAAAGTTTTGTGTGAGTGATGGTCCCCAAAGGGGCATTTCTTTTGTTCAACTCAACATGCCCCAGCCCCAATAGGGAGGAGTGGGGGGAAAATGCTCCAAAATATTTTAAAATCTTTTTCTCCAAGAACCAGTGTGTACAATGACCTTGATATTTTGCCATGGAGCTTCCATATGAGGTGTAGAATCAAGTTTGTTGAAACGAGAGTTCATGAAGTAATATTTGGCTTTGTAATAGGAGGGGTAAGATTTTTGGCCCCGCCCAAAATTTCTATTTTCTGAACCCGATGGTCCAGTCTGAACCAAATTTGGTTTGTGGTATTATTGGGTCATAAGTACTTTCCCCATGCAATAAAAATAATTCCCGCATCCCCATGGGGAACCCTGGGAGCTAAAAATAAAAAATATTTTCAAACGCCCATATTTCCCAAACCACACGGAAACAGAGAGCTGTATTTGGTATGAAATATCCTTAGGACCAGTAGAATTGAATGGTAAAAAAAACATTGCCATCGGTTATGTTAGGGTGTTCTGTAATGGGCATCGAAAAAATGGTGGAGTCAGCATATTTGCAAAAAATTGAAAAAACTTTTCTCCAGAACCAATCATCAGAATCTCTTTGATATTTGGTATAACAGCATTCATAGAGGGGTCAGATAAAAGTTTGTTGAAATAAAGCTCATTGGTTTCATATTTGGGCTCTCTACAGGAGCCTGAAGTTTTAGCATAAGGTAATATGGGGAATATTCTTTAAAAATCTTCTTCTTCAGAACCACCAGTCAGAATCTTTTAATGTTTGGTATACATCATTGTTATGAGGGTCAGATTCAAGATTGTTCAAACCAAGTCCCTAGGTTAATATTTGGGCTTCCTATGGAAGCCCAAATTTTATCTTTGTTCAAAATCAGAATGCTTTGATATTTGGTATGCAACATCTCTGAGGGGGTCAGATTCAAGTTTGTTCAAATCAGATCCCTAGGTATATATTTGGGCTCACTATGGTAGCCCAAATTTTTACTTAGTGTAATATGAGGACATTTCTTTAAAATTTTTCTTCTTAAGATCCACTAGTTGGAATGCTTTCATATTTGGTATACAACATCTATCGGGGGGGGGGGGGGGGGGGGGGTCAGATTCCAGGTTGTTCAATTCGAGTGCCTAGGTTAATATTTGGGCTCCATATGGGAACCTGAAATTTTAACTTCTTTTCTTCAAAAATCTTCTTCTTCAGATCCACTCATCAGAATGCTTTCACATTTGGTATACAACAATCTCAGGGACAGGGGGGGGGGGGGGGGGGGGGGGGGCAGATTCAAGTTTGTTCAAATCGGATCCATTAGGTTAATTTTTGGGCTTGCTATGGTAGCCCAAATTTGAACTTAGTGCAATTCGAAGAAATTTCTTTACAATTTCTCTTCTTCAGATCCAACAGTCAGAATGCTTCCATATTGGGTACACAACATCTCTAAGGAAGTCAGATTCAACTGTGTTCAAATCAAGAGCCTGGGTTAATATTTGGGCTCCCTATGGGAGCCGGAATTGGCCATTTTGCCTAAAGAATTAAAAATTTTTGTATTCAGTACCCTCTAGAGGTGTGTAACTAAGATTAATCCACATAGGTTGTATCAAGGGGCTTCATAGGGTAGCTCTACATTTTACTTTATGATCAACTGAAGAAAAAGGCATGATGCCCAGATTATTTTTGTCACTCCTGAGGGACTCAAGGATTGACAGTGTAGCCTATGGAGGATGGCTTGCTTAATGTAGACTCATTCTTGGAGTCTGTTTTAATTGTGTTCTGTTCAAGATGAGCGCTTCAGGCCCCCGTGGGCCTCTTGTTTGTCACAACTTTTATACGGTTCATTTTTATTATGCCCGTTTTGAAAAAATGGGTCATAATTATGGTATACTGCTGTCCGTCTGTCCATACGTATGTCCGTCCAGTCACACGTTGTACGATAATTCAAGAATGCTTTGAGAGATTTTCGTGATTTTTGGGGTATGGGGGGTGTATATCAATGGAGGAAGGTCCCCTTTCATTTAGTGTCACCTTTTTGATTAGTCATTCCAGGTTATGGGACTTTATTACTTAGAAAATTGTTGATTTTTTACACGTCATACGATAACTCGAGAACGCTTTGAGAGATGTTCGTGATTTTTGGGTAGGTGGTGTATATCGATGGGGGGAAGCTCCCATGCGTTTAGTGTCGCCGTTCGATTAGTCATTCCAGAGTTATGGGGACTTTATTACTTAGGAAAATTGTTGATTTTTTAACACATCGAATGATAACTCGAGAACGCTTCGAGAGATTTTCACAATTTTTTGGTAGGTGGTTTATGTTGATGGAAGGAAGCTCCCTTTCGGTTGGTGTCACCGTACGATTAGTCATCCCAGAGTTATGGGACTTTTATTACTTAGAAAATCGTTGATTTTTCTTGAAGTTATGATCTCTATTGACATAAGATATATACATGAAATTCAAATAATTTTATTTCCTAATTATTGAACACAGTATGTTGTTGGTTATGATTATTGTACAAGAATATAAAAAAAAACCTGACAAGTACACAGGTATACTCATATTGTGTGCTACCCTCTTGTAATTAACTAACGGGTGTATCATGCGCTCATGGTGCAGCTGTTTATTATGAAACTGATCTTCACGAAACTTCTTGGGTACCTTTGTTATCGCCTTGGGACAGGAACGGGTGTGTTTGGGGTGCCTTTGTTATCACTGTGCTATGAGAACAAAATTTTGGGGTTCAGTCAGACCCACTCTGGGACTCAAAGATTTCTTTTCTAGTTTAGCATCTGACTGTCACCCGCATTTACAATACTTTACCTATACATTTGTTACAGGCTACGGTCAGTATTTATGTCAGACCGTTACAATACTTTATATGTACCTTTGTTATCAGGTCATTACCTAGATGTTTGTCATTGCTGTGTCACATACTATACATGTACATGTCTTAACAAGTTGAGCTACAGTGTCATTGACACTTTCATTCTATGGCTTCAATTTCACAGAAAGTTATTTTACATAACACAAAAATAGCACAATTAGTTATTCCTTTGTAGTGATATGGGGTTTCCATTGTAGCTGCACTATTGAGAAGGGGGTGTCTAAAGTATGATGTTGCAAGATACTGCCGTGTTTGTTTTGCTAGTGATTCAGGGTCCAACATGCATATAATATGAATATACAAGTACAAATATATGATTATGTCTGTGCATTTCTGTCGTTGTGTATAAACTCCATTGTTGCAACGTTTCAATTTCGCCAAAATTGTAGAAATGGTTGAGTTGCGATCGCGTAACAATGTCTGTAATGACTGCTGTAATTGGTTATGTGATTTTTTGTGGAGGGAGACCTTATTTAACTGGTTGAGTGCTAGAAGCCAATATCAGAGCTTTCACAAAAACAAGAAGTGAACCGGAGCAAAAGCCAGCATTTTCCTTCCTTATGGTTCGTAGTCAAGTCAAACGCAAATACTATTTTGTTTGTATAATTTGTTTTATTACCAAGTTACTGGTGAGTGCCTGTCAGGGCACATTTATGATCGGATTGCTTTGAAACCTGGTATGCTTGTTTGGGGAGACCTCTAGATGGGGAGCTATCGATTTTCTTTAATTTCCGTCGAAAAATGTTGCCGCTGCCACGTTCTTAGAACTTAGTTTAGTCAGACCTCAATATTTTCCTTTGGCACACCCTACAGGGCACACTTATGATTGGAGTGCTTTGAAACCTGGCATGCTTGTTTGGGGGTGACCTCTAGATGGGAGCTATCGATTTTCTTCAATTTCCGTCAAATAATGTTGCCGCGGCCAACGTTCTTAGAACTTAGTTTAGTCAGAC
The DNA here is from genome assembly GCA_031216915.1 of Pictodentalium vernedei. NCBI lineage: Eukaryota > Metazoa > Mollusca > Scaphopoda > Dentaliida > Dentaliidae > Pictodentalium > Pictodentalium vernedei. The sequence continues at coordinate 563,401,590 of CM062295.1, read as the reverse complement.
CTCAATATTTCTCTTGGCACACCTTACAGGGCACATTTATGATTGGATTGCTTTGAAACCTGGTATGCTTGTTTGGGGGTGACCTCTAGATGGGAGCGATCGATTTTCTTTCCATTTCCATCAAAAAAGTTGCTGCGGCCAACGTTCTTAGAACTTGGTGTAGTCAGACCTCAATATTTTCTCTTTGGCACACCCTACAGGGCACATTTATGATCGGATTGCTTTGAAACCTAGGCATGCTTGTTTGGGGTGACCTCTAGATGGGAGCTATCGATTTTCTTCCATTTCTGTCAGAAAATGTTGCCACTGCCAAACGTTCTTAGAACTTAGTTTAGTCAGACCTCAATATTTCCCTTTGGCACACCCCTACAGGGCACATTTATGATCGGATTGCTTTGAAACCTGGCATGCTTGTTTAGGGAGACCTCTAGATGGGAGCTATCAATTTT
>CM062295.1:561792999-562151179 GCA_031216915.1 Pictodentalium vernedei | reverse complement strand
AAAGAAAATATAAAGCAAACTTTGCGAGTTGTTTGTAAGCGAATTACTGGTTAATAGAAATTAAAAAATACCAATATGTGATAAGAAAACCATTCCTATAGTCTTGAGCTTTCGATAAATTATAAATCCTAACGGAATTATTTTAAAGGAAGCAAAAGAGATACTGACTGGCAGTTGAACAAATAAGGAAAGCTTCTCTCCAACCACCTGTTGAAAGGACTCTGTTCCGTTTATGAAGACCATAGATGTCTGTAAAGGAAGTAACATGTGGGACAGACAGTGTCCTACTTTCAGAATGCCTCCACCAACATAAGCGACCAATTAAAAACTTTTCTGTCGTCAAACAGTTCTAAAACTGTGGTTTTAGAAAACCTATCATTAATACATTCATCTTACATAATATATAGTATCAATTTTTTACTTTTAGTTGATTTGAAACACAAAAAATAGTCTTTTGGGGAACATTAAATACAATACTCACAGAAAACATGTGGACTTTCAGAACAACACCGTTGCGGAATGCCAGTCGACTCTCCGAGATAAACGTCACTGTTCAATAGTTCCATTTTGTGTGGAGTCAATGTCACAGAAAAGAGTTGTTGCCCCTTGATGTACATAATAAAGGCCCGATGACCAATAAATTTACATACAATCAGAATATATCAATGGAAAAGCGACCAAGCTGGCCAACAGCACTGCTGTTAGCAGAAAAAAAAAATTGTGAAGACGAAAAACTCCTGGCTTCTTCCAACAATCTTTTACTCAGAATTAAATTAACACTCGGAAAGTTGAGTCGCGCTTTTTTCAGCAGTGAACATGCAAGTTCAGCTTCACTGAACAATGGGACCCGATAACCAACGCATGCAGCAAGAGTCCTCTTAATTTGGGTGTATAATTATAAACGATTAACTAATCCCGACTTTACACGCGCTGCGCTTGTGATATGGCTACACGAGCCGAAAGTGACCTTCATCCACAGTAAACACGAATATTAAGACAATCATGTTTATCTCAATTAAAGTCAGAGCCCCCCCCCCCCCCCCAAAGAAACCATTGGCCCAATCAAGTTTCACATATCATAGAGCTGCACACGCCACAAATGCCCTTATAGGGAGGCCTTCTTTGGCCCCAAAATTGATGCAACCCAGCACCTGTTCGTACATGAAATTTCGTGAAAATGGCCAAAATGCGTACCGTAAACTGGGGTGACTTGAAACACTTTTCAACTATTATGCCGCCATCACAAATACTTGCAACACTATCAAAACATGGAGATCCACGTGAATTTGTGGGTATGAGGGTATACTTCTAGGATAAATTCATCTCTGAATTGGATTCCATCCAAATAAAGTTTTTTTTTTTAAATAATCGTGGTGTGTCAAGTCTCCCCATAGTTTGGGGTGACTTGAATCAGTGCATGTATTTGTGTTTGAAGATTGAATATTGGTGAAATAGAAACTACCCACACTATGTTCAATACACCATGTTAAGACCCAAATAAGAAAATATGACAGTTAATACAATGCTCACAGTATTTGTCCCATTTAATAGCAGAATTATGGTCCTTTTTCAGGATTTAGTTAAAAAATATGACTTTTTACCATTCATCAGATAACCCCCAAGCGACTACATTCTAAACCATTATAATTAATTCTTCTCTAGTTAAATGGATAACTTACTGTGAGCATTGTTGTATCTGCTGAATAGACATTGGCACTTTTAGCATTGACATTAACGGAAGGCACGTTTATGGGCAGCCAAAATCCCATCTATTAACAGTAACAGTTATCATGTAGCGCAGTTCATTTGTGTTAGAGTGCAATTGGTTGTGCTTCCGCACAATCAACTATGATCAAGCACAATTCAACTGCACTGCTCCGCGCATATGATTTCAATACAGCTGGGTTATAAATGAACATGAGTTTCGCCTACTAAGGGTGTCTTGTGAGCATAGATTTGAAGAAAGAGTACTTTTATGAAGTAGAAACATTTATTCTTGATTTCCAAAGATTTTGCAAATAAAACAATTCAAGAGAAACCGGAAATATTTGGCACAACAAACAAACGCAACTCGCAAAACTTTGATAAAATTTTTTAACATGTAACGCTTGAATCAAATGAATACAAGAAGAATTAAGCAACTTGACAATAATAAATTTCTTCGCATCAGTGCTATAGTGTCCTATGTCCTAGGACATAGGACACTATAGCACTGAGGCGACGTTTTGGCACGAATAGGACGGCAATTATGTTATCTCAAAAATCCAAATCATAACTCATACTGTAAACCGTCACCATACTCCTGCAGCCCCTTTAGTTCAGTTTTTAGACTTAACTCTTCTGAGTGTCCCTTTTCCATTCTCTGGAGTCGATATTGAACTTGAGTTGAACGCGACGTAATTCTATCGGCTTCTCTACAACTCCCATGATTTGTTGTGAATCAATTGTATCAATGTCGGGTACTTGGGGCCATACAAAAGTATTAGTCGTTGACTTATATGGTCTTAGAAATTTTACTCGATAGTGACCATTGGCTGGTCTGGTGCTTCCTTCTGCTGGACTTAATACAAATCCAATGAAAAATTTAGCTTTTCCATTATGGAGAATATATTCAACAAGAATATAATTTCCTTCAATAATAGATTCTGCATTAAACCTTTTAATTCCATACCAGTCTGTGTCATCACTTGAAGAGCGAATGACATCATCATTATTATATTCAGACTCCAAACTCATTTCACTTGCTTCACTTTCACTAGATTCACTTTCACTTGTTTCACTTTCACTTGTTTCACTTTCACTGCTTGTATCCTTACCACTACTCGATGATACTGAATCTGACCCACTGCAGTCAAAATTATCAGTCGCCACACTCTTTCCTGCCGGTACGTTTAGCTTCTTTTTCCTGTTTGATGCACTTTTACCCTTTTCATCGCCATCCTGGAAACGATATTTCTTAAAAAAGTCTATCAATGAAGCATTCAAATTTTCATCTACAGATGTTGTTGATGATGAGGCATCAGCTTCTGATGACTCAACCGGGAACTCTGATAATACTATTTGCCTATTCAAAGGGAATATTCCTGTTTTTCTGAATCCACTTTTCAGATTACCACCCACAGTCATATTATCTACCAACTTTTTCAACATTCTTGGAAATTTATCTTTTGGCAATGTTCCTGTTCTGCCGGCTTCAGTCATTTTCCATTGTAGTAAGTTCGACCGCCACACTCTTTTCATGGGCCCGAAAAAGCTCACATCCAGTGGCTGTAGCACATGGGTTGAATTAGCAGGCAGGAAGACGAACCTAATATTGGCCTCTTCACATTTACGTATGATATCAAATGAAAGATGAGATGAAAGATTGTCTCCAAGCATGCATTTTCTTCCAGGCAAGTCTTTAAGGTAAGGATAGGGGATTCTCACAAACCAGTCTGCAAATGTTTCTCCCTCAAACCAACCTGATTTCGATCGGTTAAATCTACAACCTGATGGTCCCCCTTGTATCCAGCTATCATAAAGATTAACTGCCTTGTAAACCACATAAGGAGGTAACATGCAACCTGATGCTGTCCCACACATCATAATTGATGTAGAAGTTTTGGAATGATTAATGTTTCTTAATATGCGCTTGGCGCCTTTTTTACAGATCACTTTTTGTGAGCCAGGGTCATCCGTTAAGTTGCTTTCGTCATAATTTATTATATTTTCTGGGGGTATATCCTTCAATGTCTCTTCCAAGTTATCAAAAAAGTTATTAATTACCACACGAGAGACAGACGCACGACTGGTTTTGACGTTTTGACACACCCTTTGCGTTAACTGTGGATGTCTCTTCAAGAAAGAGTAGCACCAGTCAACACCTGGTATCACACCATTTTTAAAGCGCGGAATTGTCATGGCATTTTGTTCCAAATAACATTTGATGAACAAACGTAGTTCTGATAAATTCATCGGATATCCCCACTGAGCAGCAACAAGTATCACCCGAACAATGCTTTTCTCACTATCAATGTCAATTACAGGCTGCCCACCAAATTTCTTTAACTGCTTGCCTTTACACCTTCGAAAGAGTGTCGCATATGGGACGGAATATCTCTCCGCAGCTTTTCTATACGAACTCCCTGCCTTTACTTCATCAACAGCTTTCTGAAGTCGCTGTGGACTGTATGTTGCATAATTGGCATTCCTCTTGCGCTTGTATGTGCGAGTCATGATGGATTTTATACACAGACGTTACCTGAAGATACAAAGAAAAAGATCTGCTCAGAAAATGCCATTCAAATGTTATCAGTTACATAGACGTTTAGTGAAGTGGTATGGGTTTATACAAAGTGAGGTGGTTTAAGGCAGACCTGGTATTTTATAAGCCACATCACTTCGTATAAACCTATACCACCCACTAAAAGCCTATACATGTAATGTATTTATCCCACAGACAACCACTTTATATCCTGCCACATCACTTCGTATAAACCTATACCACCCACTGAGAGCCTATACATGTAATATATTTATCCCACAGACAAGCACTTTATATCCAGTTCCAATGAAATCTAGGAACATAATGACACATCAACAATTCAACATCACTTCCTATAAACCTATACCACCCACTAAAAGCCTATACATGTAACGTATTTACCCCACAGACAACCACTTTATATCCAGTTCCAATAAAATCTAGGCACATATTGGCACATCAACAATTCAACCCAAAGAACGCAAGAATGTTTTAAACAATTATGGAAATGAATCAATATTTCTCTCAAAATATCGTTTTACAGCCGTCTTAAACATATGTGGGGTGACTTGAAACATCTGTTTCAAGTCACCCCATGCATGCACAAAATTCAGTTTTAAAAAACACTTATAGTTTGTTATAAAATGCTCGTGTTTACAATTTAAATCACTCTCAACATCGGAATATGTGCTAAAAAGTCTATATAGAGGCATATAATCACTACATGTCGAGTTGACTGTATGAACAAAGTTATGCAGTAGTTGAAAACCTGAAAAATTCAATATTCAACAATACCTTTGAGTACCTTGAGTGCCAGTAGCTGCTACACTTCTTTAAACCAATATATGAAGAACATTTATTCTGTAGGAGATGTTTGTACTGTTTTAAGAATAAAAATTGCCAGTAAAATACTCACCACATGCTAACAGGAAGTACTGCCATCTTTGTGTCAAGTCACCCCTTGTGGTTCAAGTCACCCCAGTTTACGGTAATGGGTCTTATTGAAAATGCTGGATGTATATCAAAATGCCCTCTCTGTGGACTGCCATTGGCAGTCCACATAGAGAGTATTTCGATGTACCAGCAGTCTAGTCTAGTCTAGTCGCTCAGATGCAATGAAATGGCATTCTTTCATTTCAAAAACTCAAAATGGTCCTACCCACTGGTCCGAACTGTGGTCGGCCCTATGAATCAAGCATCCCCCCCCCCCCCCCCTCCTTGTCTCAAACATCTTTGTCGAATGAGCGACGCAGATGATACAAAAATACCATCACAAACGCTCTCTATGTGGACTGCAACGGATAGCTCAGATGTGAGGAAGAAGCGTTCATTCAGTTTGGAAAATCTAAATTTTTCTCCGGGACCGTCCTCTCCGGTACATTTCCCAGTAACAGTTTTTGGCCCAGTCCGCCCCTGTAAAAGATATATGATTATTAGTAGGAGCGGATTGATATATATGACTCAATCTTAGTCGAAAATGTACCGACTGGAAAAATTATGGTGAGGAGGGGGGCACTCCCCTACAAGTCCCTGAGTTATGTCTCTGAAACACCCCTTATTTAAGATGACGAAATATCACATGGGTACGAACGAGGATCTACATAGATACACGCGTGAATCACCAGCAATCGTGTATATCATTACGTTGCTTATTCATACACAATACAATTCTTAGAACTTTTTGAAGGATTGAATAAGATATGTGATAAGATCACATGACTGGGTTGTGAAACCCAACTGGCATTATATGTGTACAGTCCTTTTAGGAGCAAAACTATCGACACCCTATACAAACCAGCCAGCCTCGATGATTCTGAGCCGTAGCCAGTCGTTTTATTTAGCCCGCCATGTCACAATATCCGAACGGTGTCATCCCAACAAGACGAATCAGTAAAATATACCAATAACAGGTCGATCCCAAGAAGACGAATCCCAAGAAGACGAAATTTTTTTCAAGTTAATTCAGGTAAAACGGACATAATGTCTGAATACCAAGTAGTTTGGTGGGGTAAGGGCAATGGCGTAGCCAGGGGGGGGGGGCAAAATCTAGCTGAGCCCCCCCCCCCCCCCCCCCCCCCCAAATGTTTTTCGCCAGTAGTTGCTTCAATGAGAAGAACAAGACAGAGAGAGACAGAGGCCACGTATAACAGTAAACACAGTAATTTAATTGAAGAACCCCCCCCCCACAGGCTCATTTGCTGTGCGTTGAAAAAGTGGCTTGAATTTCTTTCTTTTTTTTTTGCTTGCATCTTTAAAAATTCGCAAATTCATGGTAAAAAATATAAAGTTTTGCTACCGTGAAAAAAAAGACAATTTTCACCCTAAAACTCACCAGAATGCACCATTTGAGACTTAGATTTTGAAATTTTACTTCGGCGCTCGCATCAGATGCCTACGGCATATGATGGCTATGACCCCCCCCCCCCCCCCCCACCCACCCCCAATTATCGGTTTATCGGTCGGGCCCATCCGGAAATTTTTTCCTCGCTACGCGCCTGGGTAAGGGCTGCAAACTTTTGTTTGACGGCTTCAGGTTCAAATTTACGCTTCATTTTTTTTTAAATCGTAAATACCATGCAAATGTAAATATTCCTATGCAACGATAAAATATAAAATAAGGAAGTATGTTAAAAGTTATACATGTGGTAGTCTTTCTCTCTGTATATTCCTTGTCATAATTTCCAACTTTATAAAGCATACATAACGTGCAAAAGGAAAATATCTTTTAAAAAAAAATATGATAAAAGATGGTACAGGATGTAAACTCGTTGATTATGATTTTATTGAGCTTTTTCTAGTTGGTTTATAATAAATGAAATATCTCAAATACATCATTTTTTCACGTATTTTCCAATTTCATTTCAAAATACCCTTCTCATATGCATTTAACTGACATAAATGGGTTATATAATCATTTTAATTGAATTCGCCGTGTTGGGATTCGTCTTGTTGGGATGACCATTTTCGACATTCGTCTTGTTGAGATTCGTCTTGTTGATCCGTTTTCTCAACTAGCAGACGAGGGACGTGGATGGAGTGTCTCAAATGAGGAATTTGTACTTGCGGGAAATTTGGAAAGTTTCCGACTCGTGACATCAGAAAATCCATTTTATGTGCGTTCAACCGCACACTCCACCCCGCCAGATATTTCCCATCAATGCTCTTGGGAGTCCAAAAAAATGCCAGCACCTCCATAATTATCGGAAAATATTTCGGTATTCTGTGCGAAAATCTATCATTCAGTGCTGAATTCCAGTGGAAAATGCGGAAATTCTGTCTATCGAGCCTGGAGTGTCCAACTTTTTACAGCTGTAGCAGTAGTATTAAACCTTGGGTTGGAATATGGACCCCAACCGCCACCACCACTTCTCCGAGAAAAACACGGCCCAAAATGTTACCGATGCCAAATTCCTACTGACTTACGTCTCCACCAAACCCCATCGTTGATTTCACAAACAACGCGAGCAACATCGAAAATTTTGTTTTAACAAATTTTCAGAAACGTATCTCAACCATGACATGATTTGCTTGGTAGACCGGATAGTAGCACACTGAATAAATATTTGTTTTTTTCCGACCGACTCCAAATAATTCTAAATAAGTCACTGAATAAGCCTGAGATAATACATTCCCAGATGCCTTAGTCTGCACTGCACAATTCAGCAATCAGCAATTCTACCTGATTCTACTAAATACACAAAACTCTCTTCATTCCTCATTTTGGAGCTAACAGGGATAGCAAAAATTCACCTTCCCTATTTCTGTGGTATGCACATGATTGTGACATGAGGGAAGTAACACTCACAGTCTTAATGTCTGCATATCTTACCGGGGTGATGAAGGTTACTGATTCATACTGCATAGCAGTCATCTTTGTTCAGTTGGCCTCTTTAACTAATAAACAATGTTCATTTTATGTCAACTAAATCTGGGAGGTAGGGTGGGGGTAAGGCGTGGTGTAGTTTTTGTTTTATTGGTTTACACCAGTAGCATCAGATGGTAATAAGATTTTTGTTTATATAAACTTTCTGAAATTATTTTTGGACTATTTACTCCTTCAATTAACATGCAATGGTCAGATAAGATAGGGAAACACAGATGCAAGTCCATGCCTATACATTCATGAAACATTATAGCACACTTAATCAGACTGATTAAACCACAATTTCAAGTAGTTTCAAGCCGATATTTAAAAATACTTGCCATGTAATTCAGTTTGTCTGATGCAAATAATTTGCCAATAATGTCTCTATAACGATGTGACAGTATTAGCTGCGGGTACAAACTATCGACACCCTATCGACATATAAACATGGAATTTATATGGAATTGGACTTGCCTACACCCCTAATATGATAATTTATATGTTTTAAATGCCTTGGTGGGCCATATAATTGATAATAAAAGGTTAAACAACCACAGAACTTAAGGGATTTTATGTAGAGGAAAAAAAATCGCATTTTTGGTCATTTTCGTATTTTTTCCAGCCCCAAACCACCCACCCACCCCCTCCTTGTGTCTGAACATTTTCGGGTGACCCCCCCCCCCCCCCCCGAACAACTGAACCTTTTACATTTATGTTTCCAAATAATAGCGTATGAGTCATTTGAGCAAGCTCGTTGGGGTCGTATCAATAGAGAGAGGGAGGGAGGGGGATAATAGCACGAACCATAATTTTGAAGCAGAGAAAAATAAATTACGCTTTTAGTACAGTACAGTCGCCATGGACTAGTAGTAATCCACGCGTGTGCAGTGATGTCCATGGACGCATTCGTTTACTGGGTAATGGAAATCATCAGCAAAATTTTAACCCGGTGCTTCATTTATTAATTTTTTGATGATCATTCCTATAATTAGTGTTTGGACTCAATATTACTGCGTCCGTGTAATATTTCCCACACGTGGAAAGAGACCAGTCCACGGTAACCGTAATGTATATTAGGAATTTTCGTAAGGCAAAGTGTTAAAGTCTTATCATCTGTAACAGTGACACCACGTACGTCCTTTTATCTCATTTGACGAAATGAACATCCACGATTCTCGGCACATCAGTTGCAGCACCCCATCTTACAAACGACTGAACGCCATCATTCGTTTATTCGAGATGAACCCTCGAGCCATCCGAGCATTTGGTCTTTCGAGCAATCTCTCTTATTACTCTTTAGCTCTCCCCAGTTTCCAAACGCAGTGGGGTGGCACTTGAGACGGGTAATAGCAATTAGTAGCGAACTGACAAGAGGCAGTTGTACTGGAAGCCAATGATACGAGGGGATATAGTATTGGTATGAGCCAGGAATATAGTCGTAGGAAACTTTAGTAATAAACACGCGAACAGTGAAAGCTATAGTCACGGGACAGAGAGTGCTAGCTACGGTTCTGGCCTGTAGTAGCATTATGGGCAGTAGTGATCGGACCATGCCACATTAATGGTAGGTTCAAACAGCAGCAGTAATACAAAGTTCTGGCCTGTAGTAGCATTATGGGCAGTAGTGATCGGACCACGCCACAATAATGTTAGGTTCAAACAATACAAGATTATAATTCAGGATGAAGACACCGAATGCTGATCATAGGACAGCTAGTGGTGATCGCGGACCAGTCAGTATTAATGGTCTAGAAGCTTGGAGCCACGAAGTCCATGAGATGATCTAAGAGTCAAGATCCGAATAGGAGCCAAGAAGATATGGGGTGGTGTAGGAGCAAATAACAAGATAAGTTATAGGTTCATGGGTGGTGTCGCTCTTCCAAACAGATCTTTCATCGCTCTTTAACTCATACGAAGGAGCTATGATGGACATAGTAGGGTCTAGGAGCCAATAACCATATGAGTCGATGAATCGTAAGAACATTTACACCGTAGGGCAATTGCATTTCTTGCTCTTCAATTCCTTGTAGAATAAACGAAGACGGAATGATGATCACAGATTTAAGAAATCATGATATAACGCATCAGTCGTAGTCTGGTTGATAGAGTGGTGTGGATGTAGTACTATTATTGAGGTGTATTAGTGACAGTGATAGCCAACACAGGAATAGGCAAGGATTGAATACAAAACTGTTTCAAGTGGAGGGTTCTACCACACTACCGGAGTACCTCAGAACTATGAAGCTGCAGTAAAAGCAAGTTTAACGTCCTTCCGAGCCACTGTGATACACTATATACGAATCGAACGGACTCCTGGATACGCCTGATAATATTAACTGCCCTATCGCCGTACATGTAACTTTTAACCGTGGAGAGCCACCTGAGGTGGCGGACTTTACCCTAATAATACGCGTTGCGCATGTACACTAACACCACATATCACCGTGGTAATGACATGCAGCATGGCCACTCACGATGGCTACATGACGACATGGCGACACACGTGACACCAATCTCGACATGACGTCACTTCCGTGGTCCTCACCGTGCCCGTACCCCGCCTCAATGACATTATTGGTATATGACGTGCTACTGCCGACAAAGCCGCCGCACAGATCCAGTAGCTAGTCAGAATGTATAATACGGAATGCAGTAGCAGGTGTCAACCTGTATAGGTTACGCCAACTGGATATAGCGACGGCGTTCGTCCAGTTTACCTGCCGGTCAATTATTCTTTTTTAAACAAAAAATCTCAAATCATCACTCTTAGCTGTAAATATATTATTCAAAAAAAGTAGGGGACATCCAAACTGATGATATTTTCGGAAAATGGTATTGGATACGCGTGAGTGGGCACATCAATATGTTACCAAGTTTAGTGTAGATCATGAATGTCACCGGCCTACGAATATTTCGTGCAGGTTTTTCGCACGAGCGCCGTGTTAATGTCTGTGGGTGTGTTTTGAAATTTTTTTCGGAGGTCTCATCGTTCTTTTTTTGGTATAAACTCGGTGATTAGCAGGTTGTGGTCACGCTACCGTCTGACAGGCACTGTTGATGACAGACGTCGGTCAGGTCGTCCAAGGGCGACAACTGTTAACCAGGATAGTTTCATCCGAACCACAGCATAACGTGCCCTCTTCAAAGTGCCTCAGAAATTGAACAGCAGCTGCACCGAGCGACAGATGTGCGAGGCAGTGGTCAGACTATCCGAAATCGTCTACACAGCTGCAATTTGTACGCTGAACAACCTTGAATAATTCCACGTTTCACTGAACGTCACATCGCAGCAAGGCGTAATTGGTGTGGAACATGATGTCCAGCGCTGGGACAATCGTCGGTGGAGCAACGTCATGTTTTCCGATGAATCGAGGTTCACTCTCGACTTCACGACAGGCGAGACAGAGTGTGGCGACGGCGGGTCGAACGATACCATGACGTAACCGTTAGACAGCACGATCGTTTTGGTGGTGGGTCGGTTATGGTGTGGGGGAGGCATAACCATGACAAGCAGAACAGCATTACATGTCATTCAGGGACGTGTCACAGGTCAGTACTACCGTGACAACACGTACTAATGTGGTGCCATTTGCGTGACGTCACGGCCGTCGATTCATTTTCCAAGATGACACTGCAAGAGCAGACAGGGCCCGTGTCGCTACAGAGTTCCGCCAGGAGCAGAACATCACTACACAGCCTTGGCCAGCACTAAGTCAGACATCTCGCCAATCGAGCATGTCTGGGATATGCTTGGCAGGCGCCTACGACAACGCCAACACCCCCTACCAATTTCCAGGAACTCGCCACTACATTGCAGGAAGAAAGGAATAACATTAGTCAAGCTGATATGGGACGTTTGGTGAGGAGTATGCCACGTCGGATCCGCGCTTGTCTCGCGAACCGAAGAGGATTTACAAGGTATTACGGTCTTGGACTGAATGTGGTAAATTCTCTAACTGACCGTCCGTGTCTTCTACAGCCCAGTGCGTGGAATGTGTGCTTGTCAGACACCAAACTATCGCTGCAATTATTCACCAGATTTCACAGTGCAATGCCTCAGCTGTCTTTTTGATGAAAATATAAATATATTTCTTCATATATCTCAATTTTATCAAATATCCCCTACTTTTTTGGAATAGTATAGTTGATATCGTTTCGACTTTATGGTTCTTGGTGGTTGTGTGGGTGATTCGTGGCATGCTGCCACTGCATATTTGGTTTATTCAGGCAAGAGTTTACAATAGTTTGGTTGATTCACGATCGCGATGTGTTGCAGTTTAGTTGGTAGTTTGTTTAGTCGTTGATTTAGTTATTTCTGTATTTGTGTTATCTGTATGGATAGAGCCCCGCTGGGCTAAAACCTGGCGGAAGCGAGAACGAGTATATCTTGATGGTCCTCTAGGGCAGATTTGATGCCCTCTATTGTGCTAGCTGCATGCTACAGCTTTTTCGTCCAGGTGGTTCCAATCGATTGCTGTGTGCACAAAGAACGATTGTTTGTATTGTTCTGTTTTACACGCTTGTACATTTACGGACCTACTAGTGTTTCTAACTGACGATGAGACGATGTTGGTGACTATAAAATTGTCATATATTGTGCCCGGATCTGCCACTTTTGAGTGTGGAACTTGATGCTTTTATATGGGTGCAATGCTGGTGTTTGCCCCGTAATCACTTCATGGAATAAAGTAAGGCGCTGATTCTGCTTTCTGGATTGTAGTGAAGGTAGTTTTAGTTCCTTCAGCATTTTTGTCATACACCCATCTTCTCATGATTTATAGTTTTTCGTGATGAATCTTGCACCCCTTCTTTGTTTGGTTTCTAGTTTTGTGATCTCTTGCTCCGTGTATAGGTCCCAGATAATAGATCCATATTCCATTATCGATCTTATAAGTGAAATGTAAGCTGTTCTTCGGCATTCCCTGGACAGTGTTGGAGGTTCCTGCGGAGGAATCCGAGAGTGAAGTTTGCCTTTTTTACGTACATTGTTGATGTGATAAGATCTTCCTGTATTTGTGAGCCGAGATAAGGGTTAGATGGAACGTGTTCTAGTATATGGCCGTTTAGGGCGTAGAAACGATGAGTTTTTTCCAATGATGCTCGGAATGTAGCAATTTTGGGCATTAATGCTCATTCGCCAGTGTGGTACCCATTTTTTAGTTTTGGGGAAGGAGGGAGGGGGGGGGGGGTGATTCCTCTTGCTATTTATTTATCGATACAATAGGCAGTCGGCTGCAAATCGACTCACCGAAGATTATACTGAGCTTCAAAGATTGTTGATGTGGCATAGGAAAATTATCGGACCGTAGACAGTTCCTTGGGGTTCACCCGAGTCAACGTTTGCTTCATCCGAGAATTCTTCTTCTTGAGCTACTCGCGTTTTTTTCTGCGAGGAACGCCGTGAACCGTGCGTGTTGCGGTCATCTGATTTCATATTGCTCTTCTGTGTGGAGGAGCCTGTCGTGTTGGACTGTGTCAGATGTTTTGGAGAAGTCCAACGTGGCTATGTCGACATGTACGTGTGCCTTGGTCGAATGATTGTAATACGTCAAGGGCTGTGACTGCAAGCTGTGTTTCGCAGGAGTATGCGTTTTAGCATATGTCTACAGATCATATATATGTTCTAGCAGCTTACATGGCAGTGAGGTTAGGGATACTGACCTATAATCTTCTGCTGTGCGTTTACCTTCCTTTTTTTAATATGCAGGGTGTATTTACACTGAGCCAGTAGTTTGGTAGTGTACCATGGTCTATCAAGTTCTGAAATATGATTGACATTGATGGAGCGAGATGGTCTGCAAACTGTTTCAGTGCTCTGTTTAGGGAGTTGTCTGGACCCGATGCTTTTGCAGGGTTGATGTTTTAAGTAATTTTTCCACTCCGCCGTGTTGATTTAAATGGTGAGAACTGTTTGATTACGATCTGTGCTTTTTCTGCTTTTGTTTACTAGTTGTCCCTTGACTATTCCCCGAATGGTTTTGTTCCATCCCCTTTTATATGTCGTTTCGTCCCATGGCCGTTTCGTCCCAAAATGTTTCGTCCCATTTTGGGCGTTTCGTCCCATTTATTTTGGTCGTTTCGTCCCATGTAGATTTTTCACTATAGTCGTTTCGTCCCATGTGGATTTTTCACTTTGGACGTTTCGTACCATCCAAGATTGGCTAGGTAATCTAAAATTTAGTTGATTTTTTTATGATTATTTATCAGATAGACTATGCAAATATGGATATCATTTGAATCGGCTTGATCAGTTAGTTCCAATAATATCCATATACGCATGGTTTTACTGGGGAAAATTAAGACATTTCAGGTTCATTCATTTTTGGGGAAGTTTTGACCGATTTTTTAATGGGTTAAGACATAACTGGACATATAACGACGACGAATTGAGTGTTATTGTTTATTATTTATAACAAAAAGTGACATGAAAATGAACAAATGAATGAATGAACAAATGAATTAATGAATGAACAAATGAATGAATGAACGAACAAATGAATGAATGAGTGGATGAACAAATGAATGAATGAATGAATGAACAAATGAATGAATGAATGAATACATGAATGAATGAACTTGATTTTGTTAACTTATTTAATCGTGACACATCGAAATTACATTGGAATTATTCACTGAAAAAGCGCAACTAGAAAGTTGCACTTTTTCTGTGAATAATTCCAAAGTAATTTCGATATTTCAGCCTACAATATAAACGCATCGGCAACTTAATTTTGTTAGCTTATTTAATCGCGATATATCGAAATTACTTTGGAATTATTCACTGAAAAAGTGCAACTAGAAAGTTGCACTTTTTCTGTGAATAATTCTAAAGTAATTTCGATATTTCAGCCCACAATATAAACGCATTGGCAACTTAATTTTACTAACTTATTTAATCGCGATATATCGAAATTACTTTGGAATTATTCGCTTAAAAAGTGCAACTAGAAAGTTGCACTTTTTCAGTGAATAATTCCAAAGTAATTTTGATATTTCAGCCTTCAATATGAACGCATCGGCAACAAATTTTGTTAACTTATTTAATTAAATTACTCCATTTCACTTGTAAATAACTTCAAATTAATGAATCATTTCATTTACTCGGGTGCATACAATTCTGAACATTTTTTTTAAAAGTCTACTTGTTGACAATTGTCCATCTTCATAACTTTTCCACAAAACAAACATTGTGTTGTGTCATTGTGGTTATTGGATAACATAGACCCGTGGGAAAGATGCAAAGATACAAAACAAATTAGTTTTCTACCTGGTAATATTTTAAATATTTAAACCCAGCACCCACACTTTCACCCTTCCCATCCCAACCTACCCAGCTATCATACCACCCACCCATAGTCATGAAAATTCAACCCTTGAAATTTGGAATATTTTGCCATGGAACTTAAATGCTGTGGTAAAATCCAATTACTATAGCATTGCCACGGCGATAACAGGCGTGATCACTTATACACAAGACTAGAGTAGATTTCAATTTTTATATAAAATGAAAAAATATATTTACTCTTCTTCTGGGTCTGACGGTATTTGGAAGGACTGTTGTATGTTGAATGAGTTGTCTGTGGTGTTGTCATTTGGAATGGAAGAAGTGTTTGTCGACGAAGTCTGCGACATGGTCACTGAGAAGTGTCCAACATCAACACTGGCGTCTCGCGCTGCTGTACAGTCATTACATGCCCAATCAATGATACCATTATTTCTGGCTGCCATTCTATACTCAGATTGGGTGATTCCCGTGCCACAAGTACGGTGTTGCCAACGCATGCAGTCGTCGCATTGTAGACCTTGTTGGCGAAATGTTACTTCATTACCACAGGAAATACACGGATTTGGAATACCACGTTCCATGATTGTAACAGTACCAGTTACAGTACGGAAATGATGTTGATGATGAATGAAAGAAAACCTTTCATTCATCACAATTACACACTTGTTACAGAACAAGATTAGTTTTTAAATTAGGGAAGCTAGGCGCTTTCACGTCGATCTCGGATGGAACGAAACGTCCAAAGTGAAAAATCCACATGGGACGAAACAACCAAAGTGAAAAATCTACATGGGACGAAACGACCAATATAAATGGGACGAAACGGCCAAAATGGGACGAAACGACCTGATCCCTGGCCGAATTTATTTCGTTCCGTTCTGCTTTAATTATTTCTCCCTATAATTCCTTTTGGTAGTGTTTGTAGTTTGACCACTCATTTGTTCTCTTTGCCTGGTTGTATAGGTTTTGTTTTTTCCCCAACATTGTTTTAATTCTGTGACTAAACCATGGCAGTCTGCTATTTATTTGACTTTATGGATTTTGATGGGATGTGCTTGTTAAGGCTTTTCTGTTGTTTGAACGTGTCATTTATGTTGGATCCTTTCCTATCCATTTCTTGTATTACTGGGGTCAGCAAGTCTAGGTCGTGGTTCACATGGCCCCAGTCTGCATTTGTCCACATGTAAGACTGTTGGTTGTCGTAGTAGTACGGTGCTTTCTGTTGTGGTTGTTGGTGTCGTAGTTGTGGAGGTTGGTATTGTACCTTTTGATGTTGAAGATGTAGTGGTTGAATTTTTAATGGATGACATTATAGTCACAGTGGTTGGTATAGTAAATGTAGTGGTTCGTGGCGTGGTTGTTGTAATGGTTTTTGTAGCAGTTGAGGATGTTGATGTAGTAGTTGTGGAGCCTAGTATTGTAGCGGTTGACTGGATGTTGTGGTTCTTGGTGTCATAGTGTTTGGTATAGTAGATGTGATTGGTGTCAAAGTTCATTTGGTTGGTATAGTAGTTATTGTGGTAGGCGGTGGAGTGGTTGGTGTAACAGTGTAAGCGGTTGGTGTTGTGTTGTCACAGATGGTCGCATGAGAGTGTGGAGGCATAGAAATACTGTTTACGTGCAAAGGAACATCAGACCTACTGTTCTTTATGATGGAGGAACAGTAGGTCTGATGTTCCTGGGCACGGCCCACTACTGTTTGTTTGTTGATTGGGGTTTAAGGTCACATATTTTTGCACTATGGCTAATCATGACCATGACAGTTTTACGGGTGGAGGAAGCCGGAGTACCCGGAGAGAACCACCGAGCAACGGCGAGCAACTGTCAGCTCCCCAACATACTAACTCCACACAAGCAGGGTCAGCATTGGTTGAAGACAAGTGCGCCATCGACGTGCAGTACGCCTTAGTACACGACGTCACCGTGCCCCCACACGGGCAATGCGGCCCACTACTATTCCTGTGCCACATCAATGACTTTCCAGACTCAGTGAAGTCACAAGTAAGGCTATTTGCCGATGACTGTCTACTCTACTGGGAAATAAACAAGTTTGAAGACCACACTAAACTGCAAAAAGATATTAGAAGCCCAGAAACATGGACTGCCAAATGGGGCATGGGATTTAATGCTAAAAAGTGCTACATCATGTGCATAAGAAAGAAAAGTCAAACATTTTACTCTCTAAACAATCACATCCAAGACGAAGTAGACTCCAACCCATACCTGGCAGTTCAAATATCCAACGATCTGAAATGGACAACCCACGTTAATCACATTGCCAAAAAAGCCATTTAAACACTAGGCTTTATACGCAGAAACCTAGCTCGTAACCACGAAGAGTGTCGCAAAACCGCATATACAATACTGGTTCGCCCACTCCTCGAATATAGCGCATCGGTTTGGGATCCATACAGTAAAACCGACATCACGAAACTTGAAAAATACAAAGGAAAGTAGCCAGATTTATTACCAGAAATTATAAACCCAAAGAAGAAGGCTGTGTAACTTATATGCTCAGAAAATTAGACCTAATGATTCTGGAGGTCCGTAGAAAACACCGACGACTGAGCCTATTCTACAAAGCGGTAGACTGGTCGATCCCAGCTATACCGTCTGACAAATATCTAACCAAGCCCTGCCCAAAACGGCGTATTAAAGCCCCAAAATTCCGGCTGTATAGTTGTTGGTATTGTCGAGGTTGAAGTTAGCCATCACACCAACAAATTTCAACTAGAGCACCAACTACTATTAAACCACACACAATACCACTATTAACTACTACACTAAAAACTATAACTACTACAACATCAAACACTACAACTACTACAACTGCATCACCAACAAGCACAACTACTGTGCTAACCATGATGACAACTCTGCCAACAAATAAAACTATGACAACAACAATTACTAAACAAACCACTAGTACACGAACAACTACTATACTAACCTTTACACCTTCCACGCCATTCACCATACCAACAATTATTACACTGACTACGACAACATGAACTTCAATGACAACAACTACATCACCAACAACTTAAATTTTACTACTACTACACCACCAACCATTACCACACCAACAACTACATCACCAACATGCACAACTACCAAACCAAACACACTGACTACTCTGCCAACCACTACAACTATTGTTAACCCTTTACCCAACGCAGATGATATTTTTTTCAAATTTTAAAAAAAATTTCAACAAAACCATATCATGTGACCCGGGGTCACATGATATGGTTTTGTTGAAATTTTTGGAAAAATAATATTTTTTCAACTGCTGAATTTGCATATTATGCGGGCGGATGCCGCTGATTCGTTGGGTAAAGGGTTAATGACAACCAAACCAACAACCACTACTGTAGAACCTGTCTTGAGAGACCACCCCTTTTGCCAAGCAAAGGTGGTCTCTCAAGACAGGTGGTCTCTCATTTGACGTTTGAGGTTTTTGCTAGTCAGCGAATGACCAACCAGAGAATATTGGTTGCAGAAATAGAGAAGAATTGATTTTTCAACTTTTTTTTATTATTGTTTTATTTTAATTTGGTTCAAATACAAGTACAGAGGCATTGTTTGAGAAATTACAGTTAAAAGGGCATAAATTGAAAAACCTTTTTGAGATTATGATGTGAAGGGACTGGTCCATCCAAAATAGTATTTTCTTACATTATACAAACAAGAGGCCCCAGGGGGCCTGAGGGCGCTCACCTGACATGGTAGCCTAAATATCAACCCAGAGAATTGATTTCCACAAGTTGCAACTGCTCCTCCTAAGAAAAGCTGAAACCAAATATCCAAATATTCTGACCAGTGGATCTAAAAAAAGATTTTTAAAGAATATTCCTCATACTGAACTAAGTCATAATTCGGGCTCCCACAGGGAGCCCATATATGAACCCAGGGACTTGGCTTTAACAAACCTGAATCTCACACCCCTAAGGATTCTGCACACCAAATATCAAAACATTCCGACTGCTGGATCTGAAGAAGAAGATTTTTAAAGAAAATTCCTCATTTTGAACCAAGTTACAATTCGAGCTCCCACAATCAGCCCAAATATGGACCTAGGGACATGGCTTGAACAAACTTGAATCTTACCCCCCTAAGGATGCTGCATAAAAAATATCAAAAGCATTCATCTGCTGGATCTGAAGATTTTTAAAGAAAATTCCTCACTTTGAACTAAGTTGTCATTCAGGCTCCCATAGTGAGCCCAAATATGAACCAAGGGACTTGGCTTGAACAAACTTGAATCTCAGCCCCCAAGGTTGCTCCATGCCAAATATCAAAACATTCCAACTGCTGAATCTGAAGAAGAAGATTTTTAAAGAAAAATTCCTCATATTGACTAAGTTATAATTTGGGCTCCCACAGGAAGCCCACATATGGACCCATGGACTTGGCTTTAACACACTTGAATCCCCCCTCCCCCCCCCCCCCCCCCCCCCAAGGATGCTACTCACCACATATCAAACCATTCGGACTGCTGGATCTGAAGAAGAAGATTTTTTAAGAAAATTCCTCATTTCGTACAAAGTTACAATTCAAGCTCCCACAGTGAGCCCAAATATGGACCTAGGGACATGGCTTGAACAAACTTGAATCTCACCCCCCTAAGGATGCTGCATACCAAATATCACAAGATTCTGCCTGCTGGATCTTGAGAAGAAGATTTTCAAAGAAATTTGCCTGAAATGCACTAAGTTCGAATTTGGGCTTCTATCGTGAGCCCAAATATGAAACCAGGTGGCCGATTTGAACAAACTGGAATCAGATCCACCCCACAATGTTGCATACCAAATATCAAAAGATTCTGCCTGCAGGATCTGGAGAAGAAGATTTTTGAAGAAATTTGCCTGAAATGCACTAAGTTCAAATTCGAGCTTCTATAGTGAGCCCAAATATGAATCTAGGGAGCCGATTTGAACAAAATAGAATCAGATCCACCCCACAATGTTGCATACCAAATATCAAAAGATTCTGCCTGCTGGATCTGGAGGAGAAGATTTTTTAAGAAATTTGCCTGAAAAGCAATAAGTTCAAATTTGGGCTCCTATACTGAGCCCAAATATAAACCCAGGGAGCCGATTTGAACAAACTTGAATCAGATCCACCCCACAATGTTGCATACCCAATATCAAAAGATTCTGCCTGCTGGATCTTGAGAAGAAGATTTTCAAAGAAATTTGCCTGAAATGCACTAAGTTCAAATTTGGGCTCCTATACTGAGCCCAAATATAAACCCAAGGGGCCGATTTGAACAAACTTGAATCAGATCCACCCCACAATGTTGCATACCAAATATCAAAAGATTCTGCCTGCTGGATCTGGAGAAGAAGATTTTCAAAGAAATTTGCCTGAAATGCAGTAAGTTCAAATTTGGGCTCCTATACTGAGCCCAAATATAAACTCAGGGGGCCGATTTGAACAAACTTGAATCAGATCCACCCCACAATGTTGCATACCAAATATCAAAAGATTCTGCCTGCTGGATCTGGAGAAGAAGATTTTTTAAGAAATTTGCCTGAAATGCACTAAGTTCGAAATCGGGCTCCTATACTGAGCCCAAATATGAACCCAGGGGGCCGATTGGAACAAACTTGAATCAGATCCACCCTCCAATGTTGCATACCAAATATCAAAAGATTCTGCCTGCTGGATCTGGAGAAGACGATTTTTTAATGTTTTTCCCATTGCCTACAGTGTTAAAAAGTGCTGACTCAGCACTTTTTCAAAGTCCCGAAACTGTACCCTATGATAAAACCGATGGCAATTTTTTTTACCAATTCTTTCTGTTGGTCCTAAGGAAGCTTCACACCAAATAAAAATTCTCGGTGCCGTGCAGTTTTGGAGATATGGGCATTTTAATTTTTTTCTATTTTTAGCTCCTGCGGTTCCCATGGGGCTACGGGGAAAAAAAAATCAGCATAAATTAGGTACTTATGACCCAATAAGCCCTCACATAAAATTTGGTTCAAATCAGCCTCTCGGTTTGGAAAATAGAAATTTTGGGCGGGGCCAAAAAGTTTGCCCCTCCCATAACGACGCCAAGTATAGCCCCACAAACTTCTCTTGAACAAATCTGAGTCTACACCTCAAAAGGAAGCTGCACACCAAATATCAAGTCTCTGCTACTGCTGGTTCATGAGAAGAAGATTTTTTAAGATTTCAGCTCACTTTTTGGGTGTGGCCCTACCCACGGGCGGGGCAACTTGATTTGAACAAAATCAAATTGCAATGTCATAACAAACTATTATTTCAAATATCAATTAAATTGGTTCAGCGGTTTGGGAGGAGAAGACGCAAACACCATGTTCACGGACGACGGATGACGGACGGTGAGTGATCACTATAGCTCTCCTGACTGAAAGTCAGGTGAGCTAAAAAGTGTTCTCCTATTTCTATCAATATTTTCAAATGAGTAATTTTTATAATAATTTAGTTATATCTTGAAAAGTCTGTTTTTTGTGTCAGTCAGGTTTTGTTTTAATAGAAAATAATTTCAGTCACACTTTAAGTAAAAATAAGCTTACCAGGGTGTTTTAGTTTGCTCAATCCTCTTTGATTTTGTCACACTTGAGCAAATAATGGACATAAACTAAGTTTGTTGTTTTAACAATAATCTTTATCTTTATATTTTCAAAGGGATCTTGGTAAAAATTTCTCAGACTTGAAGTGTTATACAACTGAATAACAATGTAACTGAAAGCCAATTAATATAGTTTCCAGGCACTCTACGAAGAAAGATACTTGTCATACTTGTGCATGATTTCAGATATTAAGGTTTCAGGGGACAATTGTCCTGACAGTTTTACTTTTGGGCAGATGTCCTGGTTAAATTTTGTAACTATTGATTTCTGCACACATTGCATTGATCTTAATTGATTTTAATACTTTGGAATTGCAAAAATTGATTTTACGGTCTCTCAAAACAGGTGAAAAACTGAGTTTTCGCCACAGTTTTGCAGTCTGTCAAGACAGGTGGTATCTCATGACAGGTGCATTATATAGTGAAACCAATCGGAACATGGCCACAGTGGTCTCTCAAGTCAGGCTTTACTGAACACCAATCATTACACCAACCACAACAATCTACCATACCAACAACTACTCCACTAACCATACCAACAACTACTACACTAACCATGACAACACCAACCACAACACCACAATGCCAAAAGATGCCCAAAAGGCCTTAATCACAGACCCGAGAAAGTTGTTTATAGAATGATTTATGGTCACATTCTATCTACATGATTGACTAGATAAGACTCAAGAGGAATAAATTCATGAAATGATTTATAGCTCTGTTGTCCATGTCAGGTGATTTAAGTGCTCAGATTTCCAGTAATGCCAAAACAGGCTGTTTTTCAGGACGTAGAATTCAAAATCTCTATTTTCCAGTTTCTCAGGTAGGCAACAAACCCAGCGTTTAAATTGGGGGTTGAGTATGCGATCCATTAGGTGGACTTTTTTGGCTTTAAAATGATTTTTGAAGCATTTCGAGCGATTTAGTGCCCAAATGTTTTTCACATGGTGGAGAGCGGGGAGAAGTAGATTGAAATTTGTTTTTTTACATAAAATCACCCAAAATTCATTTTAAAACACATAGAAAAAAAATCACCCTATGGATCCTACCCACTCACCTCACAGCCTCAACTGGATGGAATTTTGTATCCATGTAAAATAACTCAAAATCCTTGAAGCCAAAAAAGAAACAAGGGGCCCCACAGGGCCTGAAGTGCTCACCTTGAACAAAACACAATATAAACAGAGTCCAAGAATGAATCTACATTAAGCAATCCATCCTCATAGGATACATTGTCAATCCTTGAGCCCCTCAGGAGTGACAAAAATAGTCCAGGCATCATGCCTTTTCTTCAGCTGATCATAATGTAAAAAGTGGAGCTCCCCTATGAAGCCCCTTGATACAACCTTTGTGGATTAATCTTAGTTACACACCTCTGGAGGGTACTGAATACAAAATTTCTAATTCTTCAGCTACATAGCCAATTCTGGCTCTCAAGCGGATCCCATATATTAACCCAGGCTCTTGATTTGAACAAAGTTGAGTCTGACCTCCCTAGAGATGTTGTGTACCCAATATGAAAGCATTTTGACTATTGGATCTGAAGAAGAGAAATTGTAAAGAGATTTCTTCGAATTGCACTAAGTTCAAATATGAAAGCATTCTGACTGTTGTATCCGAAGAACAAAAATTTTAAAGAAATTACTTCATATTGCACTAAGTTAAAATTTGGGCTACCATAGCGAGCCCAAATATTAACCTATGGACCCGATATGAACAAACTTGCATCTGACCCCCCTAGAGATGTTGTATACCAAATATGAAAGCATTCTGACAAGGAGGATCTGAAGAAGAAGATTTTAAAAGAAATTTCTTCATATTGCCTGGACTACCATATGGAATGCCTGGACTACCATAGGGAGCCCAAATATTAACCCAGTGAACCAATTTGAACAAACTTGAATCTGACTCCCCTAGAGATGTTGTAAACCAAATATGAAAGGATTCTGACAGGGGAATCTGAAGAAGATGGTTTTTTAAGAAATCACCTCATATTGTACTTAAATTTCGGGTTCCCATATGGAGCCAAAAGATTAAACCAGGCACTCGAATTGAACAAACTTGAATCTGACCCCCCTAGAGATGTTGTACACCAAATATGAAAGCGTTCCGACTGGGGGCTCTGAAGAAGATGACTGTTACAGATGCTAAACTAGAAAAGAAATCTTTGATTCCCAGAGTGGGTCTGACTGAACCCCAAAATATTTGTTCTCATAGCACAGTGATAACAAAGGCACCCCAAAACACACTCATTCCTGTCCCAAGGTGAAAACAAAGGTACTCAAGAAGTTTCGTGAAGATCAGTTCACAAATATGAGCTGTGTAGAAGTTGTGACAAAAAAACTGATTGGACCTATTTTCGGTACAAAATGGCCAATGGCAGCCATCTTGAATTTTGGGCCGCACCCAGAAACACTCATTCTCGTCCCAAGGTGATAACAAAGGTACCCAAGAAGTTTTTGTGAAGATCGGTTCATAAATACAGACTCTTATCCGAGCCGTATTGACATGTGTACTTACTGTGTGTAAGTAGCACTGAAAAAATCAAAGTTCATCTAATTTGCATAATTTCTGCACGAGAAAAAACCCTGTATTATATGTGATGTATCCCATGGTACTAAACATTCACACAAAAAATTATTCAAATCAGCGCTTTCATTTGGAAGTTCTGTGCAAAAATTTGATTGCACCAAATTTTGTACAAAATGGCTGCCACCGGCCATCTTGAATTTTGGACTGGACCCCAAAACACTCGTTCTCGTCCCACGGTGATAACAAAGGTACCCAAGGAGTTTCGTAAAGATCGGTTCATAAATACGGCCTCTAGCCCGAGCCGTATTGGCATTTGCACTTACAGCGCTGAAAGTAACACCAAAAAACATCAAAGTTAGTCTAATTTGCATAATTTCTGCACGAGAAAAAAACCCGTCCTATATGTGATGTATTCCATGTTACTAAACATTCATACAAAAATTTATTAAAATCAGAACTTTCATACAGAAGTTCTGTACAAAAGACTGATTGCACTAATTTTGGTACAAAATGGCTTCTGGTGGCCATCTTGAATTTCAGACCACACCCAAAAACACTCATTCTCATCCCGCAGTGATAATAAAGGTACCCAAGAAGTTTCGTAAAGATCGATTCATAAATACATCCTCTAGCCTGAGCCGTATAGAAGTTGTGTACAAAAAACTGATAAGACATAATTTAGGTACAAAAAGGCCACTGGCAGCCATCTTGAATTTTGGACCGCACCCAGAAACACTCGTTCTCGTCCCAAGGTGATAACAAAGGTACCCAAAACATTTCGTGAAGATCGGTTCATAAATACAGACTCTAGCCCGAGCCGTATTGACATGTGTACTTACTGTGTGTAAGTAGCACTGAAAAAATCAAAGTTCATCTAATTTGCATAATTTCTGCACGAGAAAAAAACCTGTATTATATATGATGTATCCCATGGTACTAAACATTCACACAAAAAATTATTCAAATCAGCACTTTCATATGGAAGTTCTGTGCAAAAATCTGATTGCACCAAATTTTGTACAAAATGGCTGACATCGGCCATCTTGAATTTCGGACCGGACCCAAAAACACTCGTTCTCATCCCACGGTGATAACAAAGGTACCCAAGGAGTTTCGTAAAGATCGGTTCATAAATACGGCCTCTAGCCCAAGCCGTATTGGCATTTGCACTTACAGTGCTGAAAGTAACACCAAAAAACATCAAAGTTAGTCTAATTTGCATAATTTACGCACGAGAAAAAACCCCGTATTATATGTGATGTATCCCATGGTACTAAACATTCATACAAAAAATTATTCAAATCAGAGCTTTCATATGGAAGTTCTGTACAAAAAACAGATTTCTGCATCGTCGGTACAAAATGGCGGCTGGCAGCCATCTTAAATTTCGGACTGCACCCAAAAACACTCGTTCTCGTCCCACGGTCATAACAAAGGCACCCAAGAAGTTTCGTAAAGATCGGTTCATAAATACGGCCTCTAGCCCGAGCCGTATCCAATTGTTGACGGACAGACGGACAGACGGCCAGACGGCCAGATGGCCAGATGGACAGAAGGAAAGACGGACGACGGGCCATGGCATAAGCTCAAATTTGGCTTTGCCAAAGTTGAGCTAAAAAAATTTGGCTTCGCCAAAGTTGAGCTAAAATGAAAGTGTCAATGACATTGTAGCTCAACTTGTCAAGACAAAGACATGTACATGTATAGTATGTGACACAGCAATGACAAACATCTAGGTAATGACCTGATAACAAAGGTACATATAAAGTATTGTAACGGTCTGTACATAAATACTGACCGTTGCCTGTAACAAATGTATAGGTAAAGTATTGTAAAGGTGGGTGACAGTCAGATGCTGAACTAGAAAAAATCTTTGAGTCCCAGAGTGGGTCTGACTGAACCCCAAAATATTTGTTCTCATAGCACAGTGATAACAAAGGCACCCCAAAACACACTCGTTCCTGTCCCAAGGTGAAAACAAAAGTACTCAAGAAGTTTTGTGAAGATCAGTTCATAAATACGAGCTGTATAGAACTTGTGACAAAAAACTGATTGGACCTAATTTCGGTACAAAATGGCCACTGGCAGCCATCTTGAATTTTGGACCGTACCCAGAAACACTCATTCTCATCCCAAGGAGATAACAAAGGTACCCAAGAAGTTTTGTGAAGATCGGTTCATAAATACAGCCTCTACCCTGAGCCGTATTGACATGTGTGCTTACATTGTGTAAGTTGCACTGAATAAATCAAAGTTCATCTAATTTGCATAATTTCTGCACGAAAAAAAAACCCTTACAATATGTGATGTATTCCATGTTACTAAACATTCATACAAAAATTTATTAAAATCAGAACTTTCATACAGAAGTTCTATACAAAAGACTGATTGCACTAATTTTGGTACAAAATGGCTGCTGGTGGCCATCTTGAATTTCGGACCACACCCAAAAACACTCGCTCTCATCCCACGGTGATAACAAAGGTACCCAAGAAGTTTCGTAAAGATTGGTTCATAAATATGGCCTCTAGTCTGAGCTGTATAGAAGTTGTGTACAAAAAACTGATTAGACCTAATTTCGGTACAAAATGGCCACTGGCAGCCATCTTGAATTTTAGACCGCACCCAGAAACACTCGTTCTCGTCCCAAGGTGATAACAAAGGTACCCAAGACATTTCGTGAAGATCAGTTCATAAATACAGACTCTAGTCTGAGCCGTATTGACATGTGTACTTACTGTGTGTAAGTCGCACTGAAAAAATCAAAGTTCATCTAATTTGCATAATTTCTGCACGAGAAAAAACCCGTATTATATGTGATGCATCCTATGGTACTAAACATTCACACAAAAAAATTATTCAAATCAGGGCTTTCATATGGAAGTTCTGTGCAAAAATCTGATTGCACCTAATTTTGTACAAAATGGCTGCCATCAGCCATCTTGAATTTTGGACCGGACCCAAAAACACTCGTTCTCGTCCCACGGTGATACCAAAGGTACCCAAGAAGTTTCGTAAAGATCGGTTCATAAGTACGGCCTCTAGCCCGAGCTGTATTGGCATTTGCACTTACAGTGTTGAAAGTAACCCCAAAAAACATCAAAATTAGTCTAATTTGCACAATTTACGTACGAGAAAAAAACCCGTATTATATGTGATGTATCCCATGGTACTAAACATTCATACAAAAAATTATTCAAATCAGAGCTTTCATATGGAAGTTCTGTACAAAAAATAGATTTCTGCATCGTCGGTACAAAATGGCAGCTGGCAGCCATCTTGAATTTCAAACCGCACCCAAAAACACTCGTTCTCGTCCCACGGTCATAACAAAGGTACCCAAGAAGTTTCGTAAAGATCGGTTCATAAATACGGCCTCTAGCCCGAGCCATAGCAGCTTGGCACTTACAGCTCTGAAAGTAACACTAAATAAATCAAAGTCAGTCTAATTTGCATAATTTACGCACGAGAAAAAACCCCGTATTATATGTGATGTATCCCATGGTACTAAACATTTATACAAAACTTTATTCAAATCAGAACTTTCATACAGAAGTTCTGTACAAAAAACTGATTTTTGCATCATCGGTACAAAATGGCCACTGGCAGCCATCTTGAATTTCGGACCACACCTAAAAACACTCGTTCCCGTCCCAGGGTCATAACAAAGGTACACAAGAAGTTTCGTAAAGATCGGTTCATAAATACGACCTCTAGCCCGAGCCATAGCCAATTGTTGACGTACGGACAGACGGACAGATGGCCAGACGGACGGACGGACGGACGGACAGACGGACGACGGGCCATGACAATAGCTCAAATTTGACTTCGTCAAAGTTGAGCTAAAAATGAAAAATGTCCCAATGCATCCCTCCCCCAGGCATCAAGCAGCCTTGTTGGCTCCATTTGAAGAAACATTATTCTCATCCACTCACACTCACATCTGACTAAATTTTAAACAACCATTGGGTTCTGTATTAAATTTCAAACCCCTCTAGTGCTCCCCAAAATCAGTCACGCATAATGCATTGAACAAACAACTTTAATCTAGGAGTCAAAGTAATGCTATGTACCAAGTAAGATACCGAATACTGAACCAATACCACAGTGTAACATCCTAAAAATACCAAAACTGATACTGAACTCAAATTTCCAATACCATCCATATCTGAGATAAACTCTTCACCCAACACGACTGACTGACAACACTTGCAATACATTCTCTTAAATAAGTAAAATCTTTCCTAACAAAAAAAGTTTATGACCCCTGATTGGATCCAGATTGATGACCTTGTTCCAATGGGGGGTTGTAATCTATGTTTTTGAGGCACAAATTATAAAATTTGGATAGCAATTATTGTACATAGTGCTGGTCAGATATGAACACATTACGTTAGGTGAAGGGTTGCCTATCTCAAGTGCTTAAAGCCACTCTCAGAGCTATATATTGGACGTGTTGAATTTGTAAAGCATTTTAGAATGTGAAAAAGCCATCACAGCTATTTGTACTACAATTCAGGGGAGCGTGGTGGTGGCTCAGTGGTTATGGCATTGCGTTTCAAACTAAAAGGAACTTGGTCGATCCCCACCAGGGGTAACTGCATTGTGTCCTTGGGCAAGGCACTTAACCCTGATTGACCATGTGGGGGCACAGTTGGTGCCATGTACTAAGATGTACTGCACGTCATTGGTGCACTTATCTTCAGCAAATGCTAACCCAGCTTGTGCGGAGTTAGTATGTTGGGGAGTCTGACCATTGCTTGCCATTGCTTTGTAGTTTTCTCATGATACTCCAGCTTCCTCCACCTCTAAAATGGTCAGACATGAGGTGATGCTGGCTGTCGAAAGTGTCATTAACCCCAATAAATGAATAAACTGCAAAGCAGACGAAAATTAGTTGACAACAAATTATAACTGTATATATTTCTTTTTATTCTTTACTAATAAAGTGTAATATCTGATTAATATATAAATGGCCTTATTTTACTTACAAACAGAAATAATATATACAGTGTTCTTCAGAATTCAGTTCAACAAAATATTCGCATATAATATGGAATTCAGTTCCTCTGTAGAAAAAAACAAACAATTCTGAAAATTGCACTTGCATGAAAACCATTGAGTTTGCATTTATTTAATTCATTGTTTCGTTTTGGCAGTGAGTTGATAAAAAAAAAAAAACATTTATCACTACAAGAAGGCACACTTCCACTCTTCCCCTTCAGTGCTGATGACTTCATCTGACAAAAATGCCAGCAAAATATAAAAAAGAACAATATGTTTCACTGTTTACCTGAGATAGCCAAATCTGTCAAAGGCTAAACACACAACATACTTCATTCATACTCAATTATATTTCAAAATATTTTCTTCCAAAACACAGCTTAACCCTCCTCTGTACATTGATATAATATTAAAATTTCAAGCAGTACTTTTTTTTCCATAATGCAGCCTGGAATTCAGCCAGTTCAACCTTGTTTGACAGAGCTCAATGAGCTCTGTCAAACAAGAGTGAATTGGTTCAACTCCTATTTGCATTACAAGAGAACTTTACATCTTGATATATTGATATTTTGACATCATTGTGCATATGGTTAAGAAATTTATTTACTTATTGGTGTTTAAATTGACTTTCAGCATCTTTGGCTATATTATGACCTCAACACAGGTATAAAGTCAAGTTTAGCTAATTCAGTATACCTATGCTGCCCACTTTAGAGGACTTCAACTCCAGGTATTGGTACTAGGTCCTACTTTACCAGTACAGCAGAATTTGTATACCACAGTAAACAAGCACTGCTCCACTTCCCAGGATTCCCATGGGGGAAGAAGGTTAAGACCTGTACTGGAATGATCTTGATGAACTCATCCCATTAAATCACATTTCAGAAGCAAGAAACAATATTTTGTTTACTGATGAAAAAATAATTATCGGAGGTGGAGGTGCTGCCTGCTATTAATGGGAGGTAAAGAATTAGCCCCATACACATCATTATTTATGGATGTTTAAGGTCACATACTTCTGCACAATGGCTAATCATGACCGCAACATGGAGGTAAAGTCAAGTCCAACCAATCAGTTATACCCATGTTGCCCATTTTAAAGGACTTCCACCCCAAGCATTGGTGACCGGGTCTATTTTACCAGTAAAACAGAGCTTGTTTACCACAGCAAACCTTACCCATCATAACAGCTATACCCACTTGACATTGTTTTCAAAAATTGCCATTCAAATTATATCATGTTTGGCCTCAAAAATAAAAAATGAAACTTAGGACCCCTCATTGGAATGTTCTCAATGAGCTCATTCCAAGGGGGGGGGGGGGGGGGGTCAAAAGATATGTTTTGGAAGCCTCATTCCTACAAGGAGTCAAAAGATATGTTTTGGAGGCCCAACTATGAAAATTTTCAGTCCTTTTTTTGGCAGTGTTGATGACTAGCGATTTATTTATTGGGGTTTAATGACATATTCAACAGCCAGGCTCACCTCGTGTTGGACAGTTTTATGGGTGTTGGAAGCCGAAGTACCAGAAGAGAACCACCGAGCAATGGCGAGAAACTGCCAGACTCCCCAACATACTAACTCCACACAAGCAGGGTTAGCATTGGTTGATTGGTGATGTTAGGTAACAATTAACAGGAGTTTACTTTATAACCTGCATGCAGTTAACAGGTCAAATTTTGACTGCATGTTTGGCCAATAATTAGTTTGGCCTTTGGATGTCCTATTCAAAATGGGGAGTTCCTCAATTAAAAGGTTGAGGGCTCGATTTTTTGTGGTCTGAATTTGTTCATCAAAATTTGTTTTATTACAAATTATAAGAGAGTGCCCACCAATAATTTGTAATAAAACAAATTTATATAAACAAAACATTATTTGCATTTGATTGGATATAAAACATGAGCAAGGAAAATGACGTCTTTTGCTCTGGCACCCTCATTTTTTAAAGCCCTGATAGTGGCTTCTATAACTCAACCAGTTAAGAAATAAGCAGTGGGTTCAATTAAAAATCTGCATATATTTCAGGAAGAATCAAATTATGCAATCACATTCATCATCTCAATTCCTTATTTAAAAAAAAAAAAATTGGGTCAATAAATACCATTTACATTTAAATTACTAGAGGGTGATGGATAATCACTGACAGTAACTCTGGAGCTTTTGTTTTTATTGGGGTTTAATGTCCCTTTCCACAGCCAGGGCCACCTCATGTGCGACAGTTTTACAGGTGGAGAAAGCCGGAGTACCTAGAGAGAACCACTGAGCTATGGTGAACAACTGTCAGACTTCCCAGTGTACTAACTCTGCACAAGCAGTGGTTGAAGACAAGTGAACTATTGATGTGCACTATGCCTCAGTACACAGCAGCAAGTTACCCCTGGTGGGGATCAAACTGTGGACCTTTCAGCTTGAAGTCCAATTCCATAACTACTGAGCCACCGAGCTTCCTTACTCGGAAGATAAGAAATTAACACTTCCAGGCATGATTTAATGAGTTTTGAGCCGTTGTTTCAATAAAATTAACAGGGATATTCAATTAAGAGGGATCGAATTGAGTGGGCTAGACTGAACATAGACTCTAGAAGATGTTCCCAGTGTATACTGAAATTTCAGTCTGCTATAAAATTTATGGAGTGAGTTCACTAAATTCAATTTTAGCAGGGAAGATATGCTTTCCACCAGGGAAATATGGAAAACAAAACTGCTTCAACACAGAAACTAATTAAAGTGTCAATGACACTGTAGCTCAACTTGTGTAAGACATGTACATGTATAGTATGTGACACAGCAATGACACACATCTAGGTAATGGCCTGATAACAAAGGTACATGTAAAGTATTGTAACAGTCTGTACATAAATACTGACCGTAGCCTGTAACAAATGTATAGGTAAAGTATTGTAAAGGTGGGTGACAGTCAGATGCTAAACTAGAAAAGAAATCTTTGAGTCCCAGAGTGGGTCTGACTGAACCCCAAAATATTTGTTCTCATAGCGCAGTGATAACAAAGGCACCCCAAAACACACTCATTCCTGTCCCAAGGTGAAAACAAAGGTAGCCAAGAAGTTTCGTGACGATCAGTTCATAAATACGAGCTGTATAGAAGTTGTGACAAAAAACTGATTGGACCTAATTTCGGTACAAAATGGTCACTGGCAGCCATCTTGAATTTTGGACCGCACTCAGAAACACTCGTTCTCGTCCCAAGGTGATAACAAAGGTACCTAAGACATTTCGTGAAGATCAGTTCATAAATACAGACTCTAGCCCGAGCCATATTGACATGTGTACTTACTGTGTGTAAGTCGCACTGAAAAAATCAAAGTTCATCTAATTTGCATAACTTTTGCATGAGAAAAAAACCCGTATTATATGTGATGTATCCCATGGTACTAAACATTCACACAAAAAATTATTCAAATCAGCGCTTTCAAATGGAAGTTCTGTGCAAAAATCTGATTGCACCTAATTTTGTACAAAATGGCTGCCATCAGCCATCTTGAATTTCAGACCAGACCCAAAAACACTCGTTCTCGTCCCACGGTGATACTAAAGGTACTTAAGAAGTTTCGTAAAGATCGGTTCATAAATACGGCCTCTAGCCCGAGCCGTATTGGCATTTGCACTTACAGTGCTGAAAGTAACACCAAAAGACATCAAAATTAGTCTAATTTGCACAATTTACGCACGAGAAAAAAACCCATATTATATGTGATTTATCCCATGGTACTAAACATTCATATAAAAAATTATTCAAATCAGAGCTTTTAGATGGAAGTTCTGTACAAAAAACAGATTTCTGCATCGTCGGTACAAAATGGCGGCTGGCAGCCATCTTGAATTTCAGACTGCAACCAAAAACACTTGTTCTCGTCCCACGGTCATAACAAAGGTACCCAAGAAGTTTCGTGAAGATCGGTTCATAAATACGGCCTCTAGCCCGAGCCGTATCCAATTGTTGACAGACGGACAGATGGACAGATGGACAACGGACGACAGGCCATGACAAAAGCTCAAATTTGGCTTCCCCAAAGTTGAGCTAAAAATGTATTATATGTGATGTCTTCCATGTTACTAAACATTCATTCAAAAATTTATTCAAATCAGAACCTTCATATAGAAGTTCTGTACAAAAAACTGATTGTACCTAATTTCGGTACAAAATGGCCACCGGCAGCCATCTTCAATTTTGGACAGCACCCAAAAAACACTCATTCT
The DNA here is from genome assembly GCA_031216915.1 of Pictodentalium vernedei. Classification (NCBI taxonomy): domain Eukaryota; kingdom Metazoa; phylum Mollusca; class Scaphopoda; order Dentaliida; family Dentaliidae; genus Pictodentalium; species Pictodentalium vernedei. The sequence goes on along the minus strand of CM062295.1, from coordinate 562,117,432 downwards.
CATCCCAAGGTGATAGCAAAGGTACCCAAGAAGTTTCATGAAGATTGGTTCATAAATACAGCCTCTAGCCTGAGCCGTATTGACATGTGCACTTACTGTGTATAAGTAGCACTGAATAAATAAAAGTCCATCTAATTTGCATAATTTCTGCATGAGAAAAAACCTGTATTATATGTGATGTATTCCATGTTACTAATCAGAACTTTCATACAGAAGTTCTGTACAAAAAACTGATTGCACTCATTTCGGTACAAAATGGCTGCTGGCGACCATCTTGAATTTTGGACCACAACCAAAAAATACTCGTTCTCGTCCCGCCGTGATAACAAAGGTACCCAAGAAGTTTTGTAAAGATCGGTTCATAAATCCAGCTGCTGGCCTGAACTGTATAGAAGTTGTGTACAAAAAACAGATTGCACAAATTTCGGTACTGCTGGTGGCCATCTTGAATTTTGGACCGCACCCAAAAACATGGTGATAACAAAGGTACCCATGAATAACCTCAAATTTGACTACGTCAAAGTTGAGCTAGAGTAATGTTCAGCAAATTTTTTAAATTGATCTATGTTCAGTGCTGTGAAAGGTCAAAATCAACATCTTTGGCTATATTATGACCATAAAACAAGCACAATAAAGTCATGTACAGACAATCCTTTATAACAACACTGCCCACCTTAGAGGATATGCACACCAGGCATTGTTACAAGCTTCTATTATAAAATCAGGCACCATGTCGCTTCCTGTAGTTTCTACATGGAATTCATTATTGGTGTTTAAAGTCACTTTCAGCATCTTAGGCTATATTGTGACCATAACATAGGTATGAAGTCAACTTTAGCCAATTGGTTATACCAATGCTGCCCATGCTAGTGGATTTCCACCCCAGGCATTATAAGTTACTGGTTTTACCAGTAAAACAGAACTTATTTACTACAGTAAACAAACACTGCTCCACTTCCCAGGGTTTCCACAGGGGACAAGGAATTTATACTGACGCTGCTAATGTAAAGGCCATGTCCAGCCAGGGTTATTCACAAAAATCTCAATTTCAATTTAAATATTTTTTTCAATAATGGCCTTAAAAAATAGCTTATGACCTCTCATTGAAAAGAGCTCATCAAGCTTGTGGCAATGAGGGGTCATAAGATTTTTTTAGGCAAAAAATGAAAATGTTCAGTTATTTAAAAATGTTATGTTACAGGTAAAGGGTTAAAAGGTTTGCTCTTCACCTGAACCTCTTTCCAGTGGCATAGTCAAAGAGAGCACTGGGGCGAGGGGGGAACTAGTTCCCCATCCCACCACCACACTTTTTCAGAGAATGTCAACCTTATATCATCAGGTGAGTGCAACAAGGTGTCATCTGCAATGCTAAAAGCATTGCAGATGCCACCTTGTTGCACTCAACTGGTGACATACATTCATTCCTGAAATCTCACTGGTTCATGTACTCCCACCGTGATGTTTGGGTCATTTTGTGATGGTTATTCCTCCACTCTCTGGGTACTTGAGCCTTCAAAAAGTATCCAGTGTGCTCCTGTTGGTATGAGAATTTTTTTTCCCTCAGGGAAGACCCTGGACTTCCACCTATGGGGAATACACCATCTTTACCCATCACCAAAAATATCTCTTCCTTCCTCCCCTCACACTTCATTTGGCCTGGCTACCCCCTTGCCAGTTTCCAACAGGATTCCTTTTTCCGGGGTTGTCATAAAGAAGTCTCAGCACTAAGAAGATTGAATGCTATGATAGAATATAACATGGTAACATTGTACTAAATATTCATAAAAATAAGGAATTTTTTTCTGATAAAAATGATTCATATATACATATAATGTAAATAATCAGTTTATACATGACTGGAATGTTATAAATAGGAGAGGCCTTTAAATTGGTTTTTGAAAAGAGATATAGTAACAATTTCATTGCCACTGTTATTCTAAATTAATGAAATGACTATATATGGAATATAATGGAATGTTGCTTTCAGCATCTAAGGCTATATCACGACAACGCTAAGGATTTAAAACCATGCCCAAACATAATTTGCAACAGCCATATCTTGTCCAGGCTATACATAAAAATTTCATTATTTTTTCAATTTTTGCCACAAAAAACATAGCTTATGACACCTCAATGGAATGAGATCACTGAATTCATAAGCCATGTTTTGAGGCACAAAATGAAAATTTCTATTTATTCAAGAAATGTTTTTGCAAGTATCATCTGTTAGTTGTATTATGTAGGCAACAAGTTAAAGTTTTCAACAATGTGTTCCTGAATAATATTATCAAATTAAAATGGACAAATCTCTTCTGAATTTGTGAAGAGAATAAGTAATTATTTCAATCCTGCAGCCCCCAGAAGAGCTCATATACGATTCACAGAAAAGAAATTCAGAATTTTTCATTGACATTTTCAAGCACTTTCCAGGACCCTTGACTTTACATTTTAATTTTAAATGAAATGAATTTTTTTTTCAATGATGCAATTTTTAAAATTTTAATCATCTCTGAGTTTGCCTTCAAATCGGTTAATAATTCCAATAGGTAATACATATATTTCAATCCAATAATACCTACACCCAACTGTGATCCATGGGAGGCTCTCTCAGGGAGTTTCCCACAGATCAGTCTTGGGAATAAGTATTTATTTATTTGTGTTTAATAACACACTTTCGACAGCTAAGGTCACCATGTGCTGGACAGTGTTATGGGTGGAGGAAGCCAGAGTCCCTGGAGAGAACCACAGAGCAGTGACAAGCAACTGTCAGACTCCCCAACAAGCAGGGTTAGCATTGGTTGAAGACAAGAGTACAATCATGTGCAGTTTGTCTTAGTACATAGTGACACTGTGCCCCCGCATGGATCAATTGAGATTAAGTGCCTTTCCCAAGGGCACAATGCAGTTACTTCTGGTGGGGATCGAATCATGGACCTTTTGGTTTGTCCAATGCTATATTTATTTATTGGTGTTTAAGGTCACATACTTATGCACAATGGCTAATCGTGACCGCGACAGTTTTACGGGTGGAAGAAGCCGGAGTACCCGGAGAGAACCACCGAGCAACGACGAGCAGCTGTCAGCTCCCCAACATCGTAACTCTGAACTCTGCACAGCCAGGGTTAGATTGGTTGAAGACATGCGCACCATCGACGTGCAGTACGCCTCAGTACACAGCATCATCGTGCCCCCATGTAGGCAATCGGGTTGTCCAATGCTGTAAAAACTGAATGACCATGCTGCTGGAGAACAAGTATTATTTCAATGGATAAAAATGCAGTTTAAACAACAACAGCACACAACTTACTAGTACAGATTTTGACTAAAATGATCCAAGCAAGAACTCAAGTATTTTTCAGGGACTTGCCATTATTTTTCAAATTTTCAAGCACATTCAATAGCCTGGAATATCAGTTTTTGAAATTCTGATGGTAATTCCATGCCAGTTCCGTGCCATCAATTGAATCTATACTCGTTACTTGGGGTAAGACAAATAAACATTTTCAACATGCAGCTTTGGGGCGGTACATTGAAAATCTTGATTGGTCTAACACACAAATTCACCGAGCAACTATCTACTTTAAGAATTCAGTTTGTATCACAATACTGGACAGGAAAAGTGGCCTTTCAGATTCAAAGGGTTAAGTGTTTTCAAGTACATGTACAAATCATTTATTACATGCCTGTTCTATGAACTCTTCATCTACAGCAACACTAAACAATGCGGAAAATGAAAATCTGTTACGCACATATGTGTGGAATGGAAATCGTTGATGTACTATTTTTTTATAAAGAAGTGAAATGTCATTGGAATTTTCTGCAAATCGTGCACCGCAATTACAATTTGAATCACTGGCAAAAGCTAAAAATCATCCGCTGAGTTCCAATGTGTTCTATGTGCCAGTAAGCATATAGAACACATTGGAACTCAGGGGACGAAATAGTAACACAGGTTCCCCTCACAAATTTGGTTGGCGATAAAATGTGTTCTTTTTGTTGATAGTTCTCAAATGAATTGTTGAGTGTCCTTCTAATATTTGTTATTATAGACATGAAGGCATGTAATAAACACAGAATGACACACACGTGTGAATGGGTTAATTGATATGGCACTTGTACCATCGCGGAAGGATAAAACTTCAGACCTGCAGCCTCCTGTTTTATCCTTCCACGTTGGCACTCGTGCCATATCCGTTAACCCATTCACATGCATGTGTTGTTCTGTGTATGTATTGGACAGTGGGACTAAATTATTAAGGATCTGGTTCAGTCTGTTGTTCATTATGAATCTTTATCCACATTTTTTTACACTCAAATATTTTTATATTTATTTATTGGTTTTTAAGGTAACATCTAGGGTGATATTATAAATGCAAGGAAATCAAGTTCAGGCACTTGAATCTTGGTCCTATTTCACCATAAAAAAAGACCTTGTTTCTAAAATATATATACAAGAGTTATTTGATGAATTTTGGTACCCATGTCGGAGGACTCGCCTTAAAGACTTTTCAGTTTGCTGTTCGATGACCCAGCAGGAAAAAATCCCCCACCATGCCAATTAGTACAATACTGCTCTTTGAAATCAAAGCAAGGCACATTTAAACTTATCACAATTGATAGCAAAAAAACCTTGAACAATCTACTCAAGAGTTAAACCACCATTTATTTCTTTATTGGTGTTTGAGATCACTTTCAGTGTCTATGGCTATCTCAAGGCTGCAATGTAAGTATAATGACAACTTTTGCCCATTGTTTACACCTATGCTCCCCACTTTAGAGGACTTCTACGCAGGTAATGGTTACTGGACCCTATTTTACCAGTACAACAGAATCTATTTACCACAGAAACAACCACTGCACCATTTCCCAGGGAACTGTAGTGTAGAACATTTTTTTATTTATTAGTGTTCAACTGGATGAGTGCTATTAGAGACTATAATGGCTCCAGTGAACAAGAGGCCCCAAGGGGCCTGAGGGCGCTCACCTGACATGGTAGCCCAAATATCAACCCAGAGAATTGATTTCAACAAGTTGCATCTGCTCCTCCTAAGAAAAGCTTATACCAAATATCCAAAGATTCTGACCAGTGGATCTAAAAAAAAAAGAGATTTTTAAAGAATATTCATCATATTGAACTAAGTTTTAATTCAGGCTCCCACAGGGAGCCCACATATGAACCCAGGGACTTGGCTTTAACAAACTTGAACATCACCCCCTACGGATGCTGCACACCAAATATCAAAACATTCCGACTGCTGGATCTGAAGAATAAGATTTTTAAAGAAAATTCCTCATTTTGAACTAAGTTACAATTCAAGCTCCCACAGCGAGTCCAAATATGGACCTAGGGACATGGCTTGAACAGACTTGAATCTCACCCCCTAAGGATGCTGCATACCAAATATCAAAACATTCCGACTGATGGATCTGAAGAAGATTTTTAAAGAAAATTCCTCATTTTGAACTAAGTTATCATTCGGGCTCCCACAGTGAGTCCAAATATGGACCTAGGGACATGGCTTGAACAAACTTAAATCTCACCCCCCTAAGGATGCTGCATACCAAATATCAAAACATTCCGACTGCTGGATCTGGAGAAGAAGATTTTTAAAGAAAATTCCTCATTTTGAACTAAGTTATAATTCAGGCTACCACAGTGAGCCCAAATATGAACCCAGGGACTTGGCTTGAACAAACTTGAATCTCACCCCCCAAGCATGGTGCATACCCAATATCAGAAGATTCTGCTGACTGGATCTTGAGAAGAAGATTTTCAAAGAAATTTGCCTGAAATGCACTAAGTTCAAATTTGGGCACCTACACTGAGCCCAAATATAAACCCAGGGGGCTGATTTGAACAAACTTGAATCAGATCCACCCCACAATGTTGCATACCAAATATCAAAAGATTCTGCCAGCTGGATCTGGAGAAGAAGATATTTTAAGAAATTTGTCTGAAATGCACTAAGTTCGAATTCGGGCTTCTATAGTGAGCCCAAATATGAATCCAGGGAGCCGATTTCAACAATCTTGTATCAGATCCACCCCACAATGTTGCATACCAAATATGAAAAGATTCTGCCTGCTGGATCTGGAGAAGAAGATTTTTTAAGAAATTTGCCTGAAATGCACTAAGTTCGAATTCGAGCTTCTATAGTGAGCACAAATATGAATCTAGGAAGCCGATTTGAACAAACTTGAATCAGATCCACCCCACAATGTTGCATACCAAATATCAAAAGATTCTGCCTGCTCGATCTGGAGAAGAAGATTTTTTAAGACATTTGCCCGAAATGCACTAAGTTCAAGTTTGGGCTCCTATACTGAGCCCAAATATAAACCCAGGGGTCCGATTTGAACAAACTTGAATCAGATCCACCCCACAATGTTGCTTACCAAATATGAAAAGATTCTGCCTGCTGGATCTGGAAAAGAAGATTTTTTAAGAAATTTGCCTGAAATGCACTAAGTTCGAATTCAAGCTTCTATAGTGAGCCCAAATATGAATCTGGGGAGCCGATTTTAACAAATTTGCATCAGATCCATCCTACAATGCTGCATACCAAATATGAAAAGATTCTGCCAGCTGGATCTGGAGAAGAAGATTTTTTAAGAAATTTGCCTGAAATGCACTAAGTTCAAATTTGGGCTCCTATACTGAGCCCAAATATACACCCAGGGGGCCGATTTGAACAAACTTGAATCAGATCCACCCCACAATGTTACTTACCAAATATGAAAAGATTCTGCCTGCTGGATCTGGAGAATAAGATTTTTTAAGAAATTTGCCTGAAATGCACGAAGTTCGAATTCGAGCTTCTATAGTGAGCCCAAATATGAATCTAGGAAGCCGATTTGAACAAACTTGAATCAGATCCACCCCACAATGTTGCATACCAAATATCAAAAGATTCTGCCTGCTGGATCTGAGGAAGAAGATTTTTTAATAAATTTGCCTGAAATGCACGAAGTTCAAATTCGGGCTTCTATAGTAAGACCAAATATGAATCCAGGGGGCCGATTTGAACAAACTTGAATCAGATCCACCCCACAATGTTGCTTACCAAATATGAAAAGATTCTGCCTGCTGGATCTGGAGAAGAAGATTTTTGAAGAAATTTGCCCGAAATGCACTAAGTTTGAATTCAAGCTTCTATAGTGAGCCCAAATATGAATCTAGGGAGCCGATTTGAACAAACCTGAATCAGATCCACCCCACAATGTTGCATACCAAATATCAAAAGATTCTGCCTGCTGGATCTGGAGAAGAAGATTTTTTAAGAAATTTGCCTGAAATGCACTAAGTTCGAAATCGGGCTCCTATACTGAGCCCAAATATGAACCCAGGGGGCCGATTTGAACAAACTTGAATCAGATCCACCCTGCAATGTTGCATACCAAATATGAAAAGATTCTGCCTGCTGGATCTGGAGAAGAAGATTTTTGAAGAAATTTGCCCGAAATGCACTAAGTTCGAATTCGAACTTCGATAGTGAGCCCAAATATGAATCTATGGAGCCGATTTGAACAAACTTGAATCAGATCCACCCCACAATGTTGCATACCAAATATCAAAAGATTCTGCCAGCTGGATCTGGAGAAGAAGATTTTTTAAGAAATTTGCCTGAAATGCACTGAGATCGAAATCGGGCTCCTATACTGAGCCCAAATATGAACCCAGGGGGCCAATTTGAACAAACTTGAATCAGATCCACCCTACAATGTTGCATACCAAATATGAAAAGATTCTGCCTGCTGGATCTGGAGAAGAAGATTTTTTAATGTTTTTCCCATTGCCTACAGTGTTAAAAAGTGCTGACTCAGCACTTTTTCAAAGTCCTGAAAAAAGTACCTTGTGATCAAACCGATAGGGATTTTTTTTAACCATTCTATTCTACTGGATAAAAGTAAGCTTTATACAAAATAAGAATTCTCTGTGCCATGTAGTTTTGGAGATATGGCAGTTTTAAGGTTTTTCCTATTTTTAGCTCCCGAGGTTCCCACGGGGCAATGAGAAAAATTTTTTTGCATCAATCAACTACTTATGACCCATTATCATCTCATATCAAATTTGGTTCAAATTGACCTCACGGTTCAGAAAATAGAAATTTTAGGCGTGGCCAAAATTTTTGCCCCTCCCATAACGAAGGCAAATAATGCCCGACAAACTTTTCTTGAACAAACTTGATTCTAAACCTCAAAAGGACTCTGAATACCACATATCAAGTCTCTGCTACTGGTGGTTCATTAGAAGAAAATTTTCAAAAAATTTGGCTATTTTTTCCCCACACCTCTGCTCAATATGAGCCAAAACCTAATTTGGATAAAAATCAAAATGCCCCTATATAACCACCATATACATGAAATTTAATTAAAATGTGGCCAGTGGTTTAGGAGAAAGAGGCTCAAACACCACCTTCATGCAGGAAAACGGATGACGGACAACGGACGAAGAGTGATAAGAAAAGCTCACCCTGACTTTCAGTCAGGTGAGCTAAAAATGCCGAAAGGCACTTTAGTGGCTTTATACTGTATGTATTAACTCATTTGCTCAGCAGCAGAAAGAAAAGAATCATATAAAATTGTTTGTTACAGTCTGTTGGAGACTATCAACATGCATTTTCCAATAAATTTTAACAAAAATTATTTATGCAAAAAACTGTTAAAAAAAAGGTAATCCAGGCTGGAAGCATGGTATCTTTGAAAACAAAATACTCAAATTACAAATCACTTCTGAAAAAAATAATTTACCACTCTGCCAATAAAGGTCACCGTCTGCATCTGTGGCTATATTGTGACTACAATAAAAGAATGAAGCCTACTTTTGTCAATCATTAATACTTATGCTGATGACCTTAATTAACCCTTTACCCAACAAAGTAATCGTACCACCCACCCCCTCCCTGTAATATACAAATTAGGCATCTGAAGAAAAGTTTTTCAAAAAAGTTTAACAAAACCATATCCCTGCAACAAGTTCATCCAATGAAGAGGATCACATGATATTTAAAAAAAAAAAAAATGATTTATTTATTTAATGGCGTTTTGAGGTCACATTTCTGCACAATGGCTAATCGTAACTGCAACATGGATATAAAGTCAAGTTTAGTTAAGCGTTTATGCCCATGTTGCCCATTTTAGAGGACTTCCATCCAAGCATTGGTGACTGGGTTATATTTTACCAGTAAACAAAGCTTATTTACCACAGTAAATACTTCATATACTTCACTCCCAAGGGGTTCTGGGGAAAAAATAATTTAAATTAACTTAAATTATAAATTTTGAGATTGTGTGCATTGTGGTAAAGGGTTAAAGGACTGACATCCCAGGTACTGGTTAGCAAGTCTTATACCAGAAAATTAAATCTTTTTTTCCATCATATTCATTTATTTCTTGAAGTTTAATGTTACTTTCAGAATCTATGGCTTCACGACAACACAAAGATAAATTAAAGTTTAATCAATTGTTTATGTTTATGATTCTCACTGTTGAAGACCTGCATCCATGGAATTGGTTTATATTTATTTATTTATTTATTTATTTATTTATTTATTTATTTATTTATTTATTTATTTATTTATTTATTAGGGTTTAATGACACCTTTGACAGCCAGGATCACCTCATGTCAGACAGTTTTATGAGTGGAGGAAGCCAGAGCACCTGAAGAGAACCACTGAGCAAAGGCAAGCAACTGCCAGATGACCCAACATACTAACTCCACACAAGCAGGACTAGCATTGGTTGATGACAAGTATACCATGAATGTGCAGTACGCTTTAGTACATGGTGACACAGTGCACCCACATGGGCAATCAGGATTAAGTGCCTTGCCAAAGGACAATGGAAATGGTTAAAAGAATCATATTAACCCTCAACACACTGATGACGAAATCTCTGAATTTCAGAATGCTAATTTTTCTCGTGATGTAGGAATTTAACCAGTTCGGTCTTGTTTGACAGAGTTCTTTAAGCTCTGTCAAACAAGACTGCATTGGTTAAATTCCTAGTTACATTATGGCAAATAAAGCATGTTGAAATTTTAATATTTTGACACCAGAGCACAGAGGGTTGTTCATCTAGTAGACAAGAACTTGTCAACTGCACAAAACAATCAGGGCTCCACTTTCCTCGTTTCCACTTGGAATTTGGACTTGGTAGTCAAGCAGTACTAAACTTTCTGGGCTCCTATGGAAGACTGTACAGTTAATGAGGTCATTTTACTTCAAACAGCTGTGCTGTGGGTAACAAGTTGAAAACATCCATAAATAATTATTTTCATCTTGGAGCATTACAATCTTAGAATAATGTATTTATATACATTTTTCTGTGTGTGGTGATGGTGAGAGGAGGGAAGAGACTAAAAATTAATATTTTTTTTTCAGTATGCTGAACTCTTTTATCTAACATATCTGTATATAAGCCCAGTAATATACACATAAAATAGTCAATCAAATTTTGTTACTTTTCTCTATTTTGGCCTCCAAAACATAATCGAGCCCTCATTGGAAGCTCATCAAGTTCAATCCAATACAAGATCAAAATCGTTGTCAGGGAATCAAAATTTAAAGAGTACATAGTTAATTTGAAAAAAAAAAGTCATCTACATGTTATCTTGAATTAAAAGTTTAGTCTATCGAAAGTAAAATGTATACCAGGCAATGAAATGGTTAGTCTTACACAGAGGGGAAAAATTTCCCTAAAATATTTGAGCACCTAGAATTAAAACTTATGTTTAGTAATGGAATATCTTCATTCACGGTTTAATGGAATGTCAACAAATTTATGACCCAAGGATTTAATCTAGACATGCACCCATCAACCTATTTTTCTGTATCATGGGTGATTTTGATGAGAAAATGCAGTACATACCAAACAAAGTAAAGGCAAGGGACATGATGCAAACAAAGAAAATAATTAATTAATTCCATTTTATTGAATCACACCCATCATTTGCAGCAAATGATGGGTGTGATTCAATAAAATGGAATTAATTAATAATTTATTTTCTTTGTTTGCAGCTTTCACAGAGCGATACCTCAATTTTAAGCCTTATGCTACACATGGGTGTAGATCCTTGGGGTGTAGGATCATCGAGTCACCCCCACCCCTTTGTCTTACTGGGCAGAAGTCAAGCAAAGTACTATTGCCCAATAGTTAGCAGGTTCAAGGACCTGGGCATTGGCATAAAATTGTCACGGGTAGGTGCTAGTTTGGTGTTGAGAGAGATTCAGACCAACCTAAAATATATTAGATATGGCAATCAGCTATGCCATGGTAAAAACTGCGACAGCCTTCCATGCACACCTATTACCATTATAATGCTGATTGTTGTGGCTATATTTCGGTGTGGGGTACTCCAGCTTCCTCCACCTGTAAAACTGTCATGGTCATGATTAGCCATTGTGCACAAGTATGTGACCTTAAACACCAATAAACAAATAAATATTTCAGTGACAATAAACTCTTTGTTTGATAAGCTCATCAAAAAGCATAGGTATATGTGTATGTAAGAACTGTTTGACAAATTCACATCATGGTTGGGAAAACATGGGTCACACCCACATATCTACCCCCACCCCAGCCCTCCATACATGAAAATAGATACAGCTGACTGTAAAACAAAGAAAACTATTTTCTGCATTGACTGCAGCATGTCAACTGAAAAACATAAAATTATTGATTTTTATTCTGTTGTAATAAATCTTAATCAAAATTATTTTCATAGATGTGACAACCATTACTTATTCCCAATTTTATCGGGTGATAACAAATCTCGAATAAAGAACTGGGAATAAGTAATAATTGTCACATCCCCATTATTTTCCATGATTGTATGTTTCACTTTCGACACTGGACTAAGTTTAATCTTGTATTGTCTTTTTTCATTCAACTGCAACACTCAAATCAGAGGTCTCTCACTGTCAAAATTCCAAACTGACAAAAAATTACTCCTTTATCGCATAGTATACAATTACATCCAATGAAGGTTGACTGCAAAGAAACTTAAATCCCATTTTTATTCTGTCAATTTATTTATTAGGGTTTAACGACACTTTAACAGCCATGGTTATATCGTGTCGGTGACAGTTTTACAGGTGGAGGAAGCCAGAGTACGAAGAGAGAACCACCGAGCAACGACAAGCAGCTGTCAGCTCCCCAACATCGTAATTCCTCACTGTAGCACAAGCAGGGTTAGATTGGTTGAAGACATGTGCACCTTCGACATGCATTATGCCTTAGTACATGGCGACATCGTGCTCCCATATGAATAATCGGGGGGGAAGTGCCTTGCCCAAGGACACAACGTGGGAGTCTGAATCCATTGCTCAGACGGTCACCCATCCAGGGACTAACAGGGCTCAATATTGCTTAACTTTGGTGATCTGACGAGAACCAGTTACTACAACGCCACCACGCCCCCACCCCCCCCACCCCCCCCCCTATTCTGTCAATAATTAACACTCTGCACACTGATGTCAAAATTTCAATCAGCAAATTTTTCCCATAATGCAACCAGGAATTTAATCAATTCAATCTTGATTGACAGAGCTCAATGGGCTTGAATTGAATTGGTTAAATTTCGTAGATTGAACTTTTGACATCAGTGTTAAGATGGTTACCATTCATTCTGGTTCTCACAATGGGATCATAATGGATAAATACAATAGTGAATGAAAACATAATTCATCAAAACCTGCAACGTTCAATTCTTTCATGCTCATATGAACATATCATCCCTTGAGTGCTACAAGTTACCATCTGCAATTCTAAAGCATTGCAGATGCTGCCTTATTGCAATCAAGGGATGATCTGAAAGACTACAAATATGAGACTATTCATCTATTTTTTATTTATTGTTGTTTAAGGTCACTTTCAACATTTTTGGCTCTACAGCCAAACCCTGTTAATTGAATAACCACTTTGTAAGTGAACATTATTCAATTAACAGAGGAGTATTCAATTAATAGGGATTTGTCACTTTGCTGTATTCTAGAGATAAACAGAGCATTTATTCTATTATATCATGTTTGACAGAGCTCAAGGAGCTCTGTCAAACAAGATATAATTGATTAAGTGCATGTAATGGATTACTGAGGCCAAAATAAGTCTATAAACAAGGAGAATTCAGTGATTTTCATGGTAATTCCACGACATATTGCAAGATATTTTATTCCATTAACAGGAGTTTACTCTATACCCCATAGGCATTTAACAGGGCAATTTTGCACTGAAAGTATTGTAAATGGTTTAGTGTTTGGAAATTATATTCAATTAACAGGTCGTTCAGTTAAGCGATATACACTTAAGTGGGCTTCACAGTATCATGACCATGCAACACAGGTATGAAGTCAAGTTTAGCCAATCATTTATAACTATGCTGCCCACTTTAGATGACTTACACCCCAAGAATTAGTCCCGGGTCCGATTTTACAAGTGATGGAGAATTTGTTTAACACAGTAAACAAGCATTGTTCCACTTTCCACGATTGCCATGAAGACCGCTCACCTATGATGTTATACAGCAGGTGCTCTGATATTGGTGTTTCATATGATAGGTAAGCAGGAAATGTATAAACAGAGGAGTTATTTCTTCTCAAGCGCCATCTGCCCATTAAAACACATCTTGACAACAAACAAATGATGGTCCCAAGCCTTGACAACTTTTGTTGTTCATTATTTATTTTTAGGGCGTAGGCCACTTTAAATATATGTGTCTGTTTTGAAACAATACAGTGGAACCCTGGTAATTGAATAGCCACTTTACCAATGAAAATTATACAATCAACAGGAGTATTCAATTAACAGGGATTGTGTCAATTTCCTGTATTCTAGATATGAAGTTAGCATTTCTTGTATTATATCTCCATGAGCTCTGCCAAACAAGATGTAATAAATTAAATGCCTGTATTGGATGCACTAATAGATAAAAAAAACAAAGGAAAACTGGGGAGAGTCTGGGTAATTTCTTGACAGGTTACAAGATTTTTTTATTCAATTAACATAAGTTTACTCTATAACCTATATTCAATTAACAGGTCAAATTTGTACTGGAGGAATAGTAAATGATTTTGGGAAATTATATTCAATTAACATGGTTATTCAGTTAAGAGATTACCAATTAAGTGGGTTCAGCTGTGACCAGTTGTTTATAATTTTAGAGGACTTCCATCCCAAGTAATGGCTACCCAGGTCCTTTTATACTTGAAAAGTAACACTTGTCAACAATAGTAAACAAGTATGACTGTACTTCCTGGGATTCCTGTGAAGATTGATGTTCAATAAAGTCACTCTTATTTATCAAATGTGGATGAGTTACAGAATATCTCATACAACCACTGAACAGTATAAATTAAATATTATACATATTTTATTAATTGGTGTTTAAGGTTACTTTCAGCACCTTTGGGTGTATTATGCCCACAACACAAGAATATAGTCATGTATAGTCACTTGCTTATTTCGGCCACTTACCAGCACTTGCCCAGAATTCCTTCCCATGAGGAGCATTGATTTTTAACTTCAATTATCAGTTTATAAACCATATCAATTAATATATTCAACCTTCAGCTGTAAGGCCACGGGTGAAGATATTGAGAAATTTAAAACATTTTTTAGAGCTGTCCAAGAATAAAAATAGAGTTGATGGTATGCACAGAGAAAACTGCATCTTTAAGTCAAGAATGGTGTAACATATATATGTATGATTCAATAAATTTATTACATTTTAAAAGTCAATGTATATATATTTCTCAGTAATTTAATAACATGGAATAATAATTACAATCATAATAAAAATATGAACAAATTTCAACCCACAAAGATACAATTCAAACCCCATAAAGTCTAATGCTATTTAAAGGCACAACAATGTGTTGCATAGTAATAGAAATGCATAGAGTACAATTATATGTGAACAAGTACCTGCCTTCACAATATTCTCATTAAATGAAGACCAACAAATAACAGCGTGACCCTTCACCTATTGAGAGACCCCCACACAATCAGGACAAAAACCTGATAACAAGTTGAAAAACATCTTAATTACACATGAGGATTTAAAATAAAATTTCAACCAGGACACGCAAGTGAAAATGTGTTATTTTTTCTCCTCAATTGTGAAATAATTTTGGTATGCACTCAAAATGTACTGATATCTTCTCTATTTATATTTATTCTTCCTCAGTATTGTGGACATCTGATTGTGCACGTTTTGGTAGAGAAGTCCTCAGCATTTAAAATTCCAACAATGCACTTTTTAATGCCAAGTGATGGCTATTCAGTTCTTTATTTTCTGTTGAAAGATTTTATTTAGTACTGGTTTTGAGAATCTTCCATACAAAAACTAAGGTAGGGTGCATTTGAGAACTTCTATCTGCTGCAAACTTTAGATTCTTCTGCACTGGTGTGGTGAAAATATTTCAAGCCAAATTTTATCCTCCAACTATATTTCCTCTTCAGTGCCTGCAAGAGACCAATTTCCCTGTCTTGTATAAAATGTATTTATGGGTGTTTAAGTTTGGTGATTTGATTTTTGTGAGAAATTTAAGATAATAGTATTTAACTGGTTGAGTGCTGGAAGCCCATATTTGGGCTCAATTCATAAGTGCAGGTACCAAAATTTCAAGGTTTCATATTCTTTTGATGTGGTTCACATTATCTTTGAAGTGAATATATTACATCTCTATGTCTTTGCCTTGTTACAATTTATGGAAAAGTGCCGATCAGCACTCTCCCATAAATTGTAACAAGACAAAGACAGATGAGAAATACTGATGACCAAAAATAATTTAGCACTTGCGATAAGCATTTATATATAAATGGACATGGGAAATATAAATATCACTCGAAAACATTAATAGGATGCAAGTGAGAGAATCTAAAGACAGCAGAATACAGAATCTATTATGTATTGAAAAAAATGATCTAATATAACCAACTGCAGAGAAAAACAACAATGAACTAATTTTTCTTCAAACAAGTCAATAAATCTGTACCTCTCTAAGAGCCATTTTGAAAATAAAAGTAACCTGGAAGATATAGGATCTACTATTGGAAGCTGCGTTGGATATGGGAGTCCAACTCATCCAAACAAATGCTTTTAATATATTTCAACACAAAATGAAAACAGTTTGTTCAAACACAGTATGTTTTAAAAAGTAGCATGAGGTGTTTGGTCAACATAGCACCTTAATTAAATTCAAATGCAAAACTTTTCTCTCTGACTAACATAACAGCCTGAAAAAACAACTAAGACATTACTTCATTATTAGCAAAGAAAAAAGGAACAAAAATTGCTGGACAACCATTAGAAAATTCATCTATTTTCATTCATCAATAACAACACTCAGAGACAATATCAGTCATACAGATCTTTCATATGGTACACAACCCCATGTACAGTACGACCGCCATGGACTGGTCACTTTCCACAGGAGGGCAATATTTCCATGGACACAAAAATATTAGATTCCAAACACTAATTATAGAAATAATCGTAAAAAATTTAATTAATGAAGCACCAGGTACAACATTAATTAAAATTATGCTGATGATGATTTTTATTACCTGCCCACAAGTGAATTATGACCAGTCCATGGTGACTCTACTGTACTCTGTCAAACTTCTGTGAGTATAAGGGGCTATGTACCCTACCCAAAGACCTGTGTAATGTATTTGTCATACTGGAAAGCTATTGTACATCACATTAGAGTAAACAATATTTCAAAAACACAACTTTATTAGTAGTATTTATCTCCCTTGACCACAAAGATTGTTATGTTTCTTATCCTAGCAAAACAGCAGCACTCCCCAAAATCCTCACGGCCCCTAAACTTCCTGAACTATGTAATCTGCATGTGACAGGGACTAATGACATTATATATAGATGACATACCAAGAGTTCTTTTGAGCCTCAAAATGTTCCTAATAGCATCATTTGGGGGCTTAGAGTTAAAAAAAAATCCCTCCCCTGGTCACACCAATGCATGAAGGACACCATCTCCATAACTTCACTGACTGAAAGATTTTGAATTTCAGGGTATGCCTACTGTATAAGAATGCTTACCTTCCCATGCCCCTCCCCCTCCCAGATCTCTGTGCCTCCAAATATAAATACTTTGACTACATACCAGTGGCAAAAACCAAACCACTGGTATCTGGAGGTAGCAAGGCACCGTGAACAATGACAGTTTTCTTTGCAGCATGACCATGTTCTTGGAATGAATAGAGTGTGAAGAACAATATATACCTGGAACTTAATTAAGCACCCCTGAAATGTTTCATGACAGTGAAGTTGCTGTTACTGATTATTATGTTTTAATAACTGCTATGTCTTACAGTTCATTTCATCTCATGAAACATGATGTTTCTGGTTGATAGCATACCCCAAACACATCCCCTCATCCACATGAAGAATGGTACCCATGAATGTCTCAAAAACACTATCATCCACATGCAATATTTGGGTATAAAACAAGAAAGTTTGTCTTTTATCACTAAATGTTGACATGGCAAGGAGGAGACTGTCAGAAGCACTAAGATGGCAAATCGTTGGCACGCATGCAACAGGCATGTCATTCAAAGCTATTGGAAGGCAACTTGGCTATAGTCATTTTGTCCTCAGCAGACTTGTCTGAAAACATCAACAAACCAATGATGTTAAGGACTGACCAAGGGCCTGGACAACCCTGAAAGATTGGAGTCTGGCATGCCTTGTTAGGCATGAACCCTTTGCTTCAAGTGGGGTTTTGAAATGCCTTTGGCTCCCCAACAGGCGTTTGTACAACAGAACTGTCTCAAAGCACTGGGTATGAGGTTCGGAAGGGTCATTAAGCATCCAGTCCTGTCAGATCAGAATCATAGACGACATCTGGAGTGGTATATGGGACGACGACATTGGAGGAGAGTCCATTAGTCAGATGAGAGTAGGTTCCTGCTTCACGTCACAGACAGTGATGATCTGGGGATGCTCTCTCATGATTGTAAACTTGATATGGTGACTGTACGTGGGAATCTCAATGATCATCAGTACATCCAGGACATTCTCAATCCAGTTGTCATACCTCATTTTGACAACCACCCATTGGCTACTCACCTTGTATTCATGGATGACAATGCAAGGCCACATCATTTCCATGCTGTGAGAGCATTACCTTAGCCTGCAATGAGCCCCAATTTGAATCCCTTAGAACACATCTGGGACTTTCTTGGACGTGTGCAACCAAGAGATCTGCCTGTACAGAATTTGGCCAATTTGGAAGCTGCATTGCATGAGGAGTAGCAGCAGTTGCCTCTGGACCGTATCAGAAGGCTCACTGGTAGCATTAGGAAGAGGGTTCAGGCTGTCATCCGGGCATGTGGTGGATACACTCGCTACTGACATCAGACACTGCTATTGTGTTCAGATCACAGGTTATATTTTTTGCCTGTAATTTCCGGCATTGTTTCATCATGGACAATCCAGCACCATACTCGTCGAAGAGAACATTTTTTCATTAAAAACATTAGTGACAGATATGTGTAATTGGCGCCATTACAATACTGCATATTTTCATCATTGTGTTGTCTTTCATTTGTCAATAGACCATTCTTTCTGCAAACAATCACTTTTGGCCATCTTAAAGATAGCATGAAAGTAATGACAGTTTCTATTAACACCACTGGGAAAAAACAGGGGGTGCTTAATTAAGTTCCAGATGTATATATCAGTGAAAGAAAAATTGAATAAAGATTTTTATAATCATCCAACAAAATATTTTGGCTGGTACTGAAAATACACCTTATTGTAAATTTCTCCTTATCTTCAAAGTATACTGTTTTCAAATGATCTAGCTTTGTAGGCTATTGTGAATGTAATGATGGATGAATTTCATTGAAAACAGTGCTTCACAGTCAACAAGAATCAATGAAAAAAAAAATGAAAATTTTGTATTTATCTTGTAATAAATGTTCTTAAACTTCAGACAGTGAAACATACAGCGTTTGCATAGCCAACTTGTTGTGCAACAAGTTGCCTTGAGATTTATACGGTGTTGCTTTCAAAATGCTTCTTTTCACAAGTTGCTTGAAGGAACTTGACTAATGTCCAGCAGTCTAGCAACATGTTAGATGCAATATTTTCAGAGAGACAACCAGTGATATAAAAGGTGACATGTGAAAGCAAGTTCTCGAGCTACAAATACTTCTATATGCTGCTTCGTGTCTCACTGGCTGTAACCCTTTACCTAATGAATCAGCCACATCCACCCGCGTAATTAACAAATTGAGCAGTTAAATAAAAAGTAATCTTTCTAGATATTTCAACAAAACCATATAATGTGACCCCCTCATTGAATCAAGCTCACTGATCTTGTTCCAATGAGGCTCACTGATGCACTTTTGTTAAAATTTTGTGAAACTTTGAAAAAAGTGAGTTAAAGTTTGAATACACAATTTAGAATTTTGAAATGTTAATATACTCAAATAGATGAATATCATTGATCTCACAGATGCACAAAAGCTTCATATTGTGCCACCACCTTCATTATCGACAATATCACAAAGACAACTGAGGTAAAATCATTATATGACTTTTAAACTTACTAATATATTACCCACAGGGGCTATGGAGCAACTTTGAATAGCAAGAGGGAAAAGTGGGGGATTCTGGATCCTCTCTAAGAAAATTTGTGATCCAAGTAGCTAACTGGGCGATTCTAGGGTAGCTGTGAACCTGATGGTAGCCCACTAAAGCCCTACATTATGCAGATCAGACAACAGACCTACCTACACTGGTACACTATTGGGGTAGTCACTACTGTGATGCCAATGTCAACTGAGATAAATAGTAAATAAGTTCTTTAGTATTGAGGGTGACAGGCAGAGTAACAAGCAATTAAGTGTGTGAACAAATTAGCTAGGATAAATATTTGAGCATTATCGAGCCTCATTTGTTTACTATTTTGAAATATTTTAAACATCATTGGCCCAAATATTGAGGAGATGAAGCTCCTTGCACACCTACCATACCCTACCCTACCTCCTCCCTCCCTCCTTGCTTCATACCCCTGATCAAGTTTAGCTGACTTAGTGCCAAAACCGATCAAAATCAGCTCAAAATATCTTTGAACATTTCAGGAATTTGTTAAATTTCTGTTTGTTTTTTTTTGCAGACATGTAATGGCATTTTCTTCATCTAGGGCTTTATTCACTTAACAGGAGTTTACGATACAACCCATTTTGTAATTGCCAGGTCAAATTAGAACTAAAGGTATGGTAAATAGTTGTGTGTTTGTAAGTTTTATTCAATTAACAGCTATCCAGTCAAGAAAAATCCAATTAAATAGGCTCCACAGTATACAAAGAGAGGGAAAACACTGTTTTGGATTTAAGTTCAACACGTTTTTGAATTATCATAGGAAATATTCTGGAAAACTTAATTGAGAAACCATTTCTCTATATATATCTTGTTTGTGAAATATGGAGTTATTCCAGAAAAGAGATGGCACTAACACAGTTAACCCTCTGAACACTGGTGGTATCTTCCATGCCAGTTAAATGGCAGAAATTGGAAGAGTCCATATCCATTATTTGGGGGTAGAGCAATTAATATTTTCAACGTGCAGCCTTCAGGCTGCACGTTGAAAATATGAATTGTTCTACCACACACGTTCTCTTAGTAGCCATCCTACTTAATAAAATTATGCCGTATCGTGTTGCTGGACTGGAAAAGAGGCGTCACGGTTTGAAAGAGTTAAACTTATCAAATTGGGAAACATATAATATTTGATCATTTCAAATGGAATGTCTCTTGAAAATCAACTTGTACATAAATAATCTGAAGATTGTCATTTCAATAAAGTATCAACAATAACCATAATATAGACATATAATAAAAACTTAACCTCATACACACTGATGCCACACTACTGAAATTAACCCATTACCTAATGAATCATCCACATTGCACAGTATAATTTACAAATTTAGCTGTTATTATTTATTGGTTTTCAGGATAACATCTTTCTCACAATAGCTAATCATGACTGCAACATGGAGATAAAGTAAGTTAAGTCAACTGTTTATACCCATGTTGCACATTTTGGAGGACTTCCACTCCGAAGCAATTTGTGACTAGGTTCTATTTTACCAGTAAAACAGAGGTTGTTTACCACAGTAAAAAAGTACTGCTTCACTTCCGTTCCCAGAGGGGAAATTTAACAGCTGAAAAACAAAAATTTTCCCCAAAACATACATCATGTGACCTCCTCACTGGAATAAGCTCATTCCAATGATAGGGTCAAATTATATGGTTTTGTGGAAATGCTTCGAAAAATTTGAAAAAAAAACAATAATTAAAATAATAAATCTTGATATTCTGTGCTTTTTGGGGTAAAGGGTTAAAAACAGCAATATTTGCCATAATGCAAAAAGAAATTCAACCTTGTTTACAACAGGGCGCAGTGGGTTCTGAAACAAGACTGAATGGACAAAT
Organism: Pictodentalium vernedei; assembly: GCA_031216915.1. NCBI lineage: Eukaryota > Metazoa > Mollusca > Scaphopoda > Dentaliida > Dentaliidae > Pictodentalium > Pictodentalium vernedei. The sequence goes on along the minus strand of CM062295.1, from coordinate 562,095,959 downwards.
TCCTCGATGCATGAAAGGAAACTTCGAAGGTTGACATTTTTGATATTTTGACATCAGTGTCCAGAGGATTAATTTGGAATACCAAAAATTTTAAAACCAAGGAATGTCAAAGGATGGAGTGTTAGGATATATTTATCTGCTAAAAAATACATAAAAACTTTTTTTTTATAAATGATATAGTTTGTTCATCAACAACTGTATACAGGTAAATATATTTACAGAAATGGAAAATCTGCTATTGTATCATAATACAGTACACTCACAGTGATTTGGTGATCAGACACCCAATGGAGGGACAGCTTGCCAAATTCCAATTTGCTGCATAGTCCAAATAGAAACTAAAGGACTCCAGAAGCAAACCAGCTGTTTATGGATTGCTGGAGGTCTACCTGGTGATCCAATGAACAGAAATTTTCTTTCTTGGTCTTCAAGTTTCTTCTCAACTGGTATGTGCAGGTATGGACAAATGTCCACTAAATTCGCTAACCAAGTACCAATCAACCTGTTCAGAGGTGACAGAAGCTTAATGAGATTGGGAGGGTGGCTCACTAATATAAAAAACAAGAGGCCCCACGGGGCCTGAAGCGCTCATCTTGAACAGAACACAATTTAAACAGAGTCCAAGAATGAGTCTACATTAAGCAAGCCATCTCCATAGGCTACACTGTCAATCCTTGAGTCCCTCAGGAGTGACAAAAATAATCTGGGCATCATGCCTTTTCTTCAGTTGATCACAAAGTAAAATGTAGAGCTCCCCTATGAAGCCCCTTGATACAACCTATGTGGATTAATCTTACTTAGTTACACACTTCTAGAGGGTACTGAATACAAAAGTTTTAATTCTTCAGCAAAATGGCCAATTCCGGCTCCCATAGAGAGCCCAAATATTAACCCAGGCTCTTGATTTGAACACAGTTGAATCTGACTTCCCTAGAGATGTTGTGTACCCAATATGAAAGCATTTTGACTATTGGATCTGAAGAAGAGAAATTGTAAAGAAATTTCTTCGAATTGCACTAAGTTCAAATTTGGGCTACCATAGCGAGCTCAAATATTAACCTATGGATCCGATTTGAACAAACTTGAATCTGACCCCCCTAGAGATGTTGTATACCAAATGTGAAAGCATTCTGACAAGTGGATCTGAAGACGAAGATTTTTGAAGAAATTCCCTCATATTGTACTAAGTTAAATTTCCTGTTCCCATATGGAGCCCAAATATTAACCTAGGCACTCGAATTGAACAATCTGGAATCTGACCCCCTAGAGATGTTGTATACCAAATGTGAAAGCATTCCGACTGGTGGATCTGAAGAAGAAGATTTTTAAAGAAATTTCCTCATATTGCACTAAGTAAAAATTTGGGCTACCATAGTGAGCCCAAATATATACCTAGGGAACTGATTTGAACAAACATGAATCTGACCCCCTTAGAGATGTTGCATACCAAATATCAAAGCATTCTGACTGGTGGATCTGAAGAAGATTTTTTTTTAAATTACCCTCCATTATTGAACAAAGATAAAATTTGGGGTTCCATAGGAAGCCCAAATATTAACCTAGGGACTTGGCTTGAGCAATCTTGAATCTGACCTTCATAACAATGATGTATACCAAACATTAAAAGATTCTGACTGGGGGTTCTGAAGAAGATTTTTAAAGAATATTCCCCATATTACCCTATGTTAAAACTCATGATATGAACCAATGAGCTTTATTTCAACAAACTTTTATCTGATCCCACTATGAATGTTGTATACCAAATATCAAAAGATTCTGCTGATTGGTTCTGGAGAAAAGATGTTTTTAAATTTTTGCAAATATGCTGACTCAGCATTTTTTCGATGCCCATTACAGAACACCCTAACATAACCGATGGCAATTTTTTGTTACCATTCAATTCTACTGGTCCTAAGGATACTTCATACCAAATAACAGCTCTCTGTTCTATGTGTTTTGGGAAATATGGACGTTTGAAAATATTTCTATTTTTAGCTCCCAGGGTTTTTAGCTCCCAGGGTTCCCATGGTTCCCATGGTGATGCAGGAATTTTTTTTTGCATGGGTCAAGTACTTATGACCCCATAATACCACAAACCAAATTTGGTTCATACCGGACCATTGGTTCAGAAAATAGAAATTTGGGGGGGGGGGGGGGGGCAAAAATCTTACCCCTCCTATTACAAAGCCAAATATTACTTCACAAACTTTGTTTGAACAAACTTGATACTACACCTCATAACCAATATCAAGTCATTGTACCCACTGGTTCTTGAGAAGATTTTTTAAATATTTTGGAGCATTTTCCCCCACTGGGCATGTTGAGTTGAACAAAAATGAAATGCCCCTTTGGGACCATCACTCAAACAAACTTTCACTTGAATTGGCCCAGTGGCTTTGGAGGAGAAGACCAAAACATGGTGTTGCCGGATGCTGGACGACGGACGGAGAGCGATGAGATTAGCTCAGCTTGACTTTGTCAAGATGAGCTAAAAATGTTCCAGTGGTCTACCATACTTCGGTCCACTGAGAGAGGATTTGAAAAATGGATCCCCAAAAATGGCATCTCATTTATTATCAGGTCTTGAAAAGGCAGCATAATTGGTTGGTACATATTCTATGACTTCGATACAATGTCCATTTCATGTCATTCTGGTGATGCCATACGTAATAATCACATACAAGTTGTACAAACACCAACTGGGGTCTCTTTCTGGTGTGCATGCAATGGTCAGGTCATTATTCATTCTATTTTTTCTCCTTCAACAATTTTCCATCCAACTGGCCAGAAGAAATAGAACAAACCAGAATAAGGTGGAATGGCCAACTGTTTCCAAATTTGTTAACATTTTTAGATAATGTATTACTGTAATGTATGTATATCGATACATTTTCATATTTTTAAACTCATTTTTTGATCATGTGGCATGTACGTGGAAATTCCTGAGGTAAATGATATGGAAACTGATTTTTTTTTCTCAGGAATTTATTTATGATGGACTGAATGGTATTTCTGACACTGTGCAGTTTACACAAAACTTTTTACTGAATAAATTCTAAATAATTAGGTGCTGGACAGATATATGTGATCAACAATAATATTTACAAAGTATTCAATCAAGTGAAGTAAAATCGTATGAATCTTTCCAGTGCATATAAAATTTTACATTGAACTTTTGTTCTCAGAATTTCTGGAGTTAGTTCCCTTGAATTGACCACTTTGGCTTTATTTGCTTTCACTGTGTGATTCACATCAGCTAACAACTACAACATATTTTGTGATGGGGAGCCTAATAATAACTATTATTAATAAAATAAAATGATTCAGTAATACTCAATTTTGATTGTAATTTATTCATTTACTGGGTTAAAAGACACTTTTAGCATCTATTCCTTTTATATAATAAGCACAATAAGAGTATAAAATCCAGTTTTACCAACCATTTATTTATACCAGTGCTGCCCACTTTTAAGGACTTCCACCCTGTGCACTGGTTACTAGGTCCTATTTTCCACCATTACAGAACTCATGATGCTGACATTTACATATGATGCCGACATTTACATATGATGTTCTACTATGTTGGTAGTTGAGAGACATCTTTCTGACACAGAAATCTTTGATGGTGTATGATCAAAAGATTTCTTTGTTTTGTATTCAAGATTCTACTGAACTAACAAAAGTGGATAAACCCAACTGCTAGCTGAAAACCAAAATCACCTTGTATGGACTTCAACAATATAGCTCCAGAACCAACTTTGGTTTTACAATTTGATTACATCAGAGCCTTATAACTATTCAAACCTAATGAATATCGAAGGCAACCAAATAAAAATATTTCCTCTGCAATAATCATTTATTTATTGGTGTTTAAGGTCACTTTCAGCAACTACAACAATAATCCTAGACAATCAAATTAAATCTTAGTTTCATACACAAATAATTTCTTCTAACGAGTGATTTACATTTTTAAGGAATACTTTAATGTTGCCACAAAGAAACACCTGCCATCTGAAATCCACACAAAATCAATAGAATGTTTCATCACTGAAATTGATACATATATCCTATTTCAAAAAAGGGAATGATTCTTTACAAGAAATTATTTTCAAATTTTGTCTTAAATTTGATATCGGGAATCATCTGTATTTCAGAATCATAAACTCTCCTGGGAAGACGTACAAGTACAAATTAATATATGCCTGGAGATTTGTAGACACTTTTGTTGTAATTTGGACAGTTTGCATCCTGTGGCCTTGCTATTGATTTTACCCTTTACATGATATGGTTTTGTTGAAATGTTTTGAAAAATTTGAAAAAATTAGATTTAAAAAAATAAATTTTGATATCGTCTGCGTTGGGTAAAGGGTTAAGAAAGTCTTGGCTAAAAAATAATTGCCAAGGTACTTAGAATGTAACTAATTTTACCTAAAAACTGCATGTTGGGGCACCTGTTCTATGGCAGTAAACATTGATCAAAGCTGAATTTCTTTTGCACTACCCATCACATCATAACATGGCTGCATTAATTCAAAGTCAACAGATGGTATGACAGTACACACAAGATATTCTGGTCATCTAGTTGATGGGCCCTTTAACAAACAACCATTACTGGATAGACCAGCAAACACTTGAAGAAACAACAGGGTTGTCTATCAGGTGGCACACGATGAGCAAATTTGTTAAGTCCTTACTTTTCTAGTGTTCTAATAGATAGGTGTTTCTTTTCTGCAACATTATTATTTTGCTTGTCTATTGGAATTTAACCACACTTCCACCAGACAGAGTTAGTCACAGCCTGTCAGGCAATTTAGCAGGGGGGGGGGGGGGGGCAAAGTATCCAGAGAGAACCAATGAGAAGCAGTGAGCAACTGTCAAACTCTACAACTCTTACTAATTCTGCACAAGCAGGGTTAGAAGTATGGAAGGCAAATGCACCATCGATGTGGAGTACGCCTTAGTACTCATGTCACCATGCCTCCACATAAGGGAATGGGATTAAGTGTCTTACCCAAGGACATAACATAAGATGGTGCTGGTTTGGAATGAATCAGCAACCTTTCAGTTTGAAATCCAATGCTCTAATCACTGAGTCACCACACTTCCAGTCTAGGAGGTAAGTGTAGCAGCTACAGTATGAGGAGAGTGGATTACAACTAAAACACTTCCTGAATGGGATTTCCTCCCAGATAAAAATCTTGAAAAAACATGACAATGACAGCAAAGTTTCACCTACTGGACCACTTAGTTGAACCAGAAGGTCCATTTACAACAACTATATTTGTCCATATTATTCATTATCACATGAATCCACAGTGAATGTCTGGGTGAAATTCCATTTTATGAGTGTTTTAATTGTGATCCATTCTCCACACACAGTAGATATCCAACAAGAGGGTAGGTGAGAACCAAATCACATGGTGTATACGATTGCAATGACATAAAATAATGCAAAGACATTTTTTGATTGGTTTTTATCCTTCAGTTTATTTCACAGTGTATGGGCTCTTTATTGTATGCATTCCAATCATTGGAACAGTTTTAATTTATCACTTTTAAACCAATACAAACAAGACTGATAATTTTTTTTTAGATGTCATTTATCATCTGCACTCTGATGTCAAAATACCAAAATTTCAAGCCCCAGTTTTTTCTTGTAATACCACTGAGAATTTAATCACATTAATCTTGTTTGACAGAGCTCAAGGAGCTATGTCAAACAAGACTGAATTGATTAAATTCCTGGTGGCATTTTCGAAAAAATTTGGGACTTGAAATTCTGGTATTTCGACATCACAGTGCAGAGGGTTAAAAAATGAGTTTATTGTTCTGGGCAACAGTGAAATACAGATGTAACTGGTGTGATATAAATGATCACAGAAGTACATCATCATTTACTTCATATGCTGACATAAAGGATGAAATGAGCACATTGAACCCATTCCATTATTTCAGCTAGTATGATGGGATTACTGATGTCAATACCACTGGATTGCTGGCCAGCGAAAACATTAAAACTCAATCGCCCCCTCAAGATGGTGTCCAGTCAAACAATGCGATACCTTTGCCCATCAATGACATGTGATGAGGTGAAAGTCATTATGCTGTGACTGTAATCACAGTATAACAGCTTTCACTTTATCAAATGGTACTCAGCATGAAAACTAATTACATGGCATCAACTTTCCAATCTAGGCAATTGATTTTTTGTCAATAACAACTAAAATATGTTTCAAATATTCACTTTGCCACTAAAATGTGCATAATATCAAGATATTAACTCTTCATAGGCACAAAAGTATATTCTTTAAAAAGCAATCAGCAATCAGTTATTGGGAGACATGGGAAAATTGAAACTCTTCAAGAAATTTCCTTTTTTGATGAGAGCTGTTATTTATAGCAACAACAGCTGCCCCCACGCCACACACCTAAAATGGCAGCAGGTGTGACCAGTGAGCTTTGCAGCAATTAATAGGTTGAATGCATGAATAAAGTGAAAAAAATCACATAGAATAACCACAAGAAAATTTTGGTCCCATTTTACTTCTGCTATAAAACCTGGATGTCATTTCTTGGAAGCTCTTCCCAACACCAGGTTGGAATTATCAGTAAAGCGAAAACATATTTAGTCAAGAACCTCTGTCAAATTATACAATAAATCAAATCAAAATGGAATGTCACTATTTGAAGCCCTGCAAAGAAAATTCTCGTTCACAACTACCTAGAATGGTGAATAAGGTAAAAATACAGAGCAAAGATTAGTACTTGATGGAATTTTTAGCATTGAAAGTTTAATATTTTTTCACAGTTCCCAGGAAACAGGAAATATTTACTGTGGAAGTTGATTGGTAAAATGCAAATGTATGTGTAGTAAATGGTTTGGTACAAGAGAATATAAGCAAATTACAGAGATATTCTATTAATTTTTATCGAATTAACTGGTGGTAAATTATTTTTTGCTGTCAAAATTTGCTCATGTATCTTTGCCTTGTTAAAACTTCTGGGAGAATGCCTATAGACACTCTACTATAAATTTAACCCTTTGCACAACAAAGTTGAAATAAAAAAAATTTAATCTGAAAGTTTTTTCCATAATGCAATGGATTATTTAAGTGGTATTTAAGGTCACAGTCAAAATCTATGGCTAAATCATGTATGCAACATAGGTATGAAGTCAACTTTAGCCATACCTTATTTACCTTATACCTATGCTGCCCATTATTGAGAATTTCCACCCCAGATATTAGTTACTGGATCCTCTTTTACCAGTAATCTGGAACATGTTTTACCACAGTAAACAAGCACTGCTCCATTTCCCAGGGTTCCCACAGGGGATATTCAGTGATAACGTAAACAGCTGTATTTGAATCAATTAATTCAGATATACATACTTTCTATGCTTTATCAGGAAGAAAGTTGATTTTATTCCTAAAATCCATGCATCAACTGATGTGCACACCTTACTTTTCAAAAAGGATCAGTAGTCATAGTAATAAATTGTTTTTCATTATTTGAGTGAAAAATTTCACAGTTACCTGTTTGTCCTACGTCAAGAATTTTTATCTGACTTCCTTGTTTAAAAATAGCAATGAAAAGAACACCTCAGAATTACCACTGATACTTGGGACAAATTGGATATTTTTTTTAAAGGGAAATTAACTCCTCAAAACTGAAACACTACAGTCCATCACTGATAATAACCATATTTGACACTAAAACATGGAAAACACTCTGAAAGTAGCAGATGTTTTCTTGTGGTTATCCTGGAAATTATTTATTTATTTATTTATTTATTTATTTATTTATTTATTTATTGGAATTTGATACTTTGGACAGTTTTATGGGGGGAGGAAGCTGGAGTACCTGGAGAAAACCAAGGATCAATGACAAGCAACTGTCAGACTCCCCAACGTTCTAACTCCACACAAGCAGGGCTAGCACTGGTTGAAGACAGGTGCACAATTGACGTGCAGTACACCTTAGTACACAGTGTCACCATGCCCCATGTGGGCAATAGGGCTTAAGAGCCTTGCCCAAGGACACAACGCAGATGCTGCAGGTGGGATTCGAATTGAGGACCTCTCTGCTTGCAGCCTGCATCTCTAGCAACTGAGCCACCATGCTCCCGTTTGAGGTGTTGCTGTTGTTGTTTAGTATATACAGTAAATGGAGACTGAACTGTAATAAAATCACCTGTGGAGTGGAGTTATCACCCACAGTATCACTTTCAAATTCTGCACATATGGACAAAAGCACAAGCAATGTTTCAGCCAATGGACCTCCAAGTTTAACCCAGTGGTCCATTGGCTAGAACATTGCTTGTGCTTGTTATGCTTTGCAACAAATTTGCAGTTATTGCTTGGGTGGAATCTCCACTCTGTGGGTGATTTTGTAGAACAACCACACAAAATTATATCCCTGTTTCCTCTGTGAATATTTCCAACACCTGAGATCAATTCTTGGGAATCTCTCCTGAGAACTTCCCAGAAAATGTCAGGAGTATAGATTATAAAGAAAGAAAAAATACAGATATTATGGTGGTTGTTCTACAACTAATTTGATCCAATACAGTATGTTGTTTATTTAGCCTGTTGAGAATGATCTAGATAAATTTGATAGTCACAATGTTCATCAGTGATTGTTTTACTCCACTTTTTTGGTAAGTGCTTACAGACTTTCCAGTCAAGTGTAAACAAGAACTATTACACTTTCAGGGTAATCACAGGGAGGTCAATTGGGATAGTTAAGTTGGGAATTTTGGGGGAAATTATGCTTCAGAAACTCAACACTACTCTTTTCTTCTTCAGTAAACACTTGTACAGTGGAACCCTGTTAACTAAATAGAAACTTTGCCAGTGAAAATTATTCAATTAACAGGAGTATTCAATTGACTGGGATTTTGTTACTTTCCTGTATTCTAGAGATAAACTTAGAATTTATTCTATTATATCTTGTTTGACAGAGCTCTATGAGCTCTGTCAAACAAGATATAATAGATTAAATGCCTGTATTGGATGCACTGAAGCCAATTAAGTCTATAAACAAAGGAAAACTGGGAAGAGTCAGGGTAATTTCTGACAGGTTACAAGATTTTTTATTCAATTAACAGGAGTTTGCTCTATAACCTACATTCACTTAACAGGCCAAATTTGTACTGGAGGTATGGTAAATGGTTTTGTGTTGTGAATTCATATTCAATTAACAGGGTTATTCAGTTAATAGATATTCAATTATGGGGCTCCACTGTACCTTCTATTTCCAATGACAATTCTATCATCACTCCATTTTTTAAATACTTGAATCTATGCTTGCAAACCTATCTAGAATCAACTCCAATACTCCTTTCCAACCAATTAGAGTCCCTTCTTAATATTTTGTAGGATAACCCCAAAAGCTTCCCACCATATGATACTGACTGCAGAATGGAATTATATCAGCAGAGGAACGCTAAGATAAAAAAAATCTAATGATTATCCTATAGCTTATTCAGTTGGTATCATGGATCCCACCTAATTGGATTTATTTATATTTATTTATTGGTGTTTAAGATCACATATTTTTGCACAATGGCTAATCATGACCACAACATGAGTATCAACTCAAGACCAGGGGCGAGCGTTAGTAAGCCATGTTGCCCATTTTAGAGAGGGTTTGCACCTCCCAAGCATTGGTGACTGGGTCCTATTTTACCAGTAAAACAGAGCCTGTTTACTGCAGTGAACAACCTAACTGGATATTTCTTAATTTAATTGCATATAACTTTCAAACACCAAACCACACACATTTTACCAGTCAATTGATAAAGGTTATTGTTTCTACTTGTGTAAATTGAATACAAAATTTTGTGATCTCTGAAGAATTGTGATGACAGCTATTGAAATCCACACATATACAGAGCTGTATGTCCTCAGTGCATCCAACAGAAGCATTTAATCTACTAGACCTTGTATGAGAGCCCCATGAGCTCTGTCAAACAACATATTGTGGAACAAATGCTCAGTTTATCACTAGAATTCAGGAAAGTGACCAATCTCCTGTTACTTGAATACTCCTGTTTACTGAATATTTTTCTCTGAAAAAGTATTCAATAAACATAAGATTCCCTGTAATACAGCATAACTGGATAAACTTGATGTTATATATATTGAAAAAATAGGATATATATACATGTGATGAAGCTAAATCTGGGAACAGCTCTAAAATGGCTCACTTTGTCAACAGCCTCAGTGCTGAATGCCAGTATCAAGGTTCTGCTTCTTGTGATAAAAGACAAATGATATGTCCTGCACATTCTTGATTTGACCAGGGCCGCTTGAATGAAATAATAGATTTATGGCTCCCAATACAATTTATGTGGGCCTCTGCAGCCGATTTATTAAGTAAAGGGTTAAAGAGTAATTACAAAATGGCCACCGTGGACTGGTCACTTTCCATGGGTGGGCAATATTTCCACTGATGCAATATTGTAAGATACCAAACACTAATTATTGGAATAATCTTCAAAAATTGAATTACTGAAGCACTGGGTACAACCCAGTGCTTCATTAATTAATATTTTGCTGCTGCTGATTTTTATTACCTGGTAAACGCATGCATGGACATCACGGCCCACATGTGAATTACAATCAGTCCACAGGGACTGTACTGCATCAGATTAAAGTGTGGTGAAGTGGTCTCACCATTGTCCATTTTCAACACTAATGCAGAAGCTGAAAAATTATATCTGATGACACTTCATGAATGATTGTACAGAATCAATCAAAAAGAGTTATCAAATTTTTTTTTTTACTTCTCGGTATGGAATGAGCACCGGTGATTACTAAAATTGGGGCATTCTTTTAAAAAACAATAATGTTTTTATGCATGTGACAGTTTATCAGTACATTTTTTTAAATTTTAAATGTCTTTGTACCACTCAAATTATTTCCCATGCTAAAACTCAAATTCATTCAAATATATTCTGTTACAATTCACTGGAGAGAACCAATGGTACTTTCGTAATAAATTGTTAACAAAATTTACAAAACCACTGAGCAATTACTGAATGAACACTGTCCTTGATAAAAACATATGCCTGTTTATTGTTTCCATTCAAATTTAATTCTGTTCTCGCACAGATAAGGACACAGATTAACCCCCAGCACACTGATGTCAAAATACCAAAATTTAAAGCTGCAATTTTTTTCTAAAATGGCACGAGGAATTTAATCTATTGAATCTTGTTTAACTGGTAAAGTGCTAAATTATTTTTCAAATGTGATTTGCAGCATGACTATTTTGTTCAAAGATACCACACAACCAGCAAAGAGAGCCCCATTTCAGCAAAATGTTTCTCATAAACAGTTGTTTTCTTACAAGTTATTGAAAAGTGCCACCTAGCACTCTCCAATAAACTGTAATAAAGCTATTTTGAATAAACATTTTTGAGTTTCTGCTGCTGAGCAAACAAGCTAATGACTATGGTGTAAAGGCACTAAAGTGAGTTACAGCACTTTTCAGTAGAGACATGTGATAGTGGTTTCTAGCACACATCCAGTTAATGGAGCTAAATGATCATTGTCAAAATAGAAAGAATTGGTTAAATTTCTAGTTGCATTATGGGAAGAATTTGCTTCTATAAATTTTTATATTTCAATATTAGTGTGCCCAAGGTTAAAATGTTGAACATCTTTCATGCACAAAATGGTATCATTCTTTGCACTTTGGAGTTTTCCACACTGGTTCATGAATAACAGATTTTAAATCAATTTAAACTGAAAATGATAAATAAAAATAGTTATTAGCATAAAAATAAAATATATAATTATTTCGATGTATTGCCAATCAAATGTTGTTTCTCATGGTGTAGCATTTGTGATTTACTTTCAAACTCTCTCTCACAGTACTGACAAACATACACTTTTGTTCCCTGGCTTTTATTCTTATTCTCCACCTCATTGTCACTTCTTTCAAGAGAAATAGAGTCAGGTGATTTGACAAGATCTGAACTTTTGTTTGTCTCTTTGTCAGATTCACCATCAGCAACACTTGGTAAAGGGACATCAGCCTTGTCAGAGGTTTTGACTTCATTCACTTTCTGCTTTTTGATCATTTCTAGGATGCTGTCATCATCTGTACCTGGAAAATGAACTTTAACATGGTCCAGCATTTGGAATTCTTCTGCACAACTGTAATCACAGTACGGACAAACAAATGTCTTCTGCATATTATGCTGTAATTCATGTTCCTTCAGCTTGTCCTGGCTCGATACACTATAGGGACATCTCTCACACTGATATTCAGACTCAACCTCATCAGCAGGCATTTCAGGGCTACCCGGGGATGTGAAATATAGTTTTGGAGGAACTGTCTCTGGACTTGAATCTGTATAGCTTTTAATGTCTAATTCCTCAGATGGAGGAGAATTATTTTCATGAACACATAGATGCACCTGCAAAATATGTTGCCTGTCTGTACTGAAATCACAGAAACTACAGGGAAATTGTTTATCAGCTGTATGCATTTTTTTATGAGAATCTGAAAGTTCTTCAGGGCTAGATTTATATGGGCTACCGGGACACTTGCCCTTTCTCAAGATGCTGTTTTCGCCATTTGTTTCTGAAAGCTGTGACTGGTGTAAGCGTAAATGTTGTGATAACAGATTAAATCTGTCCACACTGTAGGAACACATATTGCAGGTATATTTTGAGCTCACTTTATGTAAAGTCTTATGATATGCAAAGTTATTCTTGTTGTTGCAAGAAAATGGACATAACATACACATGTACAGTTTTTTCTTATCAGGACTTCCAGAAGCCTCTATATTACCATTGCACTTAAAGTTTACCTGTCCCTCTTCAGCATTCAGCAATCCATTCTCAAAAGTGCTGTTCAATGCATGCTGACGATTCAAGAAAGTCAGGTTTTCAGCATTTGGAATAAAATCTCCTTCTTTACAATGAACTTTTCTGTGCTGAAATATTAAATTGATTCTTTCTGAGCTCCAGTCACAATAGTCACAAATGTATTTCTTATTAACACCATGCATTTGTTTATGGATAGCATAAACCTTAGATGAGTTGCATTTATAAGGACACTGACTGCACTCAAATTTTGCGCTCTGACCAAGCCCATCAATAATCCCTTCCAACTGATTCAGTCCTGAATTCACCTGTTTTCCAGAATTGACATGGAAGTTTATCAATTTTTCTGATGATGGTGTGACATCAAAGCCTTCTTCATTCCTATGCACCATTCTATGTTTTAGCACCATGTTGCTATGGGCATGACTATATGAGCAATAATCACACTTATACTGAAATGAGGCTCCATGAAGACGGATATGCTTATTGTAATCACTCACTGTCTTAGTCTTATATGGACACTTACTGCATTTGATCAAGTGGCTGTCATTGTAATTGTTAGCTTCAATGAATGCATCTCCATTTTTCATTTCTGATTTAAAATATTTGGACCCTGATATTTCATCCACAACACTGGAAGAATCAAGATTTTCCTGATCACTGTTCTGAATGTTCATATGGAAGCGAATATGCTGTTGGAGAAGATGTTCTCGATTAGCACTATAATTACAATGGGGACAACTGAAGCTACTTTTTATAGTGTGCTGCTTTCGGTGTTTAAGCATGTTACTTTTACAGAGAGTGTTAAAGGGACAATGTACACATTTGTATCTAACTTGACCATTTACCCTATTACCCTCTGCAGAATTCTCACTAGTAGGCTTTTCATCAATGTATTCGATCTCAAAATCATCAGCACCATCTTCATCAATCTCCTCATTTGAATCACTTTCCAACTCATGAGATTTTGTATCTTCTATATCCTTTTCCTCGATACAGTTTACATCTGGTGTTTTTCTAAATGGTGACTGTGACATTGATCTACTTTTATCCACGTCATGTACTCGATTATGTTGATTAAGCAAATTCATTCTGTCCACACTATAATCACAGCTCTTGCAGTGATATTTACCATTATATTCATGCATTTCCAAATGTCTCTGCAACAGTTCTTTACTTTTACCTCGAAATGGACACTTTGGGCATATGTGACCATAAGTTGGTATGTGTTTGGGTGAAGACAATTCTGTAGGTTCAGAAGATGTATTAGTAATCTTCTCAATTTCCTGATTTACATCTTCTGAATTTCCATCTGCATCTTCGGCAAGATCTTGTTCATGTTGTTCAGAATGATTGGCGGTGATTTTAGCATCACTACTGATGAAGGTACACTTGGGGCATTTGTAATTTTTCCTTCCATTTACTGTGCATGCTAATATAGTAATTCCTCTCCACCAGGTTTCCCCTTCAATTTCAATAACAGGTTTGTCAGACATATCTGTGTCCATATCATCTTCAGAATATGCTATTTTCTCATCAGTAACTTCTTTGTAAGGCACATCCTGCTCATTTGTCTTGATTGTGTCATTTGTTGTTTCAGTGGCATCCATACATTCTACCTCATTTGTCAATTCATCACTGTCAGGTAGTTTACTACTGGAAATGCCATGAACTTGCTTCATGTGCTGATAGAGCAAATTAAGCCGATCAATGCTGTAGTCACATAACTGGCATGTATTCTTACAATTACTACCATGTCTTTCCATATGCCTGAGGTAGGTTACTGCATTTGGAGCTGAAAATGGACACTTGGTGCACTGGAATGATCTTAACCTTTTATGAGGATTTGCAGACTTTCTGGATTTTGTTGGAGTAGATGATCTATCATCTGTATTATTAGGAGATGACAGAGATTGTTCCATTTGGTCAAATAGTGACTCTGTTGTTCTCGACAAGTCCATTGCTTCACTGAGACTTTTGTTGAAGGATTCAGGACTCAGTATTTGTGGTGCATGATTACCATTCTCATCCACATGAACTGCCATTTCCATCTCTTGATTCTTTAGTTCTCCAATGTGTGCCATCTTTGAATGACGATACAGATATGCAACATTAGGGAGAACGGCTTCACACCATTCACAGTTATATTTCATTTTATTGTTTTGTGGTCTCAAACTTTCAATTTGTCTCAGTTTTTCCAAAATCTTGTTCTCTGATTGAACTCTTGCAGTATTTTCAGCTTCCAGACTCTTTTTATAGTTTGCTTTAATGTCTTCTTCATTGAACATTTCAACACAATCGTTTGGGTTGTACTCTGGGTGCAATCTCATGTGTTGAATCAGTAGGTTCTTGCTAAAGACATTATAGTCACAATAAAAACACTGTAGAGCATCTTCTCCACGAGGTTCATGCATAGCAGAATGCAATTCTAGTCCCGATTTCTTGAAACACACATATGGACATTTGGAGCATTTGAACTGTTGAACTGGCTTACGTCTATGTTTCATATAGAATGTTCTCATTGATATTTCATTTGTTAGTGGATCACTGACATGATTAGTTGTGTTTGATAAACTTTGTTGAGAACTGTGAGTAAGCTTGTGTTGGAGGAATGCGGAGAGATCATTGGCAGCAAAAGAACATTTGTTACACTTAAACTTGCCTCCAGTCTCTGCATTACTGAGTACAGTCGATGCTGTTGATGTTACTACCTGCTGCCCATGTATCTTCATGTGGATCTCATACATGTGTTTCTTGGATGTGACATAAGCACATTTTGGGCATTTATAAACATACACAGGGTTATGGCTAGGTAATGAAGAATTCATGTTGCTATCTTGATGATTACTTGGTGGAATTAATGAAGATTGTGTTGATTCTGAGTCAGACTGTGGCTGTGTCGATGAGAAATGGTTGTATGTTCTGATGTGCTTTTTCAAGTCGCATTTCCATCTGGTACAATATCCACAGACATCACATACAAATGGCTTATCCTCAGAATGAAGTAGGGAATGTCTTCTCAGTTCGGCAGGACTGTGGCCTATAAAAGGACATTCCAAGCAGTGGTACAGGCCTTGATTTACTAAGCTTTTAAAGGTTGGTTGTTTTTGTTGACTAGGTGAGTTTTGTTTTGCTATACCATTCTCATACTGGTCAGAATTATTTTCAAACTTTACAATGTCGTTTATCAACTTCTGTGAGTCTAAAGATGGAGCATTAAGTGACTGAACTAAATTTACATTGCTAGCTTGAAGAGAGTTATGTTGTGACATTTCACCACTTGCAGTTGTGACAAACAAGATTGGTCTACTTGATGAAACCTGAGGTGTAGTTTCTCTCAGATTACCTTGTGGCAGAACTAAGGCATTTGGCGGGCCCACTGGAAATTTCTTCAGTTTAGTTGTATCAATCACATCCTTAACAGTCCCACCACCACATCTTTTCAAGTGTTTCACGACATCCCACTTCCATTTACTTTTGTAAGTGCATCTTGGGCAGTGATATGGTTTTTCATCAGAATGATTTTTCATATGTTGTGTTATTTCTGATGGCCATCTGGCTCTGTACTCACACAGAGAACATTTGTATGGAAGCAAAACATCTGAACTACTGATTTGTTTTGGTTGTAACTGATTATTAGCTTTTACTAATTTTGGAGGACCCATAACTAAACGTTGACGGACATGTGACATTATGGCTTGATGTTTGTCTGCAGCATTCTGATCATCACATTCTTGTTTTGCTAGGTCCATGGATGTAGGACTGAGTGTTTGAATGTTAGATATCAGGACTTTTGAAACAGGATCTTCATCCATTTTTATACCATCTGTTGACATGCTTACACTGCTGTCTGAATGATTTGAGCAGGTTTCAAGATTGTCAAAGTTGTTGAGATTGTTTTCTATTGTTAGTTGAATATCTGTGTCGGACAGTCGTCTCTTTTTACTGGGATGTAGATTACTATTGTTATTAGAACTAATTTCTTGCATGGCTTTTGCTGCATCGATTAAAGCAGTAATACTGTTGGCTTTAGGTGGCGGTGAAAAACTTTTCAACTGACCATGATCTCTTCGTTTGTATGGATTAGGCAAAGTGTGATGACTCTTCTCAAAATGTTTCACCAAATCCCACTTCCATTTGTAGGTTGATCCACAAACCATACATATAAATGGTCTCTCCTCGGAGTGTGACACTGCATGCTTCTGAAGTTCTGCGGGCCATTTAGCAACAAATTCACACATATTACATTTGAGCTGCTTGTTGGTTGTCGTATGTAGTTCCTGAGATGAAATATTTGTAATGGCATCAAGTGGCATTTTTAAAAGATGGTATGTTTGCTGAAGTCCATGAGGAATTTTCTGAATGGCTTCTTTATGTTCATGGAGTTTGTTGGAATGTAGTTTTGAAAAATGTTCATTCAAATCATCCACTCCACTGAAGTGGGCTTGACACTCTGCACATTTAAAAGCTCTCTTATTCAAATGAAGAGTCATGTGTGAGCTGTAGTCTACTAATGTTTTAGCAACAAAGGCACATTTATCACACTGGAGGACATGTTTGTTGTCTTTATCGATATTAGCAAAACTTGCTTGTAGAGCCAGCAGTTCAGTTGCAGCCGTGTAATCAGCTGGTAATACAAGTGAACTACCATATGTTTCTGCAGGCTCCTTCTTGACTGAAAAGTCCAGTGGCTGATCTTGCAAATTGGCCTCATTTTTTTCTTCATCATCATCATCTTCATTTACAGATTCATCCTTAATAGAAATGTCCTCTCCTTTTTGAGATAAGTCCAATACTCCAGAAGAATTCTGCTGAATGCGTGATGGTGTACTGGTTGTTGGGTAAACAGGTACATAAGAATCAGTGATAAAAGGACCAATTATTTTGGGCATGACAATTGCACGTGAAGCATCAACCGGAGCATCACTGGCCTCTTTTGTTGTATTTGGTGTGGCAGTTTGTGAACGACTTTCCAAATAAAAGGAAGATGAAGGTGATGAAACATTGGAAGTCACTGAATCATATTTGCCACTTAATTTATGATGTGGTTTTATTTTACTGCTGAATCCAGGTAAATCAGATGCTAATGGAAGTGTAATTGTTGCTAATGCAGGTGGTGGTTTAGTTCTGTCTGGTTCTTCACCATAATGTTTTTCATTCCAATGTTTGTTCAAAGATTTACGCCATTTGTATATATTACCACACATAGAACATGCAAATTTTATCCCAGTATCATCAACAACTTTAACATACTTTGCTGGATCAACCTCCTGGCGTTTCTTTCTTGGCTGCTTTGGGGTTACTTCCATTGAAGGCAAAACTGGTGTATCAAGAAGTACAGCTGATGTTTCTTCTTCTTTATCCTCATACATCTCTTCCTCCTCTTCTGGTTCCATTAACTCAGGAACACTCTCCATCACCATGCATTCTTCTGCAGTATCATTATTGTCGGAAGCACTTGGATTCAACTCAGTATCAACACCACTAAAATGCAATTTTCTGTGGCGAGGTAGTTTCTGTTTGTATTTTGTTGCATAGTCACACAAGTCACAAGCATATATGGTAATATCAATTTTGTGATGGTCTTTCTCATGATTCAAATAAGTCTTACCACTGTTGGTTGTAAAATCACACATTTTACAAGAATAATTTCTATTCTGAATGTTTCCACTTCTTGTTGGTTGTGTGGGCATATCATTCTCAGCTATTATAAGACGACCATCATCATCATCATCATCATAGTTTTCAGCATCTGTATTGTTTTCAACTTTCTTTTTGTCTTCTGTTAAGTCTGACATATTTATATGGCTTCTCACAAATGCAGCAGATTTTAAAACAGTGGGTTTTGTGTCGTTTCTTTTAGAAGACTTGGAGTCTTCAGATTCACTGTGAACAACTAATCGATGTTGGAGAAATGCTTTGGAATCAGTGCAAGAGAATTTACACTGTTTACAAAATCGTGTTCGACCGGTTGAGAACTTTACTGGTTCATCTCCACCACCACTGTCATCCAATTTGGGCTCATCATCTGACATTTTCTACACTGACATCCACAACCCTGAAAAATAATAAAAGTTCAAGTTAGAATAATTGCAACTGTTATGTAGAATTACATTGGCCAAAAATAAAAGATTTTGTTTACCATGATTGCTGTATGTATTCAATGTTATCCAATACAAACAATATAGACATAGAGAAGTGCACTAGGTACACCATGTGTGGAACCTGGCCTACATATAAGAACACATCATGTAAGAACACATCTGATTGGTCATTATTGTGCACCTGAGTGACATTATGACATGAATGAAATTCTTTGACACAAAACAGTGTCAAGCAAGCAACTAAAAGAACTGCTGAAGGTCATATTTTTTGTTAAAAATATTAGCTTAATCCACTTAAAGTCTAATCATGGTATAAATACCAAACACAACTTGTATTGAATATGGGGGGACAAGATTCAACTACCCTTGCAAGTATTTTCTTGCATTTTATGTGTGCCTTCACCACTTGTGAAAAACAGTCCAAACTCCAACACAGGCTTTTGATTCAGTCTTCCTGGAGATACCTCACCCATGTTATGTTCGGTCTTAATAATGGTTGACAAGTTAACCGGTACAGAGAGATATAAACCCATATTTGGGCTCCACTGAACGCACTTATGTTCCAATTAAAAGGGATTCAAATTTCATGGATGTACTTCATATATTATCTTACATGTAGCGATTTTAATGTTCATTCTGTCTTATCACAATATATTGGAGAGTTCCTCTTGGCACACTCCAATAAACTGTTAGAAGTGAACACATCGTATTCTAACAACCACACTTAATCTTAAACTCTTACCAGTTAATGGACATTTACTCTGGGCCATGTCTGTACATCTAAGTTGTGATGAAACATACTCAATCCTTGTAAACCTGAGTGTATAAATTTGTGAAAATTTGGCAGCAGATGAGCCAATTGTTTATATGAATGCTGCCCATTTTAGAGTACTTTCAACCCAGGCATTGGTTACTGGGTCCTATTATACTTATGAAACTTTACTTTCTGGGGTTTCTATGAAGACTGAATAACTAACTCCACCCATGAAGTGAGATACCATCCAGGCAATAATTCCATCAACAATTCTAGAAACAGAAAAAAGGGTTTAATTCAACCAATGGACCTTCCAAGTTTAAACCCAAAGGCCAATTAGCTGAAATTTTGCTTGTTCAGTGTAGCTCACTTATGTAGATATTTCTTACTTGAATGACCCTGGTACATGCATATAAATTTCTAACATTGCTCTATTCATTCAGTACAAATTCTCTTGACAACGATCTGGGTACAATCCAATCCTAAACTGGATTTGCTTCTGTTTCTCAGGAGTTTTGATGGAATTATTGTTTGGATGGAATCTCACTTTGTGGGTGGGGTTAGTTGTCCTTGAATCTCCACAATCCTCATAGGACAAGATATAGGGTGAGATAACAGTGCCAGAATTGTCACAATCTGAATGTTTGGCAACATACACATATCCCTTTGCAAAAATGTCACGAGAAATGGTCCATAAATGTAAGAGTTGTAACCATATATGGATTTAGTATTGTCACACTTCACATCTATGTATGTTAACAATTAGCAGAATAAATCTATGTATGGTCCTTACAGCAATCACTTGTTCGTTAATCGTCTTTTCATCAAACTGAGCTCCGCCAATGCCGTCTGGAGTTACAGGTCCATGTTTGTCTAAAAGGTGACCCAAGATCACAAATGAACACATGCCTTGCATCAGGTTTTGTGATTTTGGGTGAACTTTTATTGAGTGTTGAAGTCAAGGGAAAACTTCGAAAGTTTTTATCTACATGTACATCTTAATTCTAACACACAGGAATGCACGCCAAGTTTAACATATGGGAATCCTGTCAGAAGAGGTCACCGTACCTTAATATAGACTCTGACTAATCGCTAACCCCTCCTTATCTCAAAAGTATGCAAACAAGAACTGTTTCTAATTACAACCCTGTTCACATTAGGCTAATTTACATACGGAAATTAATGCAAAACTGAAACAAAGAAACAGCTTATTATAGCTTATCGGCTGTACCCGAGGAGCAGTCGATTATTTGGCACTCCTCTCTCGGCACTTTTCGGCTTACCAGTTAAATATATTAGCCAATAGAAGTACTAGTTTACCTCACCGAAAGGTCAACACTAAAAGTCTCTCTGGGAATCACTTCCACATTATCTGGAACTAGAAAGGAAGAAAGTTTGGAAATTTCTTTGAAACCCACCTCTCCCATCCCGATTAGTTAGTCATTCCTTGACTTCTTCACTCATTGGGCTTTTATTCAAATCAAGTTCATGTCATTCATTCTTCACTCCACTCATGGTGGCGTGGTGTTTGGTTCGCCACCTTTGATGTGAGACAAATTTTGGCCATATGGATTTAGTATTGTAACATTTCACATGTATGTATATTAACAATTACAGTACGTGGAGAGTGGATTGTTACTAAATCACCTGCAGAGTGGAGTTATCACCCAAACTATAACTTTCAAATTTTATACATATGGACACAAAACACAAGCAATGTTTCAGCCGATGGACCTCCGGGTTTAACCCGAGGTCCATTGGTGGAAACTTTGTCTGTGCTTGTTATGCTTTGCAACAAATTTGCAATTATTAATTAGGTGAAATCTCCACTCTGCAGGTGATTTAGTGATAATACACTCTCCACGTACTGTAGAAGAATGAATCTATGTATGGTCCTTACAGCAATCACTTGTTAGTTAGTCATCTTTTTATCAAACTGAGCTCTGCCAATGCCGCCTCGAGCTTCCGGTCCATGTTTGTCTAAAAGGTGACCCAAGATCACAAATGAAAGAGTTGTAATTTGCACACAGATGTACAATCAAGAGGCCCCACGGGGCCTGAAGTGCTCATCTTGAAAAGAACACAATATAAACAGAGTCCAACAATGAGTCTACATTAAGCAATCCATATCCATAGGCAACACTCTCAATCCTTGAGTCCCTCAGGAGTGACAAAAATAATCCGGGCATCATGCCTTTTCTTCAGTTGATCATAATGTTAATGTAGAGCTCCCCTATGAAGCCCCTTGATACAACCTATGCAGATTAATCTTAGTTACACACCTCTAGAGGGTACAGAATACAAAATTTTGCAGCAAAATGGCCAATTCTGGCTCCCATAGCGAGCCCAAATATTAACCCAGGCTCTCAATTTGAACACAATTGAATCTGATTTCCCTAGAGATACTGTGTACCAAATATGAATGCGTTCTGACTGTTGGATTTGAAGAGAAATTTTAAAGAAATTTCTTCATATTGCACAAAGTTAAAATTTGGGCTACCATAGTGAGCCCAAATATTAACCTATGGACCCGATTTGAACAAACTTGAATCTGAACCCCCTAGAGATGTTGTATACCAAATATGAAAGCATTCCGACTGGTGGATCTGAAGAAGAAGACTTTTAAAGAAATTTCCTCATATCGCACTAAGTTAAAATTTTGGCTACCATAGCGAGCCCAAATATACACCAAGGGATCTGATTTGAACAAACTTGAAGCTGACCCCCCTAGAGATGTTGCATACCAAATATGAAAGCACTCTGACGGGTGGATCTGAAGAAGAAGATTTTTTTAAATTATCCTCCATATTGAACAAAGTTAAAATTTGGGTTTCTGTAGGAAGCCCAAATATTAACCTACGGACTTGGTTTGAACAATCTTGAATCTGACCCTCATAACAATGATGTATATCAAACATTAAAAGATTCTGACTGGTGGTTCTGAAGAAGATTTTTAAAGAATATTCCCCATATTACCCTATGTAAAAAATTTGGGCTCTTGCATTGAGCCGAAATATGAACCAATGGACTTTATTTCAACAAAATTATATCTGACCTCCCTATGAATGCTGTATACTGAATATCAAAAGATTCTGATGATTGGTTCTGGACAAAAGATTTTTTTTAAATTTTGCAAATATATGCTGACTCAGCATTTTTTCAATGCCCATTACAGAACACCCTAACATAACCAATGGCAATTTTTTTTTACCATTCAATTCTACTGGTCCTAAGGATACTTCATACCAAATAACAGATCTTTGTTCTGTGTGGTTTGGAAAATATGGGTGTTTGAAAATATTTCTATTTTTAGCTCCCAGGGTTCCTATGGCAATGCAGGAATTTTTTTTTTTGCATGGGTCAAGTACTTATGACACAATAATACCACATCCCAAATTTGGTTTAAACCGGACCATCGGTTCAGAAAATAGAAATTTCGGGCGGGGCCAAAAATCTTACCCCATTACAAAGCCAAATATTGCTTCATAAACTTCGTTTGAACAAATTTGATTCTACACCTCAAAAGGAAGCTCCATAGCAAATATCAAGTCATTGTACACTCTGGTTCATGAGAAGAAGATTTTAAAAATATCTTGGAGCTTTTCCCCCCACTCCCTCCCTATGGGGCTGGGCATGATGAGTCATGCAATGCCCCTTTGGGACCATCACTCACACAAACTATCACTTGAATTGGCCCAGTGGCTTTGGAGGAGAAGACCAAAACATAGTGTTGACGGACGACGGATGGACGGATGGATGATGGATGGAGAGCGATGAGATCAGCTCAGCTTGACTCTTTCAAGATGAGCTAACAAAAAAAGCCTCTTTTTAATCTAAGCCCAAAGGGAGATAACTAGATTAATTATAATCGTGAAAATTTTGGAATATATTCATGTTCACTTGTAAGTGGATAGGTGGATGTCAGACTATTTATTTATTGGTGTTTAAGGACATTTTCAGCATCTTTCTAATACATCACTACAGCAACATAGGTATGAAGTCATTTAGCTTGGCCAATCATTTACAGCTATGCTGCCCACTTTAAGGGACTTTCACTCTGGGCATTGCTTCAAGGTCCTATTTAACCAGTAAAGCAGAACTTGTTTATCACAGTGAACAAGCATTTTTCCACTTCCCAGGTTTCTCACTGGGGGTGGAATTGAGCCTACTAAATTTGATATTTCTAACATGAATAGCCCTATTAATTGCATATTACTTCCCAACACCATGCTAATTACAATATCTCCAATGTAAACTTGACCTGTTAATTGTCTGTACTTGGAGCCTCATGTCACAAAATGAACAGAAAAAAACCAGCAACATTATATGTAAGCCCTAAGTGTAACGGAAACAGGCTGTGAATAGGGTAAAACTTATTTATTTATTTATTTATTGATGTTTAAGGTCACTTTCATCATCTGAGGCTATATTGTGTCCACAACACAAGTATATAGTTGACTTTAGTTAGTAGAGCAGAAATCAAGCACTGCATCACTTCATGGGTTTCTGTAGGGGAAGAGTCAAAATTAAAAAAAAAACCTTGGCAATAAAATAGGAAAGAAAGTTCCATTAAATGCCCTTTTTCACCAAAGAAGAACATCCAATCCACATTTTTCTACACCTATTATATTGGGGGAATTATTATATACAATAAAAGACCCAACATCCTGGTTATGGGGAAAAACTTGACAGGAAACTAATAATACAATCACAGGATGATCTGACATTTTATATAAAAATGACTGTTCATGTAAATGTGCAAAAACTTATTTTTAGAAAAATTATAAAAACTGAAGTGTGCACAATACCTCATTACATATTATTACCTGGTCATCTCAAAAAACAGAATGACTATTCATCAATAATGAAAGTGTCATTGACACTGAAGTTCAACTTGTTAAGACATGAACATGTATAGTATGTGACACAGCAATGACAAACATCTAGGTAATGACCTGATAACAAAGGTACATATAAAGTATTGTAACTGTCTGTACATAAAAACTAACCGAAGCCTGTAACAAATGCATAGGTAAAGTATTGTAAAGGTGGGTGACAGTCAGATGCTAAACTAGAAAAGAAATCTTTGAGTAATATTTGTTCTCATAGCACAGTGATAACAAAGGCACCCCAAAACACACTCGTTCCTGTCCCAAGGTGAAAACAAAGCAACCCAAGAAGTTTTGTGAAGATCAGTTCATAAATACGAGCCGTATAGAAGTTGTGACAAAAAACTGATTGGACCTAATTTCGGTACAAAATGGCCACTGGCAGCCGTCTTGAATTTTGGACCGTACCCAGAAACACTCATCCTCGTCCCAAGGTGAAAACAAAGGTACCCAAGAAGTTTCGTGAAGATCGGTTCATAAATACAGCCTCTAGCCCAAGCTGTTTTGACATGTGCACTTACTGAGTACAAGTAGCACTGAATAAATCAAAGTTCATCTAATTTGCATAATTTCTGCACGAGAAAAAAACCTGTACTATATGTGATGTATTCCATGTTACTAAACATTCATACAAAAATTTATTCAAATCAGAACTTTCATACAGAAGTTCTGTATAAAAAACTGATTGCACCAGTTTTGGTACAAAATGGCTGCTGGTGGCCATCTTGAATTTTGGACCACACCCAAAAACACTCGTTCTCATTCCACGGTGATAACAAAGGTACCCAAGAAGTTTCGTAAAGATCAGTTCATAAATACGGCCTCTAGCCTGAGCCATATAGAAGTTGTGTACAAAAAACTGATTAGACCTAATTTCGGTACAAAATGGCCACTGGTAGCCATCTTGAATTTTGGACCGCACCCAGAAACACTCGTTCTCGTCCCAAGGTGATAACAAAGGTACCCAAGATGTTTCGTGAAGATCGGTTCATAAATACAGACTCTAGCCCGAGCCGTATTGACTTGTGTACTTACTGTGTGTTAGTAGCACTGAAAAAATCAAAGTTCATCTTATTTGCATAATTTCTGCACGGGAAAAAAACCTGTATTATATGTGATGTATCCCATGGTACTAAACATTCACACAAACAATTATTCAAATCAGCGCTTTCATATGGAAGTTCTGCGCAAAAATCTGATTGCACCTAATCTGTGCAAAAATCTGATTGCACCTAATTTTGTACAAAATGGCTGCCAGCGGCCAACTTGAATTTCAGATCGGACCGAACAACACTCGTTCTCATCCCACAGTCATAACAAAGGTACCCAAGAATTTTCGTAAAGATTGGTACATAAATACGGCCTCTAGCCCGAGCCATATTGAATTGCTGATGGACAGACGGACGACTGGCCATGGCATAAGCTCAAATTTGACTTACGTCAAAGTTGAGCTAAAAATAGAAGACTATTGCAAAAAATATAGTCTTTTGAGATTGATTTGGTCACACACACAATTTATTTAACCCTTTACCCAATGAATTGGCCGCATCTACCCACGTTATATGCAAATTCAGCAGTTGAAAAAATATTATTTTTTTCAAAATTTAAAAAAAAACATATCATGTGACCCATTGTTGGAATGAGCTCATCAAGCTTGTTCCAACAAGGGGTCACATGATATGGTTTTGTTGAAATGTGTTGAAAAATTTAAAAAAATGATATTTAAAATAATAAATTTCAATATTGTCTGCATTGGGTAAAGGGTTAAGGTCATTTCAGCATCTTTGGCTATTTTATGACCCCCAAAACAAGGATGAAGTAAAGTTTAGCCAATTGTTTATACCTATTACACCCACTTTAGAGGACTTCCTCCCCAGATGTTGGTGCCGGGTTCTATTTTACAAGGAATGTAGAACTTGTTTTCCAAACCAGCACTGCTCTACTTTCCAGGGTGGCCACAGAGAACACAAACACTTTAATCCTCTGCCAAGCAGAAGCTGTCGTTCCAATATTTTCCTCGAACTAAACTAAAGGTACCTCTGAACAAGATAATTTCAGCTTTATCAAACCAGACAAGTATACGACTCCTGAACAACTAAAAAATTTCAATGAGCTCATTTTCATTCCAATGAAACACAATAAGCTATGTTTTCAACAAAAAAAGAATGAATTAATGAAATTAGAGTGGCAATTTTGTGAACAGGGTCAGCAGGTTTTGAATTATTACGTTGGATAAAGGGTTAATTGAGTTATTGCATAAGGGTATATGAAGGCAATGCTTTGGACAAAATTTAATTTTACAAAATAAAATTAAATGGACAATTTTTAAAAATCTCAACTGCTGGCGAATTTGTAGTATTTGCCAGTTCAGCAAAGCAGTATGGGTTGACCGAATATAGTTTTATTATGCCAGCCAGATAGATTAACCAACGACTGGCCATAACAACTGAAATAGGACTGAGGAATACATTGACAATAATGGTGAACAGTGAGCGACCCCCTCCCCCATATTAAATCAATATGCCGATATTGGCAGGATATTACAGCCACTGTCTGCTATTTTGTTTTTATCACAAAAATAAGTCTGAATATGGCAAATTGACACTTCAAAAGTTCAAAGCATTGGAAAGCAGCCAGAATTGAAAATGCAACCAAAACTGTCAGAGGTAATAATAAATCTATAATTTTCAATGAGAGGTTGGATTACTACGGAAGCGTTGAGGCGCCAGTTGAGTATTATTTCTATCTTGCACATGCAACTTAGCTATCTTGCACCTGCAAGTTACTATCTTGCACGTGCAGGTTAGCTATCTTGCACATGCAAGTTACTATCTTGCACGTGCAGGTTAGCTATCTTGCACCTGCAAGTTACTATCTTGCACATGCAGGTTAGCTATCTTGCACGTGCAGGTTTGCTATCTTGCACCTGCAAGTTACTATCTTGCATGTGCAGGTTAGCTATCTTGCACCTGCAAGTTACTATCTTGCATGTGCAGGTTAGCTATCTTGCACGCGCAGGATAGCTATCTTGCACCTGCAAGTTAGCTATCTTGCATGTGCAGGTTAGCTATCTTGCACGTGCAAGTTACTATCTTGCACGTGCAGGTTAGCTATCTTGCACGTGCAGGATAGCTATCTTACACCTGCAAGTTAGCTATCTTGCACGTGCAGGTCAGCTATCTTGCACCTGCAAGTTACTATCTTGCACGTACAGGTTAGCTATCTTGCACGTGCAGGATAGCTATCTTGCACCTGCAAGTTAGCTATCTTGCATGTGCAGGTTAGCTATCTTGCACGTGCAAGTTACTATCTTGCACGTACAGGTTAGCTATCTTGCATGTGCAGGATAGCTATCTTGCACCTGCAAGTTAGCTATCTTGCACGTGCAGGTTAGCTATCTTGCACCTGCAAGTTACTATCTTGCATGTGCAGGATAGCTATCTTGCACCTGCAAGTTACTATCTTGCACCTGCAAGTCTATACTATATTTTAGAATGTCTGTCTGTCTGTCTGTCTGTCTGTCTGTCTGTCTGTCTGTCTGTCTGTCTGTCCGCTATAGAAATGAATATGGGGCCATCCAGAGTGCCCAAAATGGGTCTACTAGGGGTACTTTTCATGGAGGAGGTCCTCGTCATGTTTAAAAAAAGTGTGCGGGGTGGAGTGGGGGTGGGGGCAGGGAAGGGCACCGAAAGTTATGACCAAATATTTTTTCACCG
Organism: Pictodentalium vernedei; assembly: GCA_031216915.1. Classification (NCBI taxonomy): domain Eukaryota; kingdom Metazoa; phylum Mollusca; class Scaphopoda; order Dentaliida; family Dentaliidae; genus Pictodentalium; species Pictodentalium vernedei. The sequence goes on along the minus strand of CM062295.1, from coordinate 562,067,654 downwards.
ATATAGGTCTTTAAAGGGGTCTACTTGGGGTAACTTTTTATCAGGAATCTAATGGTGGTGTTTAAAAAGTGGCGGGGTGGGGTGGGGAGGGGCAAAATTGATGAATTTTACTGATATAGGTCCTCAAAGGGATCTACTAGGGGTAACATTTTACCAGAAATTTAATGGTGGGGGTTTAAAAAAAGTGACGGGATTGAAAGGTGCCACCCGTAGGGCGGGCTGGTTGAAAAATATGCGGCCCCTATTTTTTTTTTTTTTTTTTTTTGGGGGGGGGGGGGGGGTACTTTTTTATGGCGGAGGTCCTCGTCAGGTTTAAAAAAGTGTGCGGGTGGCGTGGAGGCAGGGAGGGGCACCGAAAGTTAGACCAAATTTTTTTCACTGATATAGGTCTTTAAAGGGGGTCTACTTGGGGTAACTTTTTATCAGGAATCTAATGGTGGTGTTTAAAAAAATGGCGGGGTGGGGTGGGTGGGGAGAGGGAAAATTGATGGATTTCACTGATATAGGTTCTCAAAGGGGTCTACCAAGGGTAACTTTTTACCAGGAATCTAATGGTGGGGGATTAAAAAGTGATGGGATTGAAGGCCCCGCCCGGAGGGCGGGCTGGGTCGAAAAATACGCAGCCCCTATATTTTTTTTGGGGGGGGGGGGGGGTACTTTTCATATGACCCCTACATTTACCCTGCTAGTTAGTTATATTTGAGGAACATCATTTTAGTCATATTTGAAGTTGAGTTCATCAAAATTAGTATATAAGGGTCCAACCTAGCCCTAATTTGCCGGACTTAGGTTCGAATTTGCCGGCCTCCATTCCGGACTACAGAAATTCCTATCGCGGAGACAACCACTATAGGCTCATTGGCCATGTCTAGTCGCCTGGCTATATACGTTTCGCATCGCTCGCATCGCAGGCTAGGTGTGGATGCTTTATGTCGGGGGTGTGAATGGGAAAAGCCAGGTATAAAGAGTAAATTGGTTAGAGTTGCAATGACGCCGGTGACGCCCTGGTGAGCTCGCGACATCATGACGACATTGACCGCTGTCGATGTCCACAGAAATGGGTGACTGGCACCTGCAAGTTGCTATCTTCCACCTGCAAGTTGCTATCTTGTACATGCAGGTTAGTTATCTTGCACTTGCAAGTTAGTTATCTTGCGACATCCACCCCAGCCACCCTATCTCAGAAGCCCCGACTCCCCAAACTTGCCCCAGTGGCTTACATTCCCATATTTGACAGCCATCCTATCTCAGAAGACCCGGCTCCCCATACTTGTCCAGAGGCTTACATTCCCGTATTTGACCCGGTGTCCTTACCTCTGCCGCTTGACCGAGAGAGACACAGTCGCCCTTCCCCTTGTTATAGAAGCCCTTCACGCCACGATTCCTTAACCCTGCCTTCTCGACCGAATACCCTAATCACATCAGAGACCCGTCGACCTTATTCCACGACCCGGGCCTCCGCGACCTGCGCCAGTGAACCAGGAACCCTACACCGAGCGTTCCGATCAAGAGCGGCACAGCCACTCTTCCCCATCTTCCAGTATCCCTACCCCAACAAGCTCGAACAGTCGCCTGACAGGTCAGTCAATGCTGGTGATCACTATAATCCAGATGTAGAAGAATCGTTCGAAGAGTTGCTGGGACTAACTCTTTGATTACTAATTTTCTCCTCGAAGGCTCATTTCAGTGAGTCATTCGAAAAGCTGCTTCTGGAGCAGTTTCCCAGTCAAACATCTGTATGAGTCGTTCGAGGTGTCAGTTTTCGAGGGGCTGCTCTAGTGGCTCCTTGTTTCGAGCCGACAGAGTAGGACAGAATCGATCAGGGAGAAGAAGGGTCGAAAGCTAGAAAAGGGACATCCCTGTTCCTGTTCCTGTTAAGGGGTATTGAGACCCGGGCCAGCATGGTCTACCAACGGCACGGCCACCTATAGGGAAACATCGGCTATTCAAAGACCCTACGGACGTCCAGTCACTAACCTCTGTGCACATCGACTGCAGTCAACGTCGTCATGACGTCGTGAGCTCACCGTGACGCAACGTTATTGCAACTCTAACCGTTTTTCACTCTTTATGCCTGACTTTTCCTATTCACACCCCCAGCATAAAGCATCCACACCTAGCCTGCGATGCAATCGATGCGAAACGTACATATCCAGGTGGCTAGACATGGCCAATGAGCCTATAGTGGTTGTCTCAGCAGTAGGAATTTCCGTAGTCTGGGAGTGGGGCCGACAAATCCGAACCTAGGTCCGGCCGGCACATTGGGGCTAGAATGGACCCTTATATACTACTTTTGATGAACTCGACTTCAAATATGACTTTTTATATAACTAACTTGCAGGTGCAAGATAGGTAACCTGCACCTGCAAGATAATAACTTGCAGGTGCAAGATAGCTAACCTGCACGTGCAAGATAGCTAACTTGCAGGTGCAAGATAGCTATCCTGCACGTGCAAGATAGTTAAACTGCACGTGCAAGGTAGTAACTTGCACGTACAAGATAGTAACTTGCAGGTGCAAGATAGCTAACCTGCACGTGCAAGATAGTAACTTGCAGGTGCAAGATAGCTAACCTGCACGTGCAAGATAGCTAACTTGCAGGTGCAAGATAGCTATCCTGCACGTGCAAGATAGTTAAACTGCACGTGCAAGGTAGTAACTTGCATGTACAAGATAGTAACTTGCAGGTGCAAGATAGCTAACCTGCACGTGCAAGATAGCTAACCTGCACGTGCAAGATAGTAACTTGCACGTGAAAGATAGCTAACCTGCACGTGCAAGATAGCTAACCTGCACGTGCAAGATAGTAACTTGCAGGTGCAAGATAGGTAACCTGCACGTGCAAGATAGTAACTTGCAGGTGCAAGATAGCTAACCTGCATGTGCAAGATAGTAACTTGCAGGTGCAAGATAGCTAACCTGCACGTGCAAGATAGTAACTTGCAGGTGCAACATAGCTAACCTGCATGTGCAAGATAGAAAAAATACTCAACTGGCGCCTCAACGCTTCCGTAGATTACTCTGTTTGTCTTGCATCATTACTAGACTGCTTTTATAAACAATTGAATGCCGGCTGATAGGATTAACAAAATCATGAAATGATTTGCAAACACTTCATAGGTTGCCATAACAAAAACTTTACGGGAGATTCAGTTGGCAGAAATGGTGTCACATAAGGCTCAATGGGAATATATAGGCTTGGCTAAAGCCTCATCTAATATAGTTCAAACTTCACTTCATGTGACACTGTATCCGCCAACTAAATGTCCCATAACATGTAACAGCCCTCCCTCTCAACAAACTTGTAGTGACTTCGAATATTCAAAACAGGCGATCCAACATATGAATATGAGGAAGCCTTCTGTATATGTGAAAAAGTGGTGGTTGCTAGTTATCTAGTCATAATTAAAATAGCAGCCAAAATCACAACTTTGCTACCACCAACTCAAGGATGAGGTAATTACTAGAAAACTAACAAAGTCAACCAGATTTTTATGGGTTAAACCTTCTCTGTATTGTGCTCAACACTCTCTTAACCCTTTACCCAATGCACAGGTATTCAAAATTTATCTTCTTAATATTGTTTTTTTAAAAATATTTTTCATCAAAACCACCCTATCATCATATCATGTGACCCCCTCACTGGAACAAGCTCAATGAGCCTGTTCCAATGAGGGGGCCACATGACATGGTTTTGTGGAAACTTTTTGAAAAATGTATTTTTTTCAACTGCTAAATTTGAAAATTTTGTGGGTGGATGCAGCCAGTTCATTAGGTAAAAAGGGTTAAACAACAAAGGGTAGGTTTGAGACGTACAGTATCTAAAAATTATTATTATTCTTTGATGCTAACAAAGAATTCTACCAAAGTACTGTGCCAGTGTGGCTCAACATATTTATTTAATTAAAACACTTTTATACATCTTTATTTAGAATAAAATATACAGCTCTTTTCTCACTGTTGTAATGAGTCTTGTCTGAATCCTTCAAAGACTTTTTCTGATAACAAAAGCCCTTAATATCTTCTTTTTGAATGGAAAAAAAAACTTGTTCAAGATACTTGAACAATCAAGATATGCCAAGCACAATGTGCAAGAAATGTCCTACTGATACTTGAATAGAGTTCACCAACTAGAAATTCTACTTCAGTACAATGCTGAGTCATTCATGAAATTAGAAAACCCATTACTGGTGAATGGTACCGGAATGTCATTGTTTCCCTATGTATTACAACCAACTACGAGAGAAAATGTAAAATGTGGGTTTATTCCATGAACTACAGTGAATTCTCTCATTTATATGGAGACACAGTGTGACGCTACATTTGGCTGTTGTATGGGACATTGTAAACACTTCTTTCAGACACTTACAGATTTGACCTTCTCTTGTCTCTTACAACAGGCTATTCTCAATACCTGAGAACAGTTATGTATACATAGTTATAAGACAAACTAAGAGATTGCTTGTACACCTGGACCAAAGATGCCCCAACATTAACTCTCCCATTTGGAAAAACTACAAATTTATCAAATCATTGATGACTCAAAGAGAAAAAAATAGCACTTTTTAAGTAAAAAAAATTTCAATGGTGAACATTTTGAATATTTCAGGCATGCAGCCTGGATTCTATAATAGGTGCCCGAGGCAGTTTATTTTTTCGTTGTGAGTGTGTGTGTGTGCGTGTGGGGTGGGGGGGGGGGGTGGGGGGGTAGGGGAGGGGTATGGTTTCGGGTGTAGGACCCTCTGGTCATTATCCCCTACTCCCATTTCCTAAAAGTAAGTGGGTGAAGGGCACATTGATGAGAGTGTCAGTTAGGGCTAGCCCCCACCCCACTCCTGAGAAAATTTTGTGTTCTAAAAGCAAATCTGAGGCATTTTGTAGCATGTATAGCCCCAATAGCGGAGACCATTTTGAGGCTCAATGTTGTGTGAAACTTGCATTGGGCTAATTTTTTTTTTTTTTTGGGGGGGGGGGGGGGGGTAGGGGGCTGCAAAGATTTTAGGAAGGCCAAGAACCCCACCCACCCTCATAGCTATGCCACAGGCAATTGAATTGCCACTTCGCCAGTGAAAAAACATTCAATTAACAGAAGTTTCCAATTACTCAGAATTTTGTCATTTTTCAGTATTCTTCTGATAAACAGAGCATTTATTCTTTTATATCTTGTTTTGACAAAGCTCGAAGAACAAGATATAATAAAATAAATGGCTATATTTAATGTACTGTGGTCAGATAGGTCCATGAACACAGTGGCCATCCAAGTAATTCTTTGATAGATTTTCTTTAAGACTTTCTGTTTATTGGTGTTTAAGGTCACTCTCAGCATCATTGGCTAGATCATGACTGCAACAGAGGTATGACGTCAAGTTTATTTATTTATTTATTGGTGTTTAAGGTCACATACTTATGCACAATAGCTAATCATGACAGTGACCGTTTTTTGGCTGGAGGGAGCCAGAGTACCCGGAAAGAACCACCGAGCATCAACGAGCAACTGTCAGCTCCTCAACATTCTCTGTTCAAGCTCTGCCCAGTTGAAGACATGTGCACCATCGACGTGCAGTACACCATAGTACACGGCGTCATCATACCCCCATGTTGGCAACCAGGATAAAGTGCCTTGCCCAAGGACACAATGTTGGTCATCCTGGACGTGGGTCGAACTCGGGACCTCTAGCATAGGAGTCAACAGTCTACCACTGAGCCACCATGCTCCCATGAAGTCAAGTTTAGATATTCGTTTATATCTGTACTTGCATACTTCAGAGGACTTTCACACCACACATCCGTTCCAGGTCCTTTTTTACCAGTAAAGTAGAAGCAGTTTACCACAGTAAACAAGCACTGCTTCCACAACCCGCAGTTCCCATGGGGGATTTTATACAATTAATAAGAGTTTACTACATAACCTATATATTAACTGGTAGAGTGCTAAGTTATTTTTTTGGCCATTAAAATTTGTTCTTGTGTCTTTGCCTTGTTACAATTTATTGGCGAGTGCCAAGAGGCACTCTCCCATAAATTCTAACAAGGCAAACCCACAAAGATTAAGTAATTTCACTTCTAAGATAATATGAAGCACATCCACAGAATATGACAGCTCTAGGCTGGGGTACCTGCTCTTTATATTAACCCTTTACCTAATGAATCGACCGCATCCGCCCACGTAATTGACAAATTAAGCAGTTAAAAAAATATATAGTTCGAACAATTTCAACAAAACCATATCGTGTGATGATGAGCCCGTTCCAATGAGGGGTCACATGATATGGTATTGTTGACATTTTTTGAAAAATAGGACAAAGGGTTAAAGCCCTGGCAGTGGCTTCTAGCACTCTACCAGTTAATAATAAATAGGTCAAATTTGTACTGTTTGTATGGTAGTACATGTATTATTATTATTTATTGGTGTTTAAGGTCACATATTTCTCCACAATGGGTAATTGTGACTGCAACATAGAGATACAGTCAAGTTAATCAATTATTTATACCTATGTTGCTCATTTTTGAGGACTTCCACCCTACACACTGATAACTGAGTCTTATTTTACTGGTAAAACAGATCTTATTTGCCACAGTAAACAAGCAGTGTTTTACTCTCTGGTTTTCCCACATTGGGGGGGGGGGGGGGGTATGGTATATCATTTGGTGTTTGAAAGCTATATGCAGTTAACAGGGTTATTCAATTAAGAGATACCCAATTAAGTAGGCTCCGCTGAAATTATTTATGATCTTACTTTGTTGGGTGGAAGACCATTTAATATTTTCAGCCTGCAGTCAGACACATGTAGGTTGAAAATATCGATTGATATATTTTTTAGTCTTAATATTATTCTGAGGAAAGCTTTGCACAATGTTACATTCGAAAATTCTCTAGGGCACAAAGAGAACATTCTACATTTTCAATCTGTAGGCATGATGCTAGAAGTTGGAAATATTGATCAATCTCCTAACACAATTTCCTGGAAAGCTTAAAACAAAGTTTTCCACAAATGACTTTTATTAATACGTTATTGTCTTTCATTCCCATACATAGGTATATGACAACTAACAATAGTTAGAATATATGTACAACAATAAAAACAAACAAACAAAATACAATCATACAATAAATCTTTTAAAATGGGAATATATGTACCCAGTTCTAACAATATCTTGAGTCTTTTTTTATTTTTATTTTTTTTTTTATCTTTTTGCAGTTGTCTGGGACATCCACGCATTTTTGGTAATGAATTATGGACATACCGCATGACTTTAGGTGTTATGTCAGAATTGAAGTGTCCTACACACAAAAAAGCATTTTTAAAAAAAAAAAATTCTGATCCATCATAAATCTTTTAATTAACCGACAACACGGGATGTATTAACCAACCAGAATGCTTTAAGAACAGACATCAAAGCTTTCCAACTTCCAAGACTTCTTATGAGGGATGTCCAAGCCACTTGTATGATGTACTTTGTAATTGAAGAGTACAGTGGAACCCTGTATTTTAGATGGCCACTTGTGTGTACTTATTGTAAGAGTGAAACATTTTCAATTATTAAGAGTATTTCAGAAAACTGGTAATTTTCTTGCATTCAAGCTATAAACTGAGCATTTATTCCATTATATCTGATGGAGGTCTATCAAACACAATACAATAGATTAAATGTTTTTACTGGATGCCAAGATAGGTCTATAAACATGGGGAATTCAGGAATTGTCGGAGCAATTCTTCAATACATCACAAAACTTTTCATTAAAGGTGTGATAAATGGTTTCATTTTTGCAGTAATATGCAGTTAAACTGTTATTCGATGAAGGAATGTCCAATTTAGCGGACTCCACTGTAAATGAAACATGACTTTCTATTTGACACAAATGTATTGTTCAACACTTGAGATTATGGTCAGTTTTTAATCTAAAGAAGGGTTAACACAGGATATGATTTGAACAAATGACTTTTAATTAGAAATTCCACTCCCTGCAGGCATATGAATTACTCAAATGAGAAGAAATAACCTTTGTTTCCAAGTACAGTCCAGATGAAATACAGTGAAAAAAACCTTGAAATAATTAAATCCCATTTAGATGTTGTCCAGATAAGAAGCATTTCAAGATTGTTGGATCAAGAATTTCCTCGGGACACAATCCCCTAAAAAAATCCCCTTGGTGCTTAATTTCTTCACTTTAATCTTCAGAGATGGATATAATCCCCTTGGTGTAGAGAATATGAAAAGTTACATTGACTCCAATCAGACCTGTTAACCTCTGAATATGACTGTCTGTGAGATTTTGGCAAGCTAACAGGGAGATTTCCAAAATGTCAGTGAGATTTGCATGTACAGCCAGAACATCGATAATTTACATTTCACGCTTCCCACCCCTACCCTTATCCCATCCTCTGAATATGATCATCAGTGAGTTTTTGGTGAGCTAACAGGGGGTATTTGTCAATAAGAGCATACAAATAATAGGTGGACACCACTAGATCCAGCTCTCTGAGCTTGTCCCAAGCACATCTTTGTTTAAATTTTTTCTTGATAAAGCTGGATAAAGTTGTAAAATATTCCAGGTTTTCTGAGACCTGTATCAGTTTTGGCTACAGTGTTAGAATTTAGGGTCCAGTTAGGTAATTTTAGGTACCTGACAATTGTTTCTGGTAATTCGACCCTTACCCCTACCAATTAACTACTAATCGATGGGTGATTATGTGGGGGCAGATATAAACTTAACTTGGATTTGAACAACAGAACAAAAATTAGTATTATCAACCATTTGATAATAATATGTCCGTTGTGAATCGATTTTCAGCCAAAATATTTTTGGCATATCACGGAAGCAAAATCAATTTCTGTGAGGAAATTGCGACCCATTTTTGAACTGTATTCTATTGCTTTGCTGTAGTGGATTACATATCAAGTGGGTAATTGAATAACTAATGAGTGGATATTTGAACTGACTGAAGAAAAAATATATATTGTTTAATTTATTTTCGTACATTTTATTCATGAGGAATCATTTTTTAAGTGAAGGTGGATGCCAACAGATGATGTGCTTAAAAGTCACCTATTTTTGCTTTGGTACTCATAAATTGACCATGCAGCTCAGCTGAAATGAATAAAACAGAAAAAAATGTGGGTACAAGTGAAATATTTTATAACAGACTCCTTTAATAAATATAATTCACTTGTATGCATATTTTTTGTTTCATTCCTTTTGATCGGAGGTTCAAAGGCCTTTATGAACAGAAAACTGTTATAGAACTGAGGAACTATTTTGAAAAATGTCAAACTGGGAAAAAATGGCTGTTACCGTGAGGGCGGGGGAATTAAACTGGGAGTCTCCTGATGAACTCAGGATATTTAACAGGTCTCCCTCCAATACAGAGCTTATGAGCCCTCAATGGAACAAGCTCATACACCTTGTTCCAATGAGGGGTCATAAGCTATGTTTTCAAGGCCAAAAAATAAAATGTTTTGTTTTATACAGGGAATATTTTTGCAAATGTCAACCGCTTGTCTTGTAAGATAAAACAGTCAATGAAATAAATAACATAAAAAACAATGACGATTAATTCCATTTGCAGCATTGGCAAGCTCTCTGATATTATAAATTTTGAATCTCTGGCAACTTATTTGGTCCCAACTGTTGGTAGTTTACACGCCTTTACTTATTTCATTTACCTTCAGTTTATTGGTAGCAATGGCAGCATTTTGTCATTGTAGCATTTTGTTGTTGTCCATTTTGTCGATGTAGCATTGTGTTGTGAACTGAGTTGACTTGAGGAAAATTTAAGGGTTAATTAATGATCTAGTTTCAAACAGAGGTCATATATACACAGTATGACACACGCATGTGAATGGCTTAATCGATATGGCACAAATGCCAGCATGAAAGGATAAAACGAGAGGTGGCAGGCCTCAAGTTTTATCCTTCCGCAATGACACAAGTGCCATCCATATCAACCCATTCACACGTGCATGTCGTTCTGTGTTTATCACACGCCTTCATATCTATAAAAACAATTATTAGAAGGGCACTCAGCAATTTATTTGACACCTATCAACAAAAAGAACACATTTTATCGCCCGCCGAATTTGTGCGGGGAACATGTGTTACTATTTCATCCCCTGAATTCTAGTATGTTCTATGTGCCTACTGGCACACAGAACACATTGAAACTCAGGGGACGATTTTTAGCTATTGTTAGGGATTAATTGTAATTGTAGAAAATTTCAGTGGAATTTAGCTTCTGTTTAAAAATAGTCCATCAACGATTTCTGTTCTGCACAGGTGTGCGGAATGGATTTTCATTTTCCGCATGTTTTAGTGTTGCTGTAGAGGGGATTTCATCGAAAAGGTGTGTAATAAATTATTTTTCTGGGAGAAAGAAATGGAGAAAATTGATTATGTTTGGAATAACAAATTTCTGTTATTCTGAATTAAGATCATCCTTCATGCTTTCAGGGAGATTTGTCCAGATTGAATTTGTCCAGTTGGAATCATTTAAATAAGATCTTTCATCCCATTTATTGGTATTTCAAGTGGCAGGTTACTATATTTTGATAATAAAGACAGTAATTTATAATTTAATTTCATAAACATTCTGCTAAATTCAGTAAATCTCATTTTTTCATGAGTTAACAAACTTCCAGGACTTTCTTCTCACAGTGCCCACAATGCAAGCTCTCCGATATTATTAATTTTGAATCTCTGGCAACTTACTTTGGCCCCAACTGTTGGTAGTTTACACACCTTTACTTATTTAATTTACCTTCAGTTGATGTGCAGTCAGGTATGACTTCCATGAACTTGCCAAGACAACCTGGCACTTTGAAGAACAAAGGGAATATATTTAGTGGTGACAAGTTGGTATCATTTTCATCATACTAGATTCTACATAGCTTCAGGGGTCATAAAAGATGTTTCAGATATGGCAATATTTGTTTTTGTGTGATAAGTGGCCTCCAGTTATCTCACTACTGCCAAATACAATCAAACTCAGACTTGTACTTTGAATTTAAAACTGTGAAAAAATGTCAGGCTGATAAAGCCTTGTGATGTCTCAAACCCATTATACCTTAATTAACTGTTTTAGAGTGCAAGAAGTCACTATCATGGCTCTACTGAAAAGTGCTGAAAGGCACTTTAGTGGCTTTACCCTGTGCAAGAAGCCACCATCATGGCTCTACTAAAAAGTGCTGAAAGGCACTTCTTTAGTGGCTTTACACTGTAATATATTAGCTTGTCATTTGCTCAGCAGTAGAATATGTTTATTCACATGAAATTGTTTTGCAACAATTTAATGGAGAGTGCCAATAGGAACTCTCCAATAAATGGTAATAAAACAGTTATTTATGAAGAATATCTTACTAAACTTAGGCTTCCTCTGCTGAAAGCGTGATATCTTTAAAAAAAAATGCTCATGTTGTAAATCACCTTTGAAAAATAATTCAGCACTCCACCAGTTAACCCTTTACCTAACATGAAAAGCAGACGACACTTCTATACAAAATTCTTGAATAACTAATTTTTTTCATTTTTTGTCTTCAAAACATAGGTTATGACCCCTCATTGGCACGAGCTCGATGAGCTCATTCTAAAGGTGGATTATAACATATGTTTTTAAGACAAAAAATGAAAAAATGATTTTTCAAGAGGATATTGTCGGGGGGGGGGGGGGGGGGGGGGGGGGGGGGGGGGATTTTGTCGTGAACCCATTTTCTTCACCTGTAAACAGTTCAACACACTATGACCCCAAATTGTTTAAAAAGTCATTGTAATCCCAATAAATGAATAAATAGTGGAAGGATAGGTGGTTTACTTTTGCTATGAAAGGCCAAAGGAAGTAGCTGATATTGGCATATATTTTGACTGCCCCAAATGGCTACAGGGAAGGCTGATACATAGAGGTAATCCGATTGATATTGGTCCATGACAAAATCCACCCCCCCACCCCCCAAAAAATGAAAGTGCCAATGACACTGTAGCTTAACTTGATCATGTGCTGTGTTTGATGAAAAGGATAACGTTCAATGTTTATGAAAGGATTATGAAATACGACAAGAATTGTGATAATTTATGCGATGTTTTCAATAAAAATAATTTGAGGTGCAGACTGTACTAAAGAACTAAGGGGTAGGTTAATGTGGCCCTCACAGTTAATGTATGTCAACCAAAGTTATCAAGTTACAGTGAAATTATTCCAAAATGAGTCATCCTGTCAAGTTGCAATGAAATCCCTTCATAAATACGGGCCTGTGTATTTATTTATTGGTGTTTACGGTCACATACGTATGCACAATGGCTAAACGTGACCATGACAGTTTTACGAGTGGAGGAAGCCGGAGAACCCAGAGAGAACCACCGAGCATCGACGAGCAACTGACAGCTCCTCAACATTCTAACTCTGTTCAAGCTCCGCTCAAGCAGGGTTACAGCGGTTGAAGACATGTGCACCATCGACGTGCAGTACGCCTTAGTACACGGTGTCATTGTGCCCCCATGTAGGCAACCGGGATAAAGTGCCTTGCCCATGTCGTCCCGGACGGGGATCAAACTCAGAACCTTCAGCATAGAAGTCCAAGCGGACCTGTGTAGCTATCACTGTTGATCAATCACAACCAAAAGGGGACGTCCTCATCTGGACATTATACTGAGTTATCCTACCCAGAAACAATGAGATCCCTTCATAAATATGATCTGTAGTCTATGCAGCCATCATGGTTGAATGATCGCTACCAAAAGGGGACATTCTCACCTAGACATTATCTGGAATCATCCTACCATGTTACTATGAAATCCCTTCAGAAATACAACCTGTAGACTGTGCTAAAAGTTTTCGGGCTTCGGGCGCCTGTAGCCACCACAGTTGACCAATCTTGACCAAAAAGGGGACATTCTCATCTAGACATTATATGGAGTCATCCTACCAAGTTACAATGAAATCCCTTCATAAATACAACCAGTAGTCTATGCTAAAGGTTATTGGATTTTGGGCTCGTTCAGCCATCACAGTTGAATGATCGCTACCAAAAAGGGACGTTCTCATCTAGACATTATCTGGAATCATCCTACCAAGTTACTCTGAAATCCCTTCATAAATATGACCTGTAGACTGTGCTAAAGGTTTTTGGGCTTCGGGACCTTGTAGCCATCACAGTTGACCAATTGCGATCACATGCGGACGTTCTCATCTAGACATTATATGGAGTCATCCTACCAAGTTACAATGAAATCCCTCCATAAGTATGACCTGTAGACTGTGCTAAAGGTTTTTGGGTCTTGTGCTCGGGCAGCCGTCATGGTTGACAGAAGTGGCCAAATGAGGAAGTTTTCAAGCCGTCATGGTTGACAGATCGTGGCCAAATGAGGAAGTTCTCATCTAGACATCATACGGAGTCAACCTACCAAGTTACAATGAAATCCCTCCGTATTAAAAATGATCTGTACACTGTGCTAAATGTTTTGGGATTTTGGGCTTGGGTACCCGTCATGATTGACAGGTCATGAACAAAAGGGGATGTTCTCATCTAGACATTATTCAGAGTCATCCTACCAAGTTAAAATGAAATCCCTTCATAAATACGACCTGTAGACTGTGTTAAAGGTTTTCGTGTTTTGGGCTTGGGCAGCCATCACGGTTGACCGATTGTGACCAAAAGGGGACGTTCACATCTTGACATGACCTCAAATCTGCATATGAAATTTTGTGATGACCGGACAAGAACTACAGGGTGTAGCCTGTGCTAAAGGAAAATGTGAACAGACTCTCAGACTAACAGACTTTTGCACGCATGATGGCAACAGCTTATCTTGATTTTCTCTCGTTAAGCTAAAAACCAAAAAAAAACAAACAGCTTGTCATCTTTTGGCACCAACTGTCCATTGAAACTATACTAAACCATGCAGATCTCACAACTCCATGAGAGTTTTCCTTTGGTAACAACAACCTAGAAAAAACTATTAAACCATGCACATCATTGAGAGACCCTGCTGGAGGCAGGTACAGTGCTGTGTGATTCTGTGTAGTTTCACTTGGCAGCTGGGGCAAAAAAACTCTTCATTCCTAGGAGTTTGAACCCCAACTAATCCATTTACAATTTAATGAACATCCTTTCTTGGTTCTGCAGCACTAGAGAAATTTGAAAAAGAGAGGTTCTTTCTGATTTACAGTGATAGTGCCATATGCAGTGTCATTGATGCATTTTGGTCAGACTAACCTAATCAGGAAGAAAATAATTCCTATTACGAAAATGTGATTTCAAATTAATCCTCTGCACTATAACAACACTTTGGCCAACCGCCGATTTGTTGCTGTTCTCAGGTGAGTAAGCCTTGATTACCCCAGTGCTCCCCAGTGCTCCCATCTGCTATTCCCTTGCCTCTTCTCTCCACCCAACACTCCTGAGATGAACTGCTTGATTACATCCCATGCCCCATTCTTCCCAATCTTTGCAATACGCATACTAACCCTCTCCTTTGTGTCACCCACTAACCATATGTCCTTCATTCTCATATCCCACTTCCCATTATACAAACAGTGAATCGTGTTGTGATGTCAAAATGGCAAGGTTTTCAGCCACAACTCTTTCCCCATCATGCAGTCTGATATTTAACCAAATATACCTTATATGACAGAGCTCGGTGAGCTCCTTCAAACAAGATATAATTGGTTAAATTCAAAGTTAAAGCAAGACAAAAACAGAGTGATTGGGGAACATTCTGTTGCACTACCCGAGTGGTAGAGGTTAAGATCCGAGAGTATTTGACATCTAAAAAATAAGAAAAATATGTTGGCATATACCCGTCCATTCAATTTACAATTTATTTTTACTAGTGGTGTAGATCAGACTGAAGGTTAAGGCTGTCCTACTTCCTGAAGTCAAAATGCATAAGGTGTAAATATGGAAAAAATCTCCACAACAAATGCACTGAAATCAGGTTAATATGTCTGACATGTCCAACTCATCATACATTTCGATGCTAAGTGTATTTTCTGAGTAAATCTGAAATCATAGAGACAGTCTGATAACTGCACCAAATTAAAATGTAAATTAGAAATTCACACACCTTTCCTCATTTATAAATAGAACTTAATGCTTAAATGATTATGTCAGTTCTTCAAACAGCCTTTGCTTGTAAATAGTTACCACAATACCATAAAAAGGATCTTAAATCAATAATTCCACAAGACAAGCGCAACAGGTTGAATGAGTGAAGTAGAACCCTGCAAACTTTCCTATCATAGTTATGCACACACACTCAGCAAATAATTCCCAAAGCAGGTCACGTTGGAAATACTGAAGTACATCAGAAAATTTCCATTCACCACATCAGTGAACTTCCAAGGGTTTGTTTGCCCACTTCTAGAAGGTCTGGCATAATTTCAATAGAATTATTCAGCAGAGGCTTAATAGTATGAGAGTAGATGCAAACAAAGTCATTAAATGAATACTGCTGTAATTTAACATGTAAATATACCACTGAGAAACTGAGCCACAGGTAAAATGCTTCTCCTTGGTTAGAAAAAATCTAGGAGACTCCTGTAACTGAAAAGCCACTTTGCGAGTGAGAATTATTCCAAAAAGAATATTCAATTAACAGAGAAATGGTCACTTAACAGTATTCTAGATATACAGTATGTGGAGAGTGGATTGTAACTAAATCACCCAGGGAGTGGAGTTATCACCCAAAGTATTACTTTCTAATTACACATGTGGACAAAAAACACAAGCAATGTTTCAGCCAATGGACCTCCGGGTATAACCTGGAGGTCCATTGGCTGGAACTTTGCTTGTGCTTGTAATGCTTAACAACAAATTTGCGGTTATTGCTTGGGTGGAAACTCCACTCTGCTGGTGATTTAGTGATAAGACACACTCCACATACTGTAACATAAGGTTTTATTCTTCTATTTTTTACTGGGGTTTAACAACACTTTCCAACAGCTAGGGTCACCTCAAGAGGGAAGCCAGAGAACTTGGAGAGAACCACTAAGCAGCAGTCAGCACCTGTCAGACTCTCCAACATACTAACTCCGGATATTCTTCTGTCACAACATGTTGTTCAAGTTGTTAGACATATCACAAGATTTTATTCAATTAACATGAGTTTACTCTACAACCCAATTACCAGGTCAAATTACCATTCAACAGGAGCTTACTCTACAACCTATGTGCAAGTGTACCAGGTCAAATTACCATTGTTAACCAAATGCCAATATTCCAACTGGCATCATTCCATGGAAAGTTCTCAGGAAACATGCCTCACAGAACTTTTAAAGGCTGGTACTATCAGAGAATGAAATGACATGGTGTGATTTCACTGCTGGTACAGGATGAATTGTTCGAATTTTAGTTGCTGACCTGCTTCTTCCTTTTTATTTTCTATCATACATGTATAAAATCTTTGTTGGTTTTAACCAAATTCCAGAGATCATCATCAGATGGTTGCATCATATGTTATGCTCTCCAACCCAAGCAGTACTGGTTACAGACTATTACTGCATAAAAAACAGTAAAAAGATCAAGTTTATCTCCTGCAGCAGAAAAATCACAGGTTCACTTTCCATGAGGCTCCCAGAGGAAGAAAACTTGTGTGAAAATCAATTTACCCTTTACTAAGCTTGTCAAGTGCTAGAAGCCACTATCAGGGCTTTCGAAAAAATGAAGGTTCCAGAACAAAAGTGAACATTTTCCTTACTCATGTTTCAGCCAAATGCAAATAATATTTTGTTCATATAATTTATGGCACTTTCCAATAATTTGTAATAAAGTTTAGCCTTCAACCAGTTAACACATATGATATCAAAAATGTGTTATTTTTATTTCAAATTTCTCAAAAAATTTGAACAAAACCATATCAATAATCATATGACCCCCTCATTGGAAGCTCAGTCCAATGAGTGGTCACATGATCTAGTTTTGTTGAATTTTTTTTTCAATTGCTCAATTTGTAAATAATGCAGGAGGATGCAGCCGATTCATTAGATAAGGGTTAATTGTTGTTCTCTTCAACTTTCTTCAATGTTGTTCACCACATCATTGTAATCAAATATTAGATAAATTGAACCAGGTGTTTATTTAGAGAAGAGTGATCACATTCTGTTACCCTGGCTGTTGAAAGTGTTGTTAGACACCCTCCTCCCCCCCCCCCCCAATAAACATGAAAGTGTCAATGACACTGTAGCTCAACTTGTCAAGACAAAGATATGTACATGTATAGTATGTGACACAGCAATGACAAACATCTAGGTAATGACCTGATAACAAAGGTACATATAAAGTATTGTAACGGTCTGTACATAAATACTGACCGTTGCCTGTAACAAATGTATAGGTAAAGTATTGTACAGGTGGGTGACAGTCAGATGCTAAACTAGAAAAAAAATCTTGGAGTCCCAGAGTGGGTCTGACTGAGCCCCAAAATATTTGTTCTCATAGCACAGTGATAACAAAGGCACCCCAAAACACACTCGTTC
This sequence comes from Pictodentalium vernedei, assembly GCA_031216915.1. NCBI lineage: Eukaryota > Metazoa > Mollusca > Scaphopoda > Dentaliida > Dentaliidae > Pictodentalium > Pictodentalium vernedei. Next base: position 562,050,189 of record CM062295.1, on the reverse strand, counting down.
CCGTCCCAAGGTGAAAACAAAGGTACCCAAGAAGTTTTGTGAAGATCAGTTCATAAATATGAGCCTTATAGGACTTGTGACAAAAAACTAATTGGACCTAATTTCGGTACAAAATGGCCACTGGCAGCCATCTTGAATTTTGGACCGTACACAGAAACACTCATTCTCGTCCCAAGGTGATAACAAAGGTACCCAAGAAGTTTTGTGAAGATCGGTTCATAAATACAGCCTCTACCCTGAGCCATATTTGACATGTGTGCTTACATTGTATAAGGAGCACTAAATAAATCAAAGTTCATCTAATTTGCATAATTTCTGCACGAAATAGAAGTTCTGTACAAAAGACTGATTGCACTAATTTTGGTACAAAATAGCTGCTGGTGGCCATCTTGAATTTCGGACCACACCCAAAAACACTTGCTCTCATCCCACGATGATAACAAAGGTACCCAAGAAGTTTCGTAATGATTGGTTCATAAATATGGCCTCTGGTCTGAGCTGTATAGAAGTTGTGTACAAAAAACTGATTAGACCTAATTTCGGTACAAAATGGCCACTGGCAGCCATCTTGAATTTTTGACCGCACCCAGAAACACTCGTTCTCGTCCCAAGGTGATAACAAAGGTACCCAAGACATTTCGTGAAGATCAGTTCATAAATTCAGACTCTAGTCTGAGCTGTATTGACATGTGTACTTACTGTGTGTAAGTCGCACTGAAAAAAATCAAAGTTCATCTAATTTACATAATTTCTGTACGAGAAAAAAACCTGTATTATGTGATGTATCCCATGGTACTAAACATTCACACAAAAAATTATTCAAATCAGCACTTTCATATGGAAGTTCTGTGCAAAAATCTGATTGCACCTAATTTTGTACAAAATGGCTGCCATCGGCCATCTTGAATTTCGGACCAGACCCCAAAACACTCGTTCTCATCCCACGGTGATACCAAAGGTACCCAAGAAGTTTTGTAAAGATCGGTTCATAAATACGGCCTCTAGCCCGAGCCGTATTGGCATTTGCACTTACAGTGCTGAAAGTAACACCAAAAAACATCAAAATTAGTCTAATTTGCACAATTTATGCACGAGAAAAAAACCTGTATTATATGTGATGTATCCCATGGTACTAAACATTCATACAAAAATTATTCAAATCAGAGCTTTCATATGGAAGTTCTGTACAAAAAACAGATTTCTGCATCGTCGGTACAAAATGGTGGCTGGCAGCCATCTTGAATTTCAGACCGCGCCCAAAAACACTCGTTCTCGTCCCACGGTCATAACAAAGGTACCCAAGAAGTTTCGTAAAGATCGGTTCATAAATACGGCCTCTAGCCCGAGCCGTATCCAATTGTTGACGGACGGACAGATGGATGACAGATGACGGGCCATGACAAAAGCTCAAATTTGGCTTCTCCAAAGTTGAGCTTAAAAAAAACATGGGTTTTATTTCAGGACAGATCAATGTTGGTTCCAGACACCTTCAAATAGTATAACTGACAAAAATCTCCAGTGGGAGTGACAACATGTGTGTGCGTACATGCAGAATTGCAGGCAAGTGCTTATCTCAACTGGCATTTTTAAAGTTAGTTGGCAATCACTATTATGAGAGATGTCAAATTTTTAGAAAAATACATCCACAAATCATTTTGACCATTTATGTTTGGGAACCTAAAACACACACACACAATAATTGATTGGCTCTTGACCAATATGAAGCTTACAGAGTGAGCTTTATTAAGAAATGGTGCAAAGAAGATTCAGCAGTACATGTACATGTACCAGCATAATTGAGAAGGTTAGATGATGTCCACCAAACACAAAATGGTATCCATTCTCCAATGACAACAGACACATCTGACTTTGCTCCCAATATGTTCCTTTGAATTTATCCTGTTAGTTGTCTCGAATACTCTGAACATCAGCAATTTTTAACACTTAAAGGTCTAGTTCTGACTTTGAATCACTTTATACAGCAAAACAGGTGCCGCAATATGCAGTCTTTGAATATACACACAAATTATTTTCTATGGATGTTGGTAGTTGTTTCTAGGTGAGTCTTGGCTGCCTGCACTGGCAGCCAAGACTTGTCTAGAATAAACTGAAAAGCTACAGAATGCTAGACTCACTTGCAAACTGTAGCAAAAATGCATAAAAATCTGGAGTCCCCTGAGGCTAAATAAACTAACATGCACATAAACTTCAGAAAAAACCACATCCCAATTTTAACGCTCATGGAAGTGAGGGTGGGAGGTAATTTATATGCTGGGACAGACTAATTACAGCTGATTTTAAGTGAAAGAATTTACAAAATTCTGAAATCCTAATTCTTCCATGCCAGTTAAATGGAAGAAATTGGAGTCCATATCCATTATTTGGTGGAAGAGCAATTAATATTTTCAACGTGCAGCCTAAAGGCTGCACGTTGAAACTATCAATTGTTCTACCACACACGTTCACTTAATAGCCATCCTACTTACTGAAATTATGACATATCGTGTTGCTGGACCGGAAAAGCGGTCCCTCGTGTTGAAAGAGTTCAGGAAAATCAGTACTATGTGTGATGAAGTTAAAGGGTGAATAAATACCTTTATCTTTCAGAAAACTGAGGCAAGAGTATTTTACCTGAATAAATGAAACTTTCAAAATGAACTGAAATTTTTTTTTTTTCTGAAGCCTAGTTTTTTTTACAAATGGTTGCTTGCTTATTGAAATAAACTCACTGAACCATGTTTTCAAATTTTTTCAAGAAAAGATTTTGGAATTTTTTATTTGGAGAAAAGGTAAAAAGTAATCACATTTCTGCATTTTGAAACATCCTAGCGGTAAAGTCTATTGGGAAATAGGGAACCTGGAGTACCTAAAGAGAACCACAGAGCAGTGAGTGGCGAGTATCTGCCAGACTCTCCAACTAACTAAAAAACCAGCACAAGCAGGGTTAGCAGTGTTTAAAGGCACGTGTACCATTGCCATGAAGCATGCCTTAGCATACTGTTACCAATGTGGTCTCAATATGAGTATACAATATTAGTATATTATAGAAGTTTTCCAAAAATCTGACATTATCAGCTGTGAAACTTTAACTAAAAATGTATTTCATAATAATAATACTTCTTCGGCCTTCGGCTGATTTATTGCGGCCTTCTGACGAGGAGGCCTACATTAACACACTCCCTGTCTGGCTATTTATCCCCCACTCTCTCTCCTAATCTCCCAGCATTTAGTCAAAAAGTGTTTCATAAGTCCTCCCATCAGTGCTTTCTCAATCTCCCTAACCATAAATTTGACTCTTTCCCTCATATCATTCCCCATCCACTTAACCATTCTAAAATGAAATGTTCCGGGTCTCTGTTACTCAAATTACACATTTGGCATACTCTTTCCTCGCCTTTCCCAATTTTTCCATCTAGGTACCACAAAAAACATGGGTCATCCCAAATGGGGGATCGAACTCGGGACCTCTAGCACAGAAGTTCAACAGTCTACCACAGAGCCACTGTGCTCCCCTGCAGACTAAATAATAATTTCACTTCAGTGATATGAATCACATACACTGGGTATGAGGTCTTAAAGTTGTGGTACCTATACTTCAGAGTAAATCCAAAATATGGGCTTCCAGCACTCTACCAGTAGGTGAAGGTCAAATTTTCATGACAAATGAGTACTAACTACTGTTTTGAGGTTTAACCCTTTACCCAACGCAGATGATTTCAAAATTTATTATTTTAAATATCATTTTTTAAATTTTTTCAAAAAATTTCAACAAAACCATATCATGTGACCCCTCTTTGGAACGAGCTCAACGAGCTCATTCCAAAGAGGGGGCACATGATATGGTTTTGTTGAAACTTTTCGAAAAATAATATTTTCTCAGCTGCTGAATTTGCATATTATGCAGGCGGATGCGGGCGATTCGTTGGGTAAAGGGTTAAGTACTCAGAAAGTGAAATTGTAACGGTAAAAAAGTTACTAAAAAATATCGGGATGAGTGTACATAAAACAACGGCAGAGTTTTCAGCATGAGTGGTATATAAGATTGACATTTTTTCAGGAAAACAACTTCCACCCCCATTCATTGCTGGAGTTGTCAATCACTAAGTATCTTTGAAAATGGAGAGCTGACTGGGTAAAATATCACTGAAAAAGTTAAAATACAACTTGTTGATATCCTCAACTGTAATACAATTGTCACCCCAACTGGCTCATAACTGTACATGTAGATTAGCTACCTGTCCATTGTTCAACATCAATAAATTTTTCCTCCTCTCCAGGTAGATGAAATCCATGCCAAGTGTTGTGTGTTTCAATCCCTGTCTACACATAAAATTCTGATAAGGGGGTCTCCAAGTCTCAATGCTATAAAACGTCTCATTACCTCATTTATCATCCTCAAATGACAAGCTTGAGGTGAAAAGTAACTCCACAAAAATTTTGTTCCTATATAGAACCGACCAATCAATCAGGAAGTCAATATGTTTCTCCCAGAAAGTAATAAATATGATTAATACTTGTTCAGGTATTTATCAATGATACCTGTAATATGCCCGGAGAAAAATGTTTACGAAAAAAAATTAAATCCATGACTACACAGTTTAAAAAGATTCATAAAAGCTGACATTTTATCATCCAGACATTTTTTGCTGAGGCAAACATGACCGACAGACAAGTCCATGAACTGGAAAACTCAGAAAATCTTCCAAAACTTAGCCCAGAATATACAGCTGAATGCAAAATAATAGACATTTACAGAAACATACAAGCATTACCCCACATTCTGCAGAATATGGAACACATGAAATAAATTTTCACCTCGAATGATATGAAACAAGTCTGATAATTTTTCATCTAACCAAGCATCTGGTAAGGTACACTACTTTGATCACAAATGCAAAGAAAACATCGCTCAGATCGGGACTTGGTTTCGACTTGGTCAAAATTATCTTTGCACTTTTCTCCCATCCCATAGCACTGCAGAATCACACCATCAGAAAGAAATGTGAGAACATTGCATCTGCGATGCTATTCATCCTTTTCATCTTTGGCAGCCTGTGTGAGGCATAATATGATTCACATCATCTGTGATGATCTCCGTGTTGTGATTACTCAATGTCCTTTTTCTTCATTTGCTGCTAGCATCAGTGAGCTCACATGTTATAGTTAGACAAAAAAATTCTTTGAAGTCATCCCCTGCCTCATTGATCACTCTTTCTGGTGTTATCTCTACATGTTAGAAAGTAAGGAAGGACTGGTGTGGGAGTATTAATGTAGGAAGAAAGCAGTCTCCATCCCATCCACAATCTCCATCCACTGCCTCTCCACCACCTGCTGCTTCATCACTGGAGAACAATGGCTGGAGGTGTAAAGCAGAGGAAAGGGGTTCAGTGGTGGCTACTGTCGCCTCCTCCTCCTGTTTTCTTTTACTCCTCTCACATGTTGCCACCAAGCATATGGCACCTCAGTATTTAGGTTTTTTTCATTTCTTCTTTTGTGTACTTTCAGACCACTTACTATATCAAGTTTCCATCCAGCATCTCTTTCCAGACACCTGCCAAGTACCTGAACCTTTTCCTCCTTCAACACGCCTAGACATGTGACAGCCAATCATATACAGTCACCGAGGGTCGAAAGGGGCTTGTTTCCTATACCGTCCCTGCGCACCTTAGGCGCGTGAAACCATTCCTTTGTTCGTCTCTTTCCAGTCCAGGTGGTCCAGTATGGGAAGGAGCCCAGAAAAAGTACTCCCACCCTCACTCCACCAAGAAAGAGGTCTGCTCAAAGTTGATCATCAACTGAATGTGACCCTCTTGAACAATGCAGAACAGAGGAGGAATAGATATATTAAATTCTGCCCAACAAAGAAAGAAGGTGGCGTCTTCCTGTAAAAGATTATCCATTTCAACTCTCTCAGATTGTTCGGTGTTACACCTACCACATCCATGTGAGAACTTAGTAGTGAAAAGACAAGATGTGAATAAAAACGAAATGCAAAATGAATCTGTGGCAGTAATTGTGACAACAGTATATACAGTACAGCTGCCGTGGCGGAATGGTCACTTTCCCCTGGCTAAGCAATATTTCCATGGACACAATAATTTTAGATTCCGAACATTAATTTTAGGAACAATCATCATATTTCTCCCTTAGCTCCCCTGCTTGCCTTAACCACCCTGTCTGAATGTTAGAGTTTAATAAATGGTTAAACGTCGTTTTGCACCCCATCTGCAGTTTGGGAGGTTTACCAGATAATTCAGGTTTCATAATTTTCCCATATCTATTCCATCTTTAACCACCATCCATGTGAGTTGCCCTATAATACTCCCACACTAGTCCTTCCTTACATTCTAACATCTACAGTACGTGGAGAGTGTATTATCACTAAATCACCCACAGAGTGGAGATTCCACCCAAGCAATAATTGCAAATTTGTTGCAAAGCATAACAAGCACAGACAAAGTTTCAACCAATGGACCTCGGGTTAAACCCGGAAGTCCATTGGCTGAAACATTGCTTGTATTTTTTGTCCATATGTATAAAATTTGAAAGTTATAGTATGGGTGATAACTCCACTCTGCCGGTGATTTAGTAACAATCCACTCTCCACATACTGTAGAGATGACATCAGAAAGAGTGATCAATGAGACAGTGGATGACTTCAAAGAAGCAAACAACCCTGGGCTTCATTAATTAAAATTTTGCTGCCAATCATTTTTATCACTTGGTAATCGCATGCATGGATATCACTGCCCACATGTGGATTACGACCAGTCCATGGCAACTGTACTGTACAGTATTGTGATTAACACTTCCAGCATTGCTTATAATATCTTATATGACAGAATCTGATAATTTAATCCAGTATTGCTGATCTATTCTCTCTTTATCAAAATTGAGTTGATATTTCACTGCTCTGTCATTGTTGTCTATAAATAGCATAGGTAAGTTGATATAATGATTCGAAATACCTGTTTGCGATAAAAATTGAAATGGTATTTCCAACCTACCCCTTCCTTTAATTTCCCTGTTCCCATGTTTATATTTATTTATTTATCGATGTTTCAAGTCACATACTTATGCACAATGGCTAATCATGACACTGACAGTTTTACGGGTGGAGGACGCCGGAGTACCCAGAGAGAACCACCGAGCATTGACGAGCAGCTGTCAGCTCAACATTTTTTAACTCGGTTCAAGCTCCACTCAAGCAGGGTTACAGTGGTTGATGACATGTGCACAATCGACATGCAGTGTGCCTTAGTACACGGCGTCATCATGCCCCCATGCAGGCAACCGGAATAAAGTGCCTTGCTCAAGGAGGCGTGGGTCGTCCCGGACGGGGATCGAACTCGGGACCCCTAGCATAGAAATCCAACAGTCTACCACTAAGCCACCATGCTCCCTGTTCTAATGTACAAATAAGTTGATGCACATTGCTTCTTCTTAAATAGATATGTTAAAATTCAATTTATTCTGTCTGTTGAATATGAATATGCTGTTTTTCTTTGAAAAATGTGTAATAAAGCAAGGAATTTGCTAATGATTATTTCTGCCACGATAATAAAACAATAACTGACTTTCTCTTCCTTGAGGCTGATACAAGGAATTAACAACCCAAGAAAAGTAATATTACTTTTCTTTGGTTGATAATTCCTTGTATCAACCTCAAGGAAAGTCAATATTTGTATATTATTCTATGGTAACTCACTCTTTTTTCCTCAGAAGATAAACATTGTCCAGCTCCTTGAGAACTTTCCAATAAGGAATGAGGAATAAATTGGAACAGATGAGTTCTGTTTGCCACTTAATGAGTTGAAAAGAAATTCTGATCAGTTTTCTTATCTTTAATTTGATGGTAAAGGATGGTAAAAGATGGAGTGCACATGATAAACAATTATTTTGTTGCAATTTATTGGAGAATTCCAAAATAATGTAAGAATAAAACTAAGAAACACAGATGATTCCGTCCTCAGGCTCATCTGTGGCATTTTTTATCTGCACCTGGATATCATGTTGAAAGAGGCTTTTATTGTTATTGTTCTTGGAACGTTTTATATGTTAAAGGGTTTAATAATTTTGTTCATATTCTTGGCTACTCCACATTAATTACTTGATGAGTTCCCCCTGTTCCTATCTGTACTATTATTTATTTATTGGTGTTTAAGGTCATATACTTATGCACAATGGCTAATCATGACTGTGACAGTTTTACGGGTGGAGGAAGCCGGAGTATCCGGAGAGAAGCATCGAGCAAGGACGCGCAGCTGCCAGCTCCCCAACATCGTAATTCCGCACTGCAGCACAGGCAAGGTTAGATTGGTTGAAGACATGCGCACCATCGACATGCAGTACACCTTAGGATGCGGCGTCATCGTGCCCCCCATATGGACAATCGGGGTTAAGTGCCTTGCCCAAGGACACAACGCGGGAGTCCGAATCAATTGCTCAGACGGTCACCCATCCGAGGACTAACCAGGCTCAATGTTACTTAACTTCGGTGATCTGACGAGAACCGGTTATCGCAATCCTATCTGCACAAAATGGGTTATAACAAAGTTGGAAGTGTGCCAACCCAATGAGTGGACAATTCTTCTACCCATTCCAGTAAGGTAACAATGGAAGATGTATTCCAAAATACTTTGTGGACACTTTGGTTTCAGCACTCAAACAGCTGAACATTTTAGTAAATACACTGGAACCATTAAATTGGATATTTTTTAATTGAATACTGTTAATTGCATTAACTTCCAAATCACCAAACCAAATTTACCATATCCTCAATACAAAGTTAACCTGTTAATTGCATACTGTTGACAAAAAGAAAAAAGATTATTGTGTATTAAATATTTACTCTAGTGTACCATTGAATTCTCCATATTTATAAATCTCTTTGGTCTCAATTTATCAAATATGACCATTTGTATTATATTATCTTGTTTGATGAAGGCTTTCAAACTAGATGTAATAGAATGAATGCTCAGCTCATCTGAGTTGAATAGGAAAATGACCAATTTCCTGTTAATTGACTATTTTTCACTAGCAAAATACTGTTCAATGACAGAGTTCCAATGTGTAGCCAATTTATAGGATTCCTGAGAACGGAAAGACACATTTGCCTTTTCGTCAAGAATACCTTTGGATCTTCATTTGGGTGCAACATTATCATATGATCAAATTTCTACTAGTCAAGGAAGAGTTACAAAGGAATTTCAGTGGGATGTGGCCCAGTGGTTTTGTGAAGATATATACATGTCACAACCACAATATAATCCAATTCAGAACACATTGGTAGAAAGACATCAATAGCTTGTTGCAGTTGCTCTGAAACCAACTCAACCCAAACAACTCAAAAGTACTAAAATAATAATCAGATACCAAAGTTTGTGTTCACTGCTAGTCCAATATAGTATCTGTTAACCCTTTACTTAATAAATCATCCATATCCACCCACATAATTTACAAATTGAGCAGTTGAAAAAAAATTATTTAAAATAAAAAAAAAATATAAAACCAAACCATATCATGTGTCCCCTCACTGGAATGACCTTGTTGAGCTCATTCCAATATGGGATCATATGATATGGTTTTGTCCAAAATAAATTTGAAAAATTTGAAAAAAATAATTACAATAAAAAAATTGGATATTGTGGGCATTTATTTATTGTATTTATTGGTGTTTAAAGTCACATATTTCTGTACAAATGCTAATTGTGGACACAACTTGGAGATATTTATTTATTTATTGGTGTTTAAGGTCACATTTTTCTGCACAATGGCTAACCACGACAGTTTTACGGGTGGAGGAAGCCGGAGTACCTGGAGAGAACCACTGAGCAACGGCGAGCAACTTTCAGCTCCGCAGCATACTAACTCCACACAAGCAGGTTTAGCATTGGTTGAAGACAAGTGCACCATCGACATGCAGTATGCCTTACCATCATCGTGCCCCCAAATGAGCAATGGGGGGGGGGGGGGGGTGAAGTGTCTTGCCTAAGGACACAGCGCAGTTGCCACAGGTGGGATTCAAACTGAGAACCTCTCAGCTTGCAGCCCTCTCAGCTTGGGTCCTATTTTACCAGAAACACAGAGCTTGTTTACAACAGAAAACAAGCACTGCTTCACTTAAAGGGGTTCCCTCAGGGACTGTGTACATTGGGTAAGGGGTTAATTAATTACATAAATCCTCAATCCGACCTTTCAACAATTCCAGTTACACATGCTATAAAATTACTTTAGAATTTTTTTTCTGCTAAAACATAAATTCCTGCCAGGGGCATTGCACAGACGACTAATTGGAAGGGGGTTGGGAGGAGGGTGTAAACCTGATTTGAACCAAATGTGATGGCTGAAGTCCGGGCCGATAAAATATTCCAACTACAGTACAGTCATCGTGGACTAGTTCTAATGCACACATGGGCAGTGATGCCCGCTCATACATTTACCAGGTAATAAAAATCACCAGCAGCTTCATTAATTAAATTTTTGATGATTATTCCTATAATTAATGCTTGGAATCTAATATTATTGCATCCGTGGAAATATTGCTCATGCATGGAAAGTGACCAGTCCATGGCGGCATGCCTTGATGAAGCAGTTGTAATATTAGTCTGTCAGGATTCTCTGAAGTTAAAGAAAACCCTTTTCACGGGTGTCAATTTGGTATAACAGATGAAACACATATGCAATGCTGATTTGAAGAAGTGTACAGAAGTATTCCTCTATAAGTGGGGTTCTAGAGGTTTTTCTGAGAAATGTTTCAAATATGCATGTACAGTACAGTCGCCGCGGACAAGTCATTTTCCATGGTTGGGAAATATTTCCACGGATGCAATAATATTAGATTCCAAACACAAATTATATGAATAATCATCAAAAATTCAATTAATGAAGCACTGGGTACAACCCGGTGCTTCATTAATTAAAAATTTGCTGCTGATGATTTTTATTACCTGGTAAATGCATGTGTGGACATCACTACCCATGCGAGGATTATATCAATCCACGGCGATGTTACTGTGACTACTAGTGCTCTATCAGTACTTTTCTGCAGCTTATTAGCATCCAGAAAGTAATGGTATAACTTTTGTGAATTAACCTAAGAAATATCAGTGCAAGGATATACATAAACCATTATTGTCAGGGGTTTAAGACTTGCGTAGGATATAGTGTTGACATTTTTATGACAAAGTTTGTGTGTGAGGGTAGGGTGGGAGATGAGTGAGTGAAAAAACAATAAATGAAGCCAATTTTGATATCATATTGCGTAAAGGGTTAAAGTGACCTTCCAAAAAATCAAAACCTGAAGTTTTTCATTAATAAAGACTGAACTAATTTATGTCAAGTAAAACATCGATGAAAAACTTTCCAGTTTCCATATAAACAGCTCACAAGACTTAATAACATTCCATAATAGCATCTGCAAACTAAACTCACCATAGTGAATGAGGTGTAGAGCCAAAATCCACTAAAAGATAAAAGTTAGAATAACTTGGACATCACAGGTGTACAGCAGACTCTATTAGGTGTAATATAATCCATATGAGACAACAGCAAAGATGAACTGCTCCTTCACCAATTCATCAAAATTCTGACTGAGTGTATCCTCAAGTAATTTTGTCCTGGCTCATGCCATAAAAGTTGTCCACCTATTCAGGTGATCAATAGCAATCAAATGGAACTATTTTTATCACGTCCAGGACATTGTTCACTCCTTTTGTGAAAGCACTGACATTTCCCAAGTAAATTCACTAGACAAAGAGACTTCTCTCAGCTACTTTAATTTTATCTGGCAACGCCCACAAAGCATCGACTATCTCCTTCTACAATCCTAGATCTCCACATATCAGCATTTGATCTCTTCAATGGGCTGGCAGAGGATTGTTTGTCAAACAGGTGATATCCAGTCAAACTCCAAGACCTATTTTTTCAGATGAGTGCAGGTCTTAATTGAAATCTTTGAACTTTGCTCTGTCAGTTCATTCAATCAGGAAACATTACTTGTATTATTAGCACTGCAATAGAGAGGCAACAGGTGATTGCACACCTATGAATACCTGGCGTTATCTGCAGATTTTAACCCACTTCATTTTGAGTTTCACTGAAACAGTTTAATTTATGAGTGTGTTTCATAATTTATCTAGAAGACATAACTTTAGAAAATTAAAACTATTTTCTTTTCCCCTAACCATGTAAAGCACTCTTGAACTCTTATCCAATTTATAATTTAACCCTTTTTCTAATTTTACAGCCCAAACCAGCAACTGCTATACACAAAATTCACCAATCAAATGTTATTAATCTTTGCCTCAAAAACATAGCTTGTGACCCCTCATTGGAATGAGCTCCATGAGCTCATTCCAATGAGGGGTCATAATCTATATTTTTGATGCAAAAATAGTAAAAAAATATTAAACTTTTTTTTGCAAGTGTCATCTACTGTTTATTTATTTATTTATTTGTGTTTAAGGTCACATATTTCTGTACATTGGCTAATAATGACCACAACATGGATAGAAAGTCAAGTGCACTCAATCATTTGTATCCATGTTGTTGGTAAAGGTTTAACCCTTTCACATATTAAATTCCTAAATCCCTGCATTGCAAGACAGAAAAATCACTACTCAAATTATTTTTGCCTTCAAAACAGATATTCAATGAAAGAGCTCACCAGCTTATGTTTTGCCAGTCAAAAATGAAAATATTTTTGGTTATGAAAAAATATACAGGTTAGTTAGCCCAGTCTTCATATATTGTTTTTATTGACCTTTTACCTAAATGTAATAGTGAAAGTCAAAATCAGTGCCATTCACTCCGAAATCACTAGTTTGTTTTTATTTTTCAACTTTTGATTCATCAAAGAGCTTATGACAACTCATCATGTACCTTATGTGTAGGATGTCCCATATTTTTTGTAGTTATTTAGAAAAATTGCAGTTATTTGGAAAAAAATTCTGTTGACTGTTAGTAATGTTTAGTAAAAGGTAATTTATTTACTGGTATTTAAAGTCACTTTCAGCAATTATGGCTATAGCATTAATGCAACACAAGTATAATTTCAAATTTAGCCAATCGTTGATACTTATATGCCTCCTACTCTAGAGGTCTTCAATTGCAGAGATTAGTTACCATGTTATGAAATTTTTCAGATTCAATTGTAGGTTTGCTTTTTCAACCAGCTGAATGAAATATTCCAGACAAATGACCCTAGACATAGGTGATGACCTATTTCAAGGCTGGACTAGTTCCAGGCCACAACAGCATTCAATTTCTTACAGAATCTGATTTTGGGGACACCACTTTTCAGTCATTTAGACATGAAGTGAAGAATCATCCGATACATGTAGGGGGGGGGGGGGGGACACAAGAGAAGGTATCCAACCACTGGTGGAGGATGTCCATGTATTATCACAAATAATACAGGGTACCCTCATCTTGGTGCTTGTCAAAAAAATTTTGAGTCGCAAAAAATAGGATAGGGACACTGGGTCCCGTCCCCCTCGCACACACTCCCCCCATCAAACACAAACACACAATCCAATCATGACATGACTGTATGACACTTAAAGTTGGCACTTTTATGCAAGTTTGTTTTCAATGACAGTCATTGAACATATAATATGAATGGATGGGTTAAAAATGAAGTATAAATTAGAAATCTTTAACCTTATTTTTTCTTTCAAAAGTGCAAAGATTTATTTTATCATTTGTAAAAAGAATCACTGCTGTACAATAACATATGTCAATGTTCTGAGATGTTTAGGTTGTGTACAGGGGTTAAGATCCAACAAGTCACAATGTCCCCAATATTATCTGACTAGCTTCCTAAAGTGGAATACCTCTAGACAAACTATGAGTGTACACTGTGCCACTTTACATTGGACTGGTGGAATTCATATGTCTACCTAATTACCACCCTTTGGGCAATTCCCATGGGAAAGTGGAGATGAATAATTGAATGCCAATTACCTGTCTACAAAAGGTGAAAGCTTTCATGTGATACATGTCTGCCAGGTAAACGGGCACCTGAGCAAGCACTGGAATAAATTTCACACCTCGCTGGTCTTTCCTAGATTGGGGCAGATTCTATCATCTTTGAAGTGTATGCGGAATATATTTATGTCTTCCATGGTAATTTTAATACATAATAAATAACCCATTATAGTTGCCAGTTGGAGAGATGTTTCTGAATTGAGAACAAATTTAATGCTTTTGTGTAGTAGGTTTGATATTTATCTTCAAGAAACATTTCTTTTGCAATTGAACTCTGTTGAAGAAAATAAGCCACTATGCAATTATCCTCCCTGTATTGAGCAATTCACAAAGAGAAAAATTTATTTCCTCATAGTCAAGGTAAAGTCATCTGAAGTCAGGGCAAGAATTCATTCTAAAATCAGGGTTCTTACACTGCCCTAGAAAAAAGGGTGGTGTAAGAACCCTGCCGACTTGTCGTAATCAACACGTGGGCGGTGATGTCCACAGATCCATTTACCAGGTCATAAAAATCATAATCAGCAAAATTTTAATTAATGAAGTACTGGGTTGTACACGGTGCTTCATTAATTAAATTTTTGATGATTATTCCTATAATTAGTGTTTGGAATTTAATATTATTGCATCCCCTGGAATAGTGCCCCCCCTCCCCCCCCCCCCCCCCCCCCAGTTCCCCTGCCCCCCTGTGGAAAGTTACCAGTTCACGGTGGCCTTACTGTACATCTCACCACATTTTCTATACACATTCCAGCACTTCAAATTGACGAAAATCTGACTGTTGGAAGATTTTGATAAAACAGTCAATAACACAAGTTAATATTTTTTTTCTTGAAAAACATTAGCAAGAATATCATTTATTCACACTCATGTGCATTGGTGGAACTTCAAGAAGACAAAAACTACTAAATTATGAAGAATTTTAACTATCTGATCTCTGAAATCAAGTAAACAAAATTTCATGCAGCAATTTTCTCCTAAAATGTAACTTCGAATTTAACCAATTCAATCTTGTTTGACAGAGAGAGAAATCTGTAGTTGCATTTTGGGAAAAGATTGCAGGTTTAATCTTTTAATTTATTTGTTTATTTATTGGTGTTTAAGGTCACATACTTATGCACAATGGATAATCATGACATGACAGTTTTACGGGTGGAGAAAGCCAGAGTGCCTTGAGAAAACCACCAAGCATCGACGAGCAACTGTCTACTCCTCAAAATTCTAACTCTGTTTAAGCTCTGTCCAAGCAGGGTTACAGCGGTTGAAGACATGTGCACCATCAATGTGCAGTACACTTTAGTACATGGCGTCATCGTGCCCCCATGTTTTGTTTTGTTGGTTGTTAACATCACATATTTATGCACCATGGCTAATCGTGACACAACATAGAGATGAAGTCAAGTTTAGTCAATCGTTGATCTACATGTTGCCCATTTTAGAGGACTTTCACCCCAAGCATTGGTGACTGGGTCCTATTTTACTAGTAAAGTGGAACTGGTTTACCACAGTAAACAAGTGCTGCTTACTTCCCGGGGTTCCCACGGGGAGTGCCCCCATGTAGGGAACCAGGATAAAGTGCCTTGCCCAAGGACACGACGCGGGTCGCCCCAGACTGGGATTGAACTCAGGACCTCTAGCATAGAAGTCTAACAATCTACCACTGAGCCACCATGCTCCCTAATCTTTTAATATTTTGACATCAGAGTGAAGAGGGTTAATAGTGTTTCTTTTTCCAAATGATTTAAAGTTTGTTAAAAAATGAATTTCTATATTTTTTCCATACCTCAAGACTTAACTGACATTTTTACAGGACCAACACAAATATACAAACCATACTTTTTTCAAGAATTTCAAAGTAACATAAGAACCCATTTCAGAGCAATATAAAATAAAAATTATCAACTCACTAACCATTGAACATTCAGATTAACTCCTTGCATTCTGCTGGCAGATATTTCCGCCCAAGACACAGAATTTCTCTTGTCACTGAAGTGGGATAATTTGGGCTTATTCAATCAAATTTTCCTCCAGTAAATATAACGAATTTGTTCAATGATTTCTTGAGTTAAAATTAGGTGAATTTTTCATCAAATCTAGTCATGGCTGCTTTATTGCAGCCATGATGGGATTTGTTGAAAAATATTTTGAAAATATTCAGCAAGTAAATAGTTAATGAACTGTTTTAATGCCAAGACTGGTCTTAATTAACTGGTAAAGTGCTAGATGTTATTTTTAGTCATAAAATTTGTCCTTAAATAATTGTTTTGTTTACAGTTTATTGGAGAGTGCCAGTAGGCACTCTCCAGTATATTATAACACAACAAATTTATTTAAATGAAACACCATTTACTTCAAGCTGAATATGAAACACAGATACTAAGAGTTCGAGAACTTAATCATGTTACCTCCACCTTTTAATAAAGCCCAGATATAGGCTAGCACTTTACCATTTAATAGTTAAGAGGTTATTATGATGGAGCACATTGACTATTGCTTAATTGAATAACCTTGTTAATTGCATATAACTTACATACAAAACATTTTTATTGGTGTTTAAGGTCATCACTATCAGCATCTATGGCTATGTAATGATCACTGCACTGATATGAAATCAAGTCTAGCCAATCATTCATACCTATGCTGCCCACTATAGAGGACATCCACCCAAGACGTTGGTTACCAGGTCCTATTTTACCAATTAAGTGAACTTGTTGACCACAGTAAACAGACAACAAACCACCTCCAGGGATTTCCACAGGGACCAAGCCATTTTCCATACCCTCAGTATAATTAGTTAATTGCATATACAAGGGAGAGTGGTGGTTTAGTGGTTACAGCACTGGACTTCAAACTGTAAGGTTCATTGATCCCCCCCCCCCCCCCCATCCCCAGGGGTAACTGCATGGTTTCCTTGGGAAAGGCACTTCATCCGAATTGCCCATGTGGAGGTGCAAGCAAATATTTTGCGTGGTGATGACAGACAGTACATATGGTACTGGAGCCGTAAATATAGAAAAAACTTAGTGAGCTCTCATCCAATCAGAGGGCGAGGATTTTAGTCTTAATGGAACATATATCCTCATTTTCCAGTCTAAAGAATACAGAGAGAATGCATTTGTCAACATACTTGTTCACAGTGAACTTTTCACACATAAAATGCACTCAACTAGGACTTCAGTTTTCCAAGTAGATACTATTTCCTTGAGAAAATCAGAAATTAAGGGAATGACATGGATTTGTAGGAAACTAGAATGATTTTTTAAAGGAAACATAAGTTCATAATATAAATGTTTCTTTCAGTAATTTCCAGTGTTAACAGGTTTGATGAACCAATTTACTTTAATTTTCATCTAAGACCACTGGAAGCAAAAAAGTTTCATTGTTAAGACTAAAGAATCAGTTTAATATCAAAGTCATATTGACTGCAATACCATAACAGTACAAAGTCATTTGTACCTGTCCATTATAAACTTTTTGCCAACAATCAGAAGGTCTGTATCCAAATATTGGTTGCAAGCTCTTGCAAGAGCAAACAAAACTGTACCAAGAATTGAAGCTGCCAACAGAACCTGATATGAATAGTCAATAGGCTAAAACCAGCCACAATACCAATGGAATTAAGTCATAAATTTATGAGAAATGCTCTTTTAAATTTTCTCTTTTGACAATATTTTGGATCTAGCTATGAACACTGGGAAACACACTCACAGCTATTAGTCATTAAGTTTTCCCAACATGTCACAAATACTCCTGGAAAATTGTATCACACTACCAAACATTTTTCTCCCAAAGACTTGGTTTATAACAAGAGGAGCATAACAGACACAGAAAATACCCAGAACGATGCACGTGTGTGAATTGATTAATCGATATGGCATGAGTGTCAGCGCAAAAGGATACAACAAGACTTCGCAAGCCTCAAGTTTTATCCTTCCCATATCAATTAATCCATTCACACACATGTGTCATTCTGTGTTTATTACCTGCCTTAACATCTATAAAAAGCATTATTAGGACACTCAGCAATTCATTTGACAGCTATCAATAAAACGAACACATTTTATCGCCAACCAAATTTGCGAGGGAACCTGTTTTACTATTTCGTCCCCCAGAGTTCGAATGTGTTCTATGTGTCTAGTGGCATATAGGACACATTAGAACTCAGGCGAACACAGGTGATGATTTTCAGTTATCGTGAGCGATTGAAATTGTAATTACATTGTACGATTTGTAGAAAATTCCAGTGAAAATTTGCTTCTATTTAAAAATAGTCTCTCAACGATTTCTGCACATATGTGCGGAACAAATTTTCATTTTCTGCATGGTTTAGTGTTGCTGCAGATGGGGATTACATAGAACAGGCAGGTAATAAAAAAAAAGTTTTCTTCCAATCAATAATTTTCATGACCAGTGAAAAATAATTATATTGTCAACAGCTAAGGCTACATATCATGACCACAACACCAGAGATGGGCAATATACTGAAAAACCTAACTGATACCGATATCATGGGGATACCAAATGAAAGTGTCAATGACACTATACCTTAACTTGACTGTGTGTAGTGTTTGATGAAAAGGATAATGTTCCAATGTTTATGAAAGGATTATGAAATAAGACAAGAATTGTGATAATTGAGAATATGTTAATTTCTGTTCGCTGTAGGCTATGTTTTCAATAAGAATAATTTGAGTGTAGACTGTACTAAAGAATTGAGGTCTGGGTTGATGTGGCCCTAACAGTTAACGTATGTCAACCAAAGTTACCAAGTTACAGTAAAATCATTCCAAAACGAGTCATCCTACCAAGTTACAATGAAATCCCTTCATAAATATAACTCATAGACTTTGCTAAAGGAATCTCGTTCACATAATGGTTCGGATGTCACGGTTGACCAATCATTACCAAAAATAGGAAAGTCTCTAGATATCATACCAAGTTATCCTTTCAAGTTAGAGTGAAATCCCTTCATAAAAACAACCAGTAAGCAGTGCTAAAGGAATCTAGGTCAAGTGACCAGGTGGTGATAACGGCTGATCAATCCTGACCAAAATACGAGTCTCATCTAGACATCATACCAAGTTATTCTTCCAAGTTATAATGAAATTGCTTTATAAATATGAATTGCAGACTGTGCTAAACAAATCTAGGTCACGTGCCTGTGCGGCTGTCATGGTTGACCAATCACGGCCAAAATATGACGTTCTCATCTAGACATTATGCAGAGTCATCCAACCAAGCTACAATAAAATCCCTTCATAAATACGACCTGAATAATGTGCTAAAGGTTTTTGGGTTTCAGGCACACGTAGCCATCATGGTTGACCCGTTCCCATCTAGACATTATATGGAGTTATCCTACCAAGTTACAATCTCTTCATAAATACGACCTGTAGACTGTGCTAAAGGTTTTTGCATTTCAGGCTCTTGCAGCCGTCATGGTTGACCGTTTGAGACTAAAAGGGGACGTTCTCTTCTAGACATTATATGAAGTCATCCTACCAAGTTACAATGAAATCCTTTCATAAATACAGCAACCTGTAGACTGAGCTAAATGTTTTTGGGTTTCGAGCTCTTGCAGCCATCACAGTTGACCAATCGCAACCAAAAGGGGACGTTTTCATCTAGACATTATACAGAGTCGTCCTACCAAGTTACAATGAAATACCTTCATAAATATGACCTGTAGACTGTGCTAAAGGTTTTTGTGTTTCAGGCTCTTGCAGCCGTCATAGTTGACCGATTGCAACCAAAAGGGGACGTTCTCATCTAGACTTGACCTCAAACCTGCGCATGAAATTTCATGATGATCGGACTAGAACTACAGGGTGTAGCCTTTGTCAAGGAAAATGTGAATAGACTGACAGACTTCCCAACACGTGATGCAATGGCTTATCTTGATTTTGTCAAGTTGAGCTAAAAACTGAACCAAACCAATCATTGAATACTGAAACCATCTGTATTTTCAAATTTTCCTGCATTTGCTATTCATTTATAAGGCCTTGTTGAAGCTTGGTAGCAGTTGACATGTTCATTTTCATGAAAGAAGTGACTGATTTTCTTTTCAATTCAGTTAATCTTTAAGGGTATGGGTAATTAGCATGAATTCCGACTAGACTACAATCTGAACAGTGATGTCTAGTCAAGTCTTGGTTTAAAGGTTAAGTAAGTAAGGTGTCTTTGGAATAAGTCATAAAATTACTGAAGATATGATTTGTGTTGGCACAAGAATGACGATGTTGAGCTCATTGACAGTGACATTTGTGGCACTGTGGTAGAATGATACAAGAATAACTTATTCTGCATTTTCCTGGTGTGAATTCCCACCTTTGGTTCTATCTTCCTCCCCTTTGGTTCTATCAGAAAATCTCGATCAAGTCTGGTACCGAATCGATACCATGGTATACCCCCCATAAAAATACCAATACCAAAACCAATACCAAACTCAAAATTCCAATACTGCCCATCTCTACACAACACAAGTGTAAGGTCACATTTGGACAAAAGTTTTTCCAGCTGCTCAATTTAGAGGACTTCCACCACAGGCAGAGATTACCAGGTTTTATTTTATCAGTAAAATAGAACCTGTTTACTGCAGAAAAAAGCACTGCTCCACTTCCTTGGTTTTCAATGGGGAAGTGTTCAAGGAATATTACATGTTAATTACCTTAACCCCAATATGATGAAAATCAAGTACAGTGAAACACTGTTAATTCAATGGCCACTTTGGTGGTGAAAAATATTCAGTTAACAGGAGTATTTCATTGATAAGAATTGGTCATTTTCCTGTACACTGATAAACTGACCATTTATTCTCTCTTATATCTTGTTTTACAAAGCCCAGGAAGATCTGTCAAACAAGATATAAGAGATTAAATTCCAATATTGAATGTACTCAAATAGGTGATATAAATGTAGGGAATTAAGTGGTGGTCAGAGTAGGTATTCAATAGATCATATGTTTTATTAAATTAACAGGAGTTTACTCTTTAACCTGTATTCAATTAACATGTCGAATTTGTACTAAAGGTGTGGTAAATGGTTTTATATAAAACAGTTATTATGCAAATAACAGAGTTATTCAGTTGAGAGGCATCAGCTTAAGAGAGCTTAACTCTGCTGGGATTGAATCATTCCATCTAGAAATTTGAAAATCTAGTGATTTTCGCTTTGAAAAACAAATGAATAGGGCATCTGCAACTTTCTGATAAAAAAAAAAAGTCAGGTGATGGGAATGAAGAAAGTCACATCATTTAGACAGAATGGTAAGTGGGTCATCAGCATTCCATTATTTGTCTGTAAGAAACCTACAAAAAACCAATGATGTGAGAGAAAAAAGCATGAATGATGAAGACCTGACATCACAATTGGAAGAGAATTAAGATGCTGCACCACAAAGATTTGTCTGATGAGTTTTTTTTGCAACAACCAAGTACAATTCTGAAAACAGAATCATTGTCCAATCCACAAGATCCACAATCAACTAAAAGCAAATTTCCTGAACAGAACAAAAAAATCTTTTGTTACTTAGTTTTATCTCACAATCGGGGCGTTTTGCACTGTTATGCAACTAAAGTTTAATGTATCTGGGCCCTTGTTCCAAATCCGTATCAAGGACCCCTGATACAAGCGCGTGATTCTGCTGTTGCCAAAACAACGGCATTAATATCATTTTTCGATCGCTTTGCGTTTTTCCCTTCAGAGAAAACAATATTAGGTGAGGCGAAGCCGAACCTAATATTGTTTTCTCTGAGCCGTATATGACACTGTTATCTGCCAACTAAATGCCCTGTAACGTATTTATTATGCACGGCATGCTAAAATGTCACTGAGGAAGTAAACTCAATGAATAGTTAAATTATGCGCACTTTTCGGCATCTTGGGCTAGTTTGTAGCCTATTATTGGGATTTTCCTGAACGCTCGTGTCGAGGCTTCTCTCTTGAAGTTGAAGGATTAGCTTTCACTATGAAATGTGGAAAACTCCACCTCAATAAACGATGAACGGCATATTTTAAAATATAATAAACCTTTCCACCAAGAGGGATATTTAATTCACCAGTAATTGTTGCAAAAGTTACAACCAAATTCACGTTGACGAAACACACAGTTGCTCCACTTCGCAAGACAGTATTCAGTCAAGTGAATCCCAGTGACGTAATTTTCTCTGAAGTGTAACGTCATCACTGACCTCAATATGGAGATCAATGAACGCTATTCTATTTTTCAATTTGCATCTTTCCATCGATAAGGCAAATGAAAAAGTTCCTCTTAAAATAGTTTTATAATACATTTTGTGGTCAATATTGTGAGATAAATTTATCATCACCACAGTGTGTGTCTCCAGAAATTCTGATCAAGTCTCATTGTAGGCACAGAATCGCATTTCGACTCACCCTAACGGGCTCGGTGAAATACTATTCTGTTCCTACAACTCAACTTGATCTGAATTCCTGGAGACACACACTGTGGTGATAATCTGCATGAAATTTGTTATTGGCTCTTGATAACAAAATATACTCTTACTCACAAAATATGAGTAGTCCACTCAACTGGTTGTGTGCTAAAAGCTACCATCATGCCTCTACTGAAAAGTGCTGTAAGCCACTTTGGTGGCTTTACACCATATGCATTAGGTGGTTTTTTCCTGGGCAGAATAAAAAAAATCTTATCACAAAATTGTTTTGTAATAATTTATTGGAAAATGCATGCCAAGAGGCACTCTCCAATACCTTGTAATAGAACATATATATATATGAACAAAATCGTACTGTACTAAGGCTCCCTTTGCTGGTAGCATGGTATCTTTGGAAAAAATACCCATGTTTGAAATCACCATTGAAAATTTTAATTTAGCACTCTACCAGTCAACTAACATTTATTTCTTGATGCCACTGAACCTTTCAACAAATCAACTCCTGGCTGCTTTGGAGCTTTTATGAGAAATTGAAGAAAATACTCAGCAGTTAAGTGTGCATCTCATTCAAATGGTGCACCATAAAAATGGCAGTGATAAAATTTGCTATAATGAAAAAATGGTGGTGGCTAACTGACATATTGAGACTAAAATGACAAAAAAATTGGGAGAAAATGGCAGTGAATACCATATTGGCTTCCAAGACTTCATTAGGAGTCAGTGTCGACCCAGGTTAGAGAACTTTCACCTCAGGTGAAAAGGTCCTATTTTACCAGTGTAAACTGCTCAAAATCCCTGTGTTCCCACTGGGACCATCAGAGTTAAGTCTCTGGAAGTGTTAAGATTTTATTTAAAGTCAAGATGGTCCAATTTCAGAAATGTCCCAGAAAAATATTTTTGGAATCATGTTTATTTTAAAAATAATGCATGGCTGAAAAAGAGAAAATCATAGTTTTTGAGAGTATTATTATGAGTCGGGTACGGGGAAAAATTACTACTGGAAAAAAACAAAGGTTTTTTTCCCACAGGTGTTATTCTTAGGGTTTTTTCCATTCAGGTTTTATTTCCATTAGATTTCTTCCTGCACTTGTCAGAGCAAATAAACAAAGTTTGAAACGATGAAAACTGTCCAGGGACATTTGGGGGATGAAAACACCAAAAAAATAAAAACTTAATTCTTTAATAAATGTAACAAATATCCCTGCTTCGAATGCCAATTTAAACACAGCAGCAGTGACAATAAACATTATATAACATGGCAACCATTAACAAAATCAAATACACAAGATTTTCACAGAATACATGCCATGAATACATAAATAGTGGAGAATCATGGTCCAAAGTAATTTAAGAACTGAGAAGTGACATTTACTGAGCTGGCTAAGGTATGTTAAATGCCTATCTATAAAGGGCACCTGTCAGGGATAACTGAGGATGATATATAGTGCTATTCTTTATCAAAGATTTTATATCATTTATATATTTCATCACAAGATTCTCTCTAACTCTTCAATTATCATAAGCAAGATAAAAGAACAGGAAAGCTGTACCTGTGTGCGCTAGATAGAGTGTCATCACATGACTCATTGTGTTCTCTACATGTATGTATCCATGGTGTCTTCTGGCAGTTTGATGAAAGCAAGAGATGATCAATTTCAAGGTGGAACTTGCTAAACTCACTATTTGATGAATTGGCCATCCCTGAACACAGAAATTGCCCCTCAACTTTTATCTTTCCACTTTCACCATCCAAACCGTATTTTGCGACCTCTCAATGGAACAAGTCCATTCACACTTCTGCAGCAGGAAATTTTCCTAAACACAACATTTATTTATTTATTTATTGGTGTTTAAGGTCACATACTTATGCACAATGGCTAATCATGACCATGACAGTTTTATGGGTGGAGGAAGCCGGAGTACCTGGAGAGAACCACCAAGCATCGACGAGCAACTGTCAGCTCAACATTCTCTGTTTAAGCTCTGCCCAAGCAGGGTTACAGCGGTTGAAGACATGTGCACCATTGACGTGCAGTACGCCTTAGTACACAGCATCATCGTGCCCCCATGCAGGCAACTGGGATAAAGTGCCTTGCCGAAGGACACAACGCAGGTCATCCCGGACGGGGATCGAACTTGGGACCTCTAGCATAGAAGTCCAACAGTCTGCCACTGAGCCACCGTGCCCCTCCTAAACACAACAAAAATATTCGCTTACTTTGTTGAGGTTTGTTACAGGCTCTTGTTAACCCTCGACACACTAATGCAAGAAAATCACAATTTTAATTCTTTGAACTCTAGTGGTATCTTCCATGCCAGTTCAATGGCAACAATCAATGGCAACAATCCATACTCATTATTTGGGGTAGACCAGTCAATATTTTCAACGTGCAGCCCAGAGGCTGCACGTTGAAAATATTGACTGGTCTACCCCACACATTTGCTGAATACCATCCTATATAATGTCATTATGATGTGTAGTGCTGAAACGGTTTACCGGCTAACTGGTTTGCAACTGGTTATCAGTGTAACTGGTTGGACAAGCCATCAACCGGATAACCACTATACCTATAGTTTATGGAATAGCATCAGGAAAATAAATAGTATTCGACTGCGAGATGTTAGAATTCTTTTGCTGATGCATGTATTGTCAAAGCTACCAAACATTTGTCAATTTACAATGATGTGTACTCGATGTAACATGAAAGGGTTAAGGTGTTGGAATTTTGAATGAACAGTTATTTCGGTCACTTCGGCTGTCAACTTGGTGTCAAGTCACAGATAAATGTTTGTAACAAACTGCCAGAAGTCGAGTGCACTGCAGGTTGTTTTCTGCGTAGGTAGCAATGAGCACGTGCCTGTCGATCTTTGATGAGGTGTTGTTAATTGCAGATTATAGTGCAGAAAAAATCCCTCAGTGTGAGTTATGTTGCTTCCAAAATAAATTGACTATTTGGTAATTTACCATCGTGTTTCAGAAAAAAACATGTTTTGATTTTATTGAACTGTTTAAAAGCATAAATGTATGTCCTAAAAAAAACTGATTTAAAATCTTGCATTTTAAAATTTGTTTTTCAATGGTCAATGTCAGACTATGAGGGGCTCTTGGTCGATGATGCATATAATAATTTCTTACCACACCCTTTTCAAGACTCACAACAAATTCCCACCAGAAATTTTATTGTGATGAATAGGTAATGTAAACGTGGAACTGTTTGTGACATTTGTCTTGGTGAACAGAAAAATATACTCAAAAAATTAGGAGTACATATTCACTCTATGACGATATGATCACATCAAATGTAAGCCACTTTGCTAATACAGTTAATTATGCTCAACTACAATTTACAAACTGATTGGAAAATTTTTAAGTAATATCAATGACAATCATCCCTGACTTCAAATGTATGCACGTGGGAACACATCGCACACATAAACTTTGTTTCAGGTGCGTGGCATGTTGTGTGCCTGTGACTTACATTGCCCAGTCACAAGGACTGGTTTTGTGACTGGGCAATGTAAGGTGACCCCAGTTACGATGTGTTAATGATCGTTTGCACATCTACAATTTCCGTTGGCACTCAAAGGTTTTCATTTGTTTACTTTTTGCAGAAGTCAGTATTTTGAACTGTTTTCTTGCCATTCCTTACTGATTTTGCCACATAGACAATACAATAGTACCAGTGGTTGAAATTAATGGATATCCGGTTGAAATCTGGTTATACCTGATGGTTAGCCTGTTACAAAAATGGGCCAACCACTTCAGAACTAATGACATATGTTTCTGGCCAGAAAAGTGGCTGCTCGGGTTCAAAGGGTTAAAGTGCTATATAAATAAGTAAGTTAAATTTTTTTTTCTTTGAAATTCCCATCTCTAATTTCACATAAATTCAAATTAAATATACACAAATTATACATCAAAATGAAGGTTGTGATGTATACAAAAGGAAAAATATATGCAATCAACTCACAGAGTTGACAGCAGAAACCAATGGTTCCTGGAAATCATCTACCATATTCCAACCAGAACTGATAATAAAATATTTCCGGAGAACAATTTTGTGAGCAAATGTGCTTCAGATATCCAAGAACAAAGCTAGGCATTCAAAGCACTTTATGATGCAGCAGCAAGACTGTATTTGTGGAAACGACAACACTGTGAGCATTTTTGATTGAAGATGGATTCCATGACTGACGGACATGTGCATATCATGCGATACCATGAATTTTCATTGAAAAACAATCGCGTAATTCTAAGAAATTCAAACAGGTGTCATGATACCTTGCAAGCAATATGGCAACTGTGTAGTCTCCATATAATAATATACCGAGTCAAAAAAGAAAGTATAATAGAAACAAATGTGAAAAAATAGCATAAAGGATGAAATATAATAGTTCTAATGTTGCATATTTGTGGACAAGAAGTCGTGCAAAGAGTTTAATGACATGTTGTTGTTGCCCACCCAACAGTATACAATTTTGCTACGGATTTCAAAATAGCACATGCTATCCGAGAATGTCAAATTGAATGGGTCACCAACGATTTTCTTTGTGTTATGTTGTGCTAGAGAGCCTAGGTTATTGAGAAAACACGCTAGTTTTTGTCTTCCGACATTTAAAAATATGCCAAAGTTAACCGAAAATCAGAGGTTGCGTGCCATTGGTAAGCATGAGGCTGGGATACCTCCAGATGAGCTTGCTGCTGAGTTCAGAGTCACTGTGGTCACTATTTACCATCTCATTGGAAGATATAGAACCACTGGCTCTACTGCCGACCGACCGCGTTCAGGTCGACCAAGAGTTATGACTCCTGCACAAGACCGACACATCAGGATGTCTCTCTTGCGGGATCGCTTCCTTCTGGCAACAAGGACAGCAGCAATTACTCCTGGTAGAACTAACAATAGAATCAGTGCACAAACTGTCCACATCAGACTCTCTTAACACGGCATCCACAGTAGACATCCACACCACAGACCAATCCTTACCCAATGTCATCGTACCGTCAGAATGGAATGGGTACGTCAGTGAGTTCGCTGGACTCAACAGCGTTAGAGCACAGTTCTTTTTAGTGATGAATCTTGATTTTGTCTATGGCTCGCCGATGGTAGGGCAAGAGTGTATCGCTGATGAGGAGAACGGTTTTCTGATGTTTGCGTGCGGGAATGCGACCGTTTCGGCGGGGGTAGTGTAATGGTTTGGGCAGGAATTTCCTTGCACCATCGAATGCAGTTGATCTTCATCGATGGTAATCTGAATGGACAGCAATATAGGGATGAAATTCTTAACGCTGTTGTCGCATTGTTTAATGCTAACGTCGGATTACAGTTATTCCAGCAAGACACTGCCCGATGTCACATGGCGTGTATCTGTCGTGACTTTTTTGAGGAGCAGAGCATGGAAGTTCTTCCCTGGCCCCCACTTTCGCCAGATTTGTCGTCAATCGAGCATCTTTGGGATCAATTGGACCGCCGGGTACAACTTCATGATCTTCAGATGTTAGGCGATTTATGTAATGTTCTAAGGCAGGAGTGGAATGCAATACCACAGGGTGACATCCAGAGACTTATTAGGTCCATGCGCCATCAATGTCTTGCCATCCAAGAGGCAAACGGTGGACATACATGCTATTGAATGCATGTGTGAACTTTCGATTTCACCCCATGTCTGAATTGCGATGTCCTGACATGACGCTGGCAACAGTAAGAACATGAATTTATTATGCAAATTCATACAGCTGGACTCGAAATATGAATTTATAAGAATTTATTTGGGATTAAAGTCGATAATACTAAAAAATTGCTCCTCAAAGTTTAATATACACTTTCTTTTTTGACTCAGTATAGTTTGTAGTGTGAAGGCAATCTTTCTCATTATTTGATTTTAAATGGCATCTTTGGTTAGGACAATCATCTATACATATGCTGCCCACTTTAGGGGAGTTTCAGCCCAGGTTGGTTACTGGGTCCTATTTTACATGTAAAGCAGAACTTGTTCACTACGAAACATAATCTTTCTTACAAAATGGAGAAGTCCACTTAACAATTAGGCTCTGTTGAATTTTTCATCAAATCAATCTTGGCTGCTTTGGCATTTTTACGAGAAACTCGATAAAAAGACTTCTTAACAGATTAGGTGTTTATCTCATTTAAATGGTGCACCATGAAAATGGCAGAGACTAAAAGGACAAATATGGGTAGGAAACAATGGTAGGGAATATTAAACTGGCATCCAAGACATGACAGAGAATCATTGTTGATACATTAATCTCTGAGAAATGATGCTGAGAAAAATTCATGCAACGAATATCCAGTCTTTTAACTGATTCAGTGCTAGAAGCCACTATCAGGGCATTAAAAAAATGAGGGTACCAGCAGTGCAAAAGCCAATGTTTTCTTTGCTCATTTTTCATATTCAGTCAAACACAAATAATATTTTGTTTATGTAAATTTGTTCTATTACAAATTACTGGACAGTGCCTGTGGTGTGGTTTGAAGGAAGTGTCTCTGTTAAAAAAATATATAAGACTGTTTTCACATAGACAATTCATCACAAAGTCTTGTTATTAATCATTTTCAATGTTTATTGCAGGAGTGTTGTGATGGATCCAAAACACAAATTCATGGCTCCTGATGAAGCAACAGATGCAATTTTGGATTCCGATTGGGAATTTCATGGCGATTCAGAAGCAGCTGCATAAGCCATGAATCTATACTTGTGGTGATACAGGCTTCTTTTGGGGATTGCTGCCAGCTTATATTTTGTAGCCTGTGTGGAGGAGAATATTTCTATAAAGGGCTATCTCCCTGCAATTGGTGGGGTCTGGGAGCCCTTCCCCATAAAAATGTTTTGAAAAATATATGCCCATTTCGAAGGCCTAAGAATACTGGCCTAAATCTTCCTATGTATACTTCCCCCACATCTGATTGCTGGGTTTGCACTAAAAATAAGTAGGAGTTGGAGAAAGTTGTGAGCAGTTCCCATTGTGAGAAGACTACCATGTGACTGAGAGACAAATAATGAAAACAAAAACATGTTAACATATCTTTTTTTCTTGTTTTATAGCATATGGAGAGAGCATGTGGAAAATATTTGGTTTACAAATTCCTTCTGGCAGTGACAGACTGTCTCCCCCCCCCCCCCCCCCCCCAAAAAAAAAAAAAAAAGATAAAAGAATATATTTCTTAGCCTCAAAGCTGATAGTAAATGTGACCAGTCTCATGCTGGGGACATCATACTTTTGGAAGGACAAAAAAGTAGTACTGGCTGATACGAAGGAAGCTAGTGACCTAATTACTTGGTTGATGGGGACCTCAGTTCCATTTTTCAACCTAAAATTGGGCCGTTTGCAATTTGAAATTGGACGACTGAGGGCCCCACTTTTTAGGGTTGGCCAACCCAAGGTTGAGGGTAGCCTGGCCAGTGGTTGGAAATGGCCAGTCAGTCAGAATTTTTTTTCCTTGGCCAATCTTGGCATCCCAGTCCATTCCTGCATACTGGGGTTACTTTCAAGAGATTGCCAAAAAATAAAACTGGTATATAAATTGACATATAAATTACCAAGTATGAATTTAAACTTTTATTTGTCTGGAAAGGGTTAAATTAAGGGTTGGACATATTTTACAAGAATTCTTCATAACATCAACTCTTCAGAGATTAATCCTCTGCACACTGATGGCAAAATGTCAACATTTCAAGCAGACATTTTTCCCCCTAATTCAACTAGGAATTTAAACAAATCAATCTTGTTTGACTGAGTTCAATGAAGTTTTATCGTCATTGTAAAATGATCAGGATTCTGAATGAGTTAACAAATGAATGCCAAAGGCAATTTGAGTAGAGTTTCAAGTTATTTATCAAAGGTGGAGCAAAAATATCAGTTGCCTTATTTCTTTGATAACAATAGCACCGGAAAAATGGGCTGGGGCATGGGGAGCAGCTGCCCTCTTGTCCTGCGGCTAGGGGGCAAGGTGGGGGCAGTGCATGCCTTTTTTGCCAGAAGTGCACAATTGGAGAAGACTTTTTTACTTTGAGTTCTGTAACTGAGAAACTCTTGGGTATTCGTTTTTAACGTATTTTACATGAAATGGATGGGGGTGGGGGTGTATCTGGTATAACCGATGGAGTTTGGTCAATAATCACCAAATGAAGATGAAGAAGCTATACAACTGTTGGGGTGATTTCTAAAGTTGGAGTTGAAGAAGGTACCATCTACAATGCTTTAGCATTGTAGATGGCATCTTATTCCTCTCAAGGGGCGATATATACATATATACTATTGAGTATCGCATTACAATTTGTGATATGTTGTAAACTGCAGGGTTTCAACTAAAACCCAGAGAGTCAAGTGCCTTTTTTGATACCCCTGTCCCCTTGTCCTCGGATACTTCCAGTGGCCTTGCTTGTTGGGTGAATGAGAGACATCCCAAGACCTATGATGATTACATTATTAATAAATTTTCAAAACAACTGTGCTTTAGAAATACCAGGTAAAAGAAATAATCATGAATTCATCAATAAGACAGATATATTGAATATCAAGACTCAACGGGTCAAATAAATTGTAAAAGCATCCATCCATTCACCCAACCAGCAAATTATTCCTAGACACATGATGCTAATTTCCTTGGGTATATTAACTTCATTCATGTATTTTTAATAAGCACTGAGAAGAATTTACTTTTCAGACAATGCACTCCAAACTAGAAACACTAATTCATGGAAAACAGTCTGGGCATGATTTTGAAATTCCACCTTTGAACTCCTCCTGACAGATTATCCAAACAATCCTGCCATATGAGGTCATGCAATAATGATATACAGCAGCATAATTTGCTCCATTGTGTTGGGACTGTAATCCATCATTTAATCTGAGGACAACATTTCCCAGAGCTTAAATATGGTGAAAAAAGAAGTATCCACTGAAATAAGAGGTTGGTTATCCACAGAAAAATCTCCTTCCAGTTTTTTTTGTGATCATAACTCAGGGTTCTGTAATTATTTCCATGAAAGCTTAAAGGGCATTCAAAAAAATAAAATATTTCTGGTCATACTCAATTGAGTATGGAGTAGGAATGAGAAATAAATACTTCCATGAGGCAATACCAAAATTTCTTGTGTCCATGCAAAGACACAAGATGCTCTTTTCATTATGTGTTCTTTGAAAAAACTAAATACTATAGTCATTCATCATCACTGGGGTCTCTCAAATGATCCTCGAACAGAGCATTCTTGAGTCAGAGCTGCAACATCCCGTGACCTTTGGACCCCAAATTGACAGGGTGTATTCCTGTCTCCTAAGCAGTGTACCTGTGAAGTTTCATGTTTTGGAGCTACAGCACCCTGTGCCTTGACATTGGACCATTTGACCTGCAAATTAATATGATTCATCCTTTGTCTCCTAGGCAGTGTACCTGTTTAGTTTCATGGCCAAAAGCATTTTCAGATATAAATTTGGAAACAGTTTGGTGTTATAGCACCTTGTGACTTTGACATTTCAAATTTTGACTCCAAATCGACAGGAGCCATTACTTTCCCCTACGTTGTGTATCTGTGATGTTTCAATATCCTTGGCCAAAAATATTCTCAAGTTAGAGTCCAGAAACCAAACTGGATGAACAGATGGACAGGAGATGCACACATGCACAGACCCATGCATGAACAGAGTGATTACTACAAATGTCTCATAATTGTTTAAGAATGATAATTTACTAAGAGTTTAAAAAAACCGAAGCACCATAGAACAATTTTTTCAATAAAAATTCAATTTATGGACAAAAATCTGGATTATTTGATGGGACGTTCTGATATTAAATGTTATGCTGCCATGAAACCGATTTTCAAAATCTCCCACTTATAGATATCAAGTTTTACAACTTCCAACCTTTTTTCAATAATTTACAGCTGCATGTATGATAGAAACCCGTAGCTGGGCTTAATTCCCTGAAACATACCCCCAATGCTTCTCTTAACTGGTGGTGTGCTAAATTAAATTTGGGCAGCAAAATTCGTTTACATGTCTTTGCCTTGTTACAAATTATGGGACAGTGCCTATGGCCACTCTTCCATTAATTGTAACAAGGCAAATCTGTACAGATTCAATTAATTTTCACATTAAAGATTGCTGTTGATCAACAGAATAAGAAGCCTTTAAGGTGTGATATGTGCACTTCAAAATAAAGCTCAAATATGGGCTTCCAGCACTCTACCAGTTAATGGGATTCTAAAAAAAGAGTTTATTGACTTATGTTCGTGGAGGCTAAAAAATTAAAATATTTAGTTTTCCAAGAAATAGTCCCATCTTCTAATCATGTAAGGTGAGGGGTTCATTATTCAAAACAAAGATTAAAAGTATTCTTGTACAATGTATAAAAGAATTGCTAATGATTTGCCTTTTTTGTCTTACTTTGTGATTAAAGTTCAGATTCAATGGGGTTATCACTTTTCTTTCATCATTAAATGCAGTCTCATATCCAGATAGACACCTGAACAATGGAGATTCATTTTAATGTGTTCAGAAGGTATATATAATTTATAGCTATCAATAACTTGATGCCTGCAGGCAACCCATGGCAGTGCAAGTCACTGTTCTTCAAACGCATTTTACCTTTGCCATATTATCATGAGAAAATCCAGAGCCACCAGAAGAATATATGAAGGATAACCAGTTTTACAACATTCATAATCATTAAAAAATTAATCACCATTCATAAACAAATTATTTACTAATAACTTATATGAATTGACACACATGAAGGAAATGGCTTTTATTTGCCTGTGATACTGGTAATAAAATATTGAGGTGGGATGAGAACTTCTAGGTCTAAATTTAAAGTATCATTGGACAAGCAGATGAAGTTCACCAAAGTTAGCAAATGATGACTTCAAAACCAGTTGTTTAACAATAAAAACCTAATAATCCACAAATACACAACATCCAGTCTAATGACTTCTGGCTTTTAAAAAACCCCAAACACAATGGAGGAAGAATATCTGGCACCACCTTTCCCGGTGCCGGTGCCATTGCCTCCCCACCCCCACACCAGTGGTGGCGATACGGGTGTGTGTGTGTGTGTGTGTGTTTTTTTTGTTTTTTTTTTTTTTTGGGGGGGGGGGGATTGGGATTGCTTGGATGGTGGGGGGGGGGGGGGGGGCCCAAAAAACGAAGGCTTTGCCCCCCCCCCCCCCCCCCCCCCCAGTTGCCCCCCCCCCCCCCCCCCCCCCACCATCTCGCATGCATTTCTATCCACCCTCACACACAAACACATTCAGTCACTCTCTCTCACACACACACACACCCTCTCTTTTTTTATTCCCAATAATTTCCCATACACACTTAGCCCAAAGCCTCAGGCTAGCTGATGAACACATCCAGGCAGTAGAGATTTAAAGACTCGGATGCAGATACTTATAAGTTATAATTAAGTTATGAGCCAACAAAGGCATGTCTATCCATATCCCTTGTCTAAAAAAATTCATGGTCTCTCTCTCTCTCTCTCACGCACAGACCCACCAGACGCGGATCCAGGATTTTTTGAAAGGAGGACCGCTAATTACCATTACATTTAGTCGAAACTTGGACCCAAAGTCCGTAATATAATTTTTTGGTTTGGTACGTCCACAGGACGTACCAAACCAAAAAAGTATATTACGGACTTTGGGTCCAAGTTTGGACTACCTCATAACAAAGTAATGTTATGATCCTTCTTTACGTATTTGCCTCCCTTCATGGGAGTCTGCCCCCCTAGTTGCCCCCCCCCCCCCCACAAAAAAATTTCTGGCGCCGCCACTGCCCCACACACTTTCCATGGCTAGATGTACTTTTTTTTTATTATTTTATGTATTTTTTTATTGGTATTTAAGGTCACTTTCAGCATCTTTGGCTATATAGCATGGCCACAACATAGGGATGAAGTCAGGTTTAGCCAATTGTTTGTACCTATACTGCCCCACTTTAGAGAGGATTTCAACCCCAGGTGACTAGAAGACATAGAAAGAAAGAACCATAAGTTGCAAGTTTATATCTATAACAATATAAATGATATGCACTTATAGACAGATACATGATGGAATTGAAGGACATGTCCATGAATATATTCCCCTATATAGTTACTGATATGGAAGAAATTGTGTATACATATGGAAGAAACTGTGTATACATTTCCTTGCAGTCAGAGTGAATGACTGAGGTCTAATACCACATTTACATTGAGTTTATATCATGACACATTGTTCAGTTTAGTTCATTATTAGTCTGTGTGAAACACACAGACTATTGTTTTTGCAAGGTTTCTTTTTCTTTTTTTTTTTCTTTTTTTTTTTCTTTCTTCTTCTTCTTCTTTTTCTTCTCTCCTCCTGTCTTCTGTCTTCTCATCACTTTTTTGTCCGCAAGATAACTCGAAAACGAATTGCCCTATCTTGTTGATTTTTGGCATGCTGATAGACAGCCACAAGTTCTCGGCCACCTATGTTTTTCAGATTCCTGGGGTCTTAGGGGTGTCTGTAGGGGTGTTTTGAAAGTGGGTCATGCCCATATCTCAGGCGTGGTATGACCTACAGACCTGGGACCAACACCAAACGAGTCGACACTCGATGGAGGTTCAAAATACAGAGGTCAACTAGGGGGTCATTGAGTGCATTTTTCAGAATTGCTGGAAATCACATTTTTTGACTCCCTAAAGTATTCCTGATGTACACACATGCATTTTGACGTAAAAAAAAAAAGTTGGCGTGGCCAAAATTTTTGAAAGTGGGTCATGTCCATATCTCAGGCGTGGTATGACATATGGATCTGGGACCAACACCAAATGAGTCGACACTTCATGGAGATGCAAAATATGGGTCAAGGTCACAGAGGTCACCTAGGGGTCATTGAGTGCATTTTCCAGAATTGCTGGAAATCACATTTTTGACCCCCTAAAATATTCCTGACATACACACATGCATTTTGACGTAAAAAAAAAGTGGGCGTGGCCAAAAATTTTGAAAGTGGGTCACGCCCATATCTCAAGTGTGGTATGACCTACGGACCAACACCAAATGAGTCGACACTCGATGGAGGTTCAAAATATGGGTCAATGTCACGGAGGTCAACTAGGGGGTCGTTGAGTGCATTTGCTGGAAATCACATTTTTTGCCCCCCAAAGTATTCCTGAGATTCATACATGCATTTTTACATTAAAAAAATTGGGCGTGGCCAAAAATTTTTAAAGTGGGTCACGCTCATATCTCAGGCATGGTATGATGAATGGACCTGGGACTAACACCAAATGAGTCGACACTTGATGGAGATTCAAAATATGGGTCAGGGTCAAGGAGGTCACCTAGCAGTCATTAAGTGCATTTTTCATAATTGCTGGAAATCACATTTTTTTACCCCCCAAAGCATTCCTGAGGTCCATACATGCATTTTTATGTTAAAAAAGTGGGCATAGCCAACATTTTTGAAAGTAGGTCATGCTCATATCTCAATCGTGGTATGATGAATGGACCTGGAACTAACACCAAATGAGTCGACACTTGATGGAAATTCAAAATATGGGTCAAGGTCACAGAGGTCACCTAGGGGTCTGCCTGAAAGGGGTCACCAAAGTCATCAAGTGCGTATTATTCAGAAATACTGGGAAATGAATTTGATTACACCTTAATGCATTTCTAAAGTTTATGAATGTATTTCATCACTCAAGTTAGTGGGCAGAGCCAAAAAATGTCCATTTCTGATTCGAGTATCGAACCCTTTGAATGCTGGTCACATATATGCCTTTTCTGGTTTCTTATAAATAATTGTTCTGATTCCAGTATGAATATCTGTAAATACTGTTAACGAAAACCCATTTCTGATTTGTTTAAAAATATTTTACTCCTGAAAATAAGCTTCCATAAATTCTCTTTCTGTATAGTTTATTCCTGATACTTTAACCCTTTTCATACAGACTTGAATTTACTGGGTGCAGTAAATTCTGTTTCTCTAGTTTGTGTTGAACCTGCTAGACATTGATGTCAACATTTCAAACAGCAAATTTTCCCCATAATGCAACTAGAATTTATCCAATTCAATCTTGTTTGACAGATTCATTGACAAGTACTCAAAGAGCATGGTCAAACAAGATTGAATTGATTAAATTCCTAATTGCATTATAGGATAATATAATAATAACACTTTGGTCAGCTGCTGATTTGTCACAGTTCTCAGGTGAGAGGGACTTGATTAGCCCTGCACTCCCAAATGCCTCCCTATCCCAATGCATTTTCTCTCCTCCCAACACTCGGAGCCAAACAGCTAGATGACTTCCTGTACCCCACTCGTAATAATAATAATAATTATAATAATAATAATAATAATAATAATAATAATAATAATAGCTAAACCCTCTCCTTTATTACCCAATATTCACATGTCCTTCATTCTCCCATCCCACTTCCCCATTATACTCCCAGTGAATCTTATTCTGCTAGACTGGTATGTTGGACATTCTAAGAGAAAGTGTTCCTGGGTCTCAACTATGGTTAAATTAATCATTTGGCACTCCTTTTCAATGTCTTTCCCAATTTTCCCCTAAGCTGCAGCAACAGCAACCTGGTACAGGAGTGAACTCCTGAAGGTGCTATGTTACAACCCATTTTGTAAAAAAAAGTTGCAAAATGTAATAATTATTACAAAATGCAACTGCATGGATCTGAAAAATGTTGCAAAATGTAATAAACTTTTTTTTCAAGTGGGCAATCAAAAACTAATTCATGTTATTATACAAATATTAAAATAAAATTTGTGTCTCCATGATTCTATAACTGTCTTAGGGTATATTATGTGCACTTCTACGTGTATTTGAGCGAGTTTCGTAGATTTTCGAACTTTTATTACAAAATGCAACTCCATGGACAGGAAAAACGTTGCAATATGTATAAATGTTACAAAATGAAACTACATGGACTGGAAAAACGTTGCAAAATGTAATAATTGTAACAAAATGCAACGAAATTGACTCGACAGGAGTTGCATTATATAATAAACTTTTTTTTCCAGTGGAATTTTCGGAAAAAGTTTTCATCTGATTAATTCACTTTCATGTACCTGCGCCATGTGTCAATCGGCAATATATTAAACTCTCCATTACAGTTTCCACTGATTTTGCAAATCTTTATTTTTCTGCTACAAGAAGTATAAAGTTGCTGAAAAGACACTGAGGTTCTAAATTGGTAGATTATTCTCGTCCATTGCGAAAATACACGTTGACCAAAATTATATTTCTACACGTGAATACATTCACCATAGGACTGCACTGCAAGATGGGCTAGTCTGTACATACTTTGTTGATGAGTTATTCAACACCCCACCCTGTGCCATCCGACAAGTGTTGAGACGATTTGACATTTTTAACCACTAGAGTTGACCGGATCATAACCGATTAACCATAACAGAAAATCACCCCCAGACATCGTAGGTCTGCAATTTATAGAAGAGTCATTCTGTAAGATATAGGATGTACAACAACCAACATGTACGGCGTCTGGTGGACGTGGTGGTCGGCTATAGGAGTATTGCTTTTACTAGGCTTTAACTCACTGTTATTTATTTATTTATTTATTGGAGATTTGTGACACTTTCAACAGCCAGGGTCATATCGTGTCGGGCAGTTTAACGGGTGGAGGAAGCTGGAGTACCAGGACAGAACCGCCGAACAGCGGCGAGTAACTCACCAACGTATTAACCTGAGTTAGCATTGGTTGAAGGCGTTGCATACCATCGGCACATCATACATCTTAGCACACATTGCCACCATGTTCCCACATAAGCAATCAGGATTAAGTGTCTTGCTCAAGGACACAAAGTTGAGTGACATGGACCCGGCTCGAATCTTCGAGCCCTTGGTTTCAAGTTTGACAATGTAGTCAAGGTGACACTGTGCTCCCCTTCAACTCACTGAAATTTCAAGTGAAGCAGCTGAACTGTTTGGGTGAACGTGTGTTTGTTTTTTGTTTTTTTTAGGGAGGAGGGTATATATGAGTGTTTTCAGCTTGAAATGTCATGGTCTGATTACTTATGACTCACAATATATACCAGCCAGAACAGATAAACTCATGTGTGTATGAATAAAGTCATTAAAGTGTTCCTGGTAATCACCAGCTTATGTGCTTCCTGGGAAAGAAAGTGGGTAGCGGTGGGGGTGGGGGGGGTGGGGGTGGGGTGGTCTGAAAGTGCTCAGGACCTTCTATATATGTAATATTTTTTATGCAAAAATGTAGGCCAGAACAGGAGGGAACACTAGAACCGAAAAGGTCACAATGTCACAAAGAGCCACCACCCAGGGGATGGGGAAAGAAAGAGGAATGAGGCCACAGCACCCATCTGCCCTTCGGAGTTACCAAAGCAAACCACAGATATCCTCTATTTGCGACTTGGGCTACGGGGTCCAGCCCCTAATGGTGAAGGGAACTGACAATGTCATCAGGATAGTCGTCCACTAGGCTTATGTCTGTTAATTCCATTGATATTGAGCATTTTGAATCCATGGGCCAGGCCATCTGAGCCAACAAATGCAGCTAGCCCTTCCCAAGAACAGCTGTACTAATCTAGGACCTGGGCCACTCAGCAGCACAGCCCTCTCGCTGGGCCTGAACAACCTCCAGTCACTCGGCTCCGTGGACAACAACTGCACGCTCACCATGACATCGCCGACATCATAGCTACTCTTACAGTTTCTCATTCTTGATGCGTGTTTTTTCCCATTCACATACACCGTGCATTGAGCATCCACACCAAGCCTGCAATGCAAGTGATGCATACTGTACATAACAATGCGACTAGAGCTGGCCATTGAACCTATAGTTGGTCAGCAACAGGATATTGGGGCCCCAGGATCTGGGAGAGCAGTGGTCCGAGAGTGGGTGAGGATTGATTGGGGTACATAACATACCACTAGAGATCACCAGTGATCATCTCCCTGTATGAGGATGTGAGAGGTGTGAGGAGAGGCCTCATTGAGGATTGTCCTCACAGCCCTCTAATCCTCATCTCACTCCCAACGATCACTAGAGGTTGCCATTGGCAATCAGTGATCATCTCCTTGTGTGAGGAGAGGCCTCAATTTATTTATTTATTGGGTCAGGGGAGAGGGGTCTATAAGACAATACAAACGTTTCGAACAAACACTTGACTCATGTAAGGAAATTCTCACAAAAAGCACACATTGACAGCATTTGGTTAAGAAACACAGATACAATTTTCTATTAATAATTGTATAATACAATGAATTAGTTTGATTGCTCTACTTGGAAATATTTTTTTACATTTTGCAAGGTTTTTCCAGCTGATGTAGTTGCATTTTGTAATAATTATTGCATTTTGCAACATTGTTCCAGTCTGAGTAGTTGCATTTTGTAATAAAACTACGAAACTTGCTCAAATGCATGTAGAAGTGCATATTATTTACCCTAAGACAGTCGTAGAATCATAGAGATAAAAAGTTATTTTAATCTTTGTATAATAACATGAATTAGTTTCTGAATGCCTGTTTGAAAAAAGTTTATTACATTTTGCAACGTTTTTCCCGTCCATGTAGTTGCATTTTGTAATAATTATTACATTTTGCAACTTTCATCACAAAGTGCATTGCAACAGTGCCATCACAGTACTTCAAATCTTCAATCTTCAAAATCTGGCTTCTCTTTATCATGCAGGTCAACCAAAGATCTCTTTGCTTTGATGCCCTCAGGCCATTTCAGAGTACAATCTGCCCTGACTCTTTCTCTGACAATTTTTTTACCCTGGGTTGTGCCCACTTCTAAGTCTGAGAATTTCATTGAATAGTTCTCTATTAACTCTCTCACTTGGTCTATTTACCTTGAAAAATTTGTATCTTTAAATTCTGATAATTCAACATCAGTTTGCAGAGGGTTAAGAGGATTTAACATCACTTTCTGCTTCTTTGGCTGGATTGTTATGTAAAGTTTAGCCAGTCATTTATACCTGTGATACAAACTTGGAGAATTCAAACTCCAGACACTGGATGCCAGGTCCTATTACATTGGTACAAAAGAATTTGTTTTACTACAGTAATCAAACTTCTTATCCCAGGGTCCTTGGTACAAAGAGCACAACAGTTTTTGTGGAAGATAGGCTAATTTAAATAAATAAAAACTTCACTTCAACGTTTGAGCCAATAATCATCTAGAATACTATCAATAGTTTGTTCCAAGTTCCTGTAGATGGCAAAATGAATTGTAACAATCTGTATCGAGATTCACCAGGCTAATGTAGAGTTGTATGAAATTACAACACCCAAGGCCTTGATCAATACCCTAATAAATCTCTTCCACATGATTCCACTACAGTAAAATTCAAAACTGAATGCACAAGTATGACAGCAGGCCCCAAACTGTTATTCCAGGCATTGTCTCGCAATATACATGTAAGTTATTGTGTAAGAAGGCCATATTATCTATCATGTCATTAAACAATAATAGCTTGGCCATTATTTTTTTCAAATATATGGGGCATCTAGCAGTGTGGTGTATGTAACAAAGATCCATTATCTGTTAATATTAATGCTGCAGAAAAGTTTTCATAGTGAAATAATGTGAACTGAGTCACTTTTGTTAGTTTCAGATGGAGACAAAAGAAGAATGTTAAAATAAATTTTATATTTTGACTTGAATGCAGTAGCAGACAAACAGTAGCAAGCAGCAAAAAGCTGGGGTTAAAACCTAGACAGTCTGATGTGATACTCATTCACCCACATTATTTTGCCACATAACCTGTAATGAAAGATTACGCTGCAGTTTATCTTTCCCCAGTGACACAAAATTCCACAGCGACAAAAGGCAGAAGTTTTTTTTTAAATTTAAAAGTATATTCCATATTTCAGTATAAAATATTGAGTTGGGATATTGAAGCATTTGGAAAATTTGTTTGTGTGATTAATTTAATAAAACATGAGCTGTGATATATAGAATTTATAGTGAAGAAATTGTCACAGAGACACAAATGTTCCCTAACAAAGGGTAAAGTTATAAAAATCAGACTGTGGAAACAAGGATCTTTCAATTTTTAAATTCATTTGTTCGGGTTTAACAGCACTTTTGACAGCCAAGGTTGCCTCGTGTTGGACTATCTTATGGGTGGAGGAAGACGGAGTACCTGGAGAAAACCACCGAGCAGCCAGGAGCAACTGTCAGATTTCCCAGCATACTAACTCTGCACAAGCGGGGTTAGCATTGGTTGAAGACAAGTGCACGATCGACATGCAGCATGCCTTAATTAAACACAGCACCACCATGCCCCCCCCCCCCCCCATGCAGACAATCAGAATTAAGTGCCTTGCCCAAGGACTTAACTAAATATCGCTAAATATATACATGAGTGTTATATTTCATTTCAATTTAACACCACCCTCGTACTTATGGGATACATTTAAAGGGAGAACTCAGATGTTTGCAGTTTGAAGTGGTGCCTGGCCATACACAAAAGCACAATAAGACCCTCGAGTAACAGGGCATGTACCCGAATGAGTCTCATTACCAGGTCTTTTGCCAAACTTTTGCTGACATGTTTTATCACTTCATTTAGCTGGCAAGAACTGAGAATGTATGTCCTAACAAATATCATTTCCGGAATATTTTTGTTTTAAAACAACAACATGGTTTTACGTTAGCCCATGAAAATGTCCTTGAGAGACAGGGTTGGTTGGATCATTCTGTTCTCACACAATTTCAGTGGAGCTGTAAGTGCCCCGAAATTTACAAACAAGCTTTCTTAACTGAAATAATTCTTTTCCCACATATAAACCCTTGGTGGATCTGATCAGTGACTACCATATATTATATGATATACTAATTAATATTAAAAAAAAAAAGGTTTGCTACAGTGCGGTAATTTAATTTGTTTATGAAATGACCAGGTTATGAAACGTCCAGGTTCTGAAATGTACAAGTTATGAAATGACTCACTTACGAAGTGACCAGGATACAAAATGACCAGGATATGAAATGAACTGATACCCATACCAGTTGGGAATTAAATGTTAGAAATTTGACTATGCATGCCCACATCTCATGGGGTATGGTTCATGTTCAGCTCCTGTTGACACCCATAAAAACCTCTGGAACACAACAAGCAAATCTGAAATTCATGGGACACTTACTAAGCTGTTAAATATTCAAAATCAAGTGTCAATTTCAGAACATGGCAAACAGTGAATGACACCCTCATTTGACTGAACAATTCTAGTGAGATAATATGCTACATTTGGAAAAAATAGGGAAACATAGCATTAAATCTTTACTGACTATTTATTTCTGGTTACTCTGTAATGTGATGGAGTCATTGAAATTACAATTCATCATTTTTGACCAACAATGAAAAAGTTGCCATGTAACATTTGCTAGAAAGCTATCATGTGCACTTTCCTTGGTTAGTAGATTTCACTGAATCCATTTCAAAAGAAACCGGAATAAACTGCTGATGACACCAAATGCCAAGGGTGGCTTGATGTTTTCAGTGTCTGGAAGAACACATTATTTTTCAGATTTAAGACAGCATTTTTCTAGTTCCAATTTCAAATCAATTAACCCTTTACCCAATGCAGTCGATATCAAAATTTATTATTTTAAAAATCATTTTTTTAAATTTAAAAAAAAAATTCAACAAAACCATATCATGTGACCCCTCATTGGAACAAACTCAGCGAGCTCGTTCCAAAGAGGGGTCACATGATATGATTTTGTTGAAATTTTTAAAAAATAATATTTTTTTCTGCTGCTGAATTTGCATATTATGGGGGCAGATGTGGCCGATTCGTGGGTTAAAACTTGTTGAGTCACCCTCAGCTTGGGGCATGCAGTTATTAATATACACTGAGTCAAAAAAGAAAGTATAATAGAAACAAATGTGAAAAAATAGCATAAAGGATGAAATATAATAGTTCTAATGTTGCATGTTTGTGGACAAGAAGTCATGCAAAGAGTTTTATGTCATGTTGTTGTTGTCCTCTCAACCGTATACAATTTTGCTACAGATATCAAAATAGCATGTGCTACCCGAGAATGTCAAATTGAATGGGTGACCGATGATTTTCTTTTTGTGTTATGTTGTGCTAGAGCCTAGGTTATTGAGAAAACACGCTAGTTTTTGTCTTCCGACATTTTAAAAAATGCCAAGGTTAACCGAAAATCAGAGGTTGCGTGCCATTAGTATGCATGAGGCTAGGATACCTCCAGATGAGCTTGCTGCTGAGTTCGGAGTCACTGTGGCCACTATTTACCATCTCATTGGAAGGTATAGAACCACTGGATCTACTGCCGACTGACCGCGTTCAGGTCGAACAAGAGTTATGATATGACCCCTGCACAAGACTGACACATCAGGACATCTCACTTGCGGGATCGCTTCCTTCCGGCGACGAGGACAGCAGCAAGTACTCCTGGTAGAACTAACAGTAGAAGCAGTGCACAAACTGTCCGCAACAGACTCGCATAACATGAACCAATCCTTACCCAACGTCATCGAACCATCAGAATGGAATGGGTACGTCAACGTGTTTGTTGGACTCAGCAGCATTGGAGCACAGTTCTTTTCAGTGATGAATCACGATTTTGTCTACAGCGCGCTGATGGTAGGGCAAGAGTGTATTGCAAATGAGGAGAACGGTTTTCTAATGTTTACGTGCGGGAATGCGACTGTTTCAGCGGT
The DNA here is from genome assembly GCA_031216915.1 of Pictodentalium vernedei. Classification (NCBI taxonomy): domain Eukaryota; kingdom Metazoa; phylum Mollusca; class Scaphopoda; order Dentaliida; family Dentaliidae; genus Pictodentalium; species Pictodentalium vernedei. Next base: position 562,006,104 of record CM062295.1, on the reverse strand, counting down.
GGTAGTGTAATAGTTGGGCAGGAATTTCCTTGCACCAGTCAAGCGTCTTTTGGTTCAATTGGACCGTCAGGTACAACTTCATGATCTTCAGTCCTTAGGCGATTTACGTAATGTTCTAAGGCAGGAATGAAACACAATACCACAGGGTGACATTCAGAGACTTATCAGGACCATGCGCCATCGATGTCTTGCCATCCAAGAGGCAAACGGTGGACACACACGCTATCGACTGCATGTGTGAACTTTTCAATTCACCCAATGTCTGAATTGAGACGTCCTGACATGACGCTGGCAACAGTAAGAACATGAAATTATGCAAATTCATACAGCTAGACTCGAAATATGAATCTACAATAATTTGTTTGGGATTAAAGTCGATAATACGAAAAAAATTGCTCCTCAGAGTTTATTATACTTTCTTTTTTGACTCAGTATATTTTAAAGTCAATAAATGAAACACATAACTAAGTTTGGCATAAGCTGTATTCCTTTTGAGATCAAAGATGACTGAGACTCAAAATGACTGTCACCTATTGTGTAATCAAAGAGATTCAGTGATTACTGGATGGTCCAAGAGCTAGAACATCTGATTAGAAAGAATCTAAGTAGTTCCAGGCCCTATTTAGCCTTGGGGTTTTGTTAAGGTTAAATTTATCTTTACAATTATATAAACTTATTACGTAATACATGTGACAGTCTAAGATACAATGAATAGTCTCTTCTTTGCCAACTATAATTACAGGTCATAATTTATCCTTCCAAAGAGGGGAAGATAAGTAGAGAAAAAATATTTTTAAAAATATGCTACAATTAATTAACTGATAGAGTGCTGGAATTCAAAACCAATATTTGGGTTGGGAGGACAGTGGCTCAGTGGTTACAGCATTGGACTTCAAACCAAAAGGTTTATGGTTCGATCCTCACCAGAAGTAAAAATGCATTGTGTCTTTGGCAAGGCACTGAATCCTGATTGCCCATATGGGAGAATGGTGGAGCTGTGTACTAGGCATACTGCATGTCAATGGTGACTTATCTTCAACAAATACTCACCTCACTTATGTGGAGTTAGAATGTGGGAGAGTCTGACAGTTGCTTGCCATTGCTCAGTCAGTGGTTCTCTCCTGATACTCCGACTGGCTTCCTCCACCTGTAAAAGTGTCCAACATGAGGTGGCTGTCAAAAGTGTCATTAAACCCTAATAAATAAATAAAATACATAAATATTTGGAAGTTTTATTCTGAAATGCTGTTAACACAACTTAAATTTAAGGCTTCATATTCTGTGGATGAGCTTCATAATAGCTTTGAAGTGAAACTATTTTGTTACATTTCATGGAGCAACGTCAGGTGAACAAATTTTGACCAAAATGTTTTAGCACTCTACCAGTTGGCAAGAGAAGAACAGGTCTGCAGGATAAATGGTCCCTTGATAAATTGGTCTCTCAAGATGTAACAAAAAATCTCCACCCTTTTTGATATGTGCTGGAAATCTATAACTGGAATATATATCTGGATGACCGCCAGACAAGCCAGAAAATACGCAGACTGTCATCTGCAAAATGAGGTCCCCAGAGGGTGAATTTAGGGATGCTACCCTGCACAGCAGGGTAGCATCACTAAATTTACTCTCTGTGAACCTCAATCTGAATCAGGGTCTCAAAACTAAACAGAAAGAGGTACCGAGAGGATAAATTGGCCCACTGTATGGGATAGCATCATCAAATTCACCCTCTGGGGACCTCATGTTGCAAATGTCAGACTGCTTATTTTCAGGCCTGCTGCCAGAAGCCACTATCATGACTCTATTGAATGAAAGTTCAGTGACACTGAAGCTTAACTTCACTGTGTGTTGTGTTTGATGAAAAGGATAATGTTCAATGTTTATGAAAGGTTTATGCCATACAACAAGAATTGTGATAATTGAGAATATGTTAATTTCTGTTCCCTGTATGCTATGTTTTCAATAAAAATAATTTGAGGTGTAGACTGTACAAAAGAATTGAGGGGTGGGTTAATGTGGCCCTCACATTTAATGTATGTCAACCAAAGTTACCAAGTTACAGTGAAATTATTCCAAAACGAGTCATCCTATCGAGTTACAATGAAATCCCTTCATAAATACAGCCTGTAGACTGTGCTAAAGGTTTTTGGGCTTTGGGCCTGTGTAGCCATCATGGTTGACCCTTCGCAACCAAAAGGGGACGTCCTCATCTGGACATTATACTGAGTCATCCTACAAAGTTTCAATGAAATCCCTTCATAAATACTACCTGCACTCAAGGTTTTCAGGTTTTGGGCTTGGGCAGCCATTATGACTGAACTTTCGCGACCAAAAGGGTACATTCTTATCTAGACATTATCTGGAGTCATCCTACCAAGTTACAATGAAATCCCTCTATAAATATGACCTGTAGACTGCGCTAAATGTTTTGGGGTTTTGGGTGCCATCACAGTTGACCGATCATGACCAAATGGGAAAGTTCTCATCTAGACATCACACGGAGTCATCCTACCAAGTAACAATGAAATTCCTCCATATTAAATATGACCTGTAGACTGTGCTAAAGGTTTTCGGGTTTTGGGCTCAGGCAGCCATCACGGTTGATCAATCGTGACCAAAAGGGGACATTCTCATCTGTACATGGTCTCAAACCTGCATATGAAATTTTGTGATGATTAGACAAGAACTACAGGGTGTAGCCTATGCTAAAGGAAAATGTGAACAGACTCACAGACTAACAAGACTTCCGCACACGTGATGGCAATAGCTTATCTTGACTTTGTCAAGTTAAGCTAAAAATGTTAAAGATCATTTCAGTCGCTTTATACTTTATGCTTTTGCGGATGCTTGGTGGTGTTGTGTTCTGAGGCCTACTGTGTGTTGAGAGTACACTTGCTTCAACAAATTCTAACCTTGCTTGTGCCAGGATATTAAGCTTGAGAGTCTTGACAGATAGTCACCATTGCTCAGTACTTCTCTGTGTACTACATCTTTCACCACCCATAAAGCTGCTGTTAAACCCCAATACAAAAGCACTGTATCTGTTAGCTAGCCCATTGCTAGCTCAGCAGTAAAAAAAGGTTTACAGAATATTTTGTTGCAATTTATTGGAATGTGCCAACTGGTACTCTCCAATACATTCTAACAATCATTTTTTTTTTTTTTTTTTAGAAAATCTTGTTAACCCCCTTACCCAATGTAACGACCAAAACCGGCCAGCACTATTCTAAAAAATCGCCAATTGATTTTCATTATTTTTTCATTTTTTGTCTCAAAAACATAGGTTATGACCCCTCATTGGAACGGTCATAACCTATGTTTTTGAGACAAAATTTTAAAAAATTAGTTATTCAAGATTTTTTTTCGGAAGTGTCGTCTGCTTTTCAGCAGGTAAAGGGTTAAACAAAGGCTCCCTTCATAAGTAACATGGTATGTTTAAAATGAAAGTGTCAATGACACGGTAGCTTAACTTGTCTGTGTGTTGTGTTTGATGAAAATTTCATTTCTGTTCCCTGTATGCTAAGTTTTCAATAAAAATAATATGAGGTGTAGATTGTACTGAAGAATTGAGGGGTGGTTAATATGGCCCTCACAGTTAATGTATGTGGTCCTTACAGTTGATGTATGTCAACGAAAGTTACCAAGTTACAGTGAAATTATTCCAAAACAAGTCATCCTATCAAGTTACAATGAAATCCCTTCATAAATACGGCCTGTAGACTGTGCTAAAGGTTTTCGGGCTTCAGGCATGTGTAGCCATCATGGTCAACCGATCGCAACCAAAAGGGGATGTCCTCATCTCGACATTATATTGAGTCATCCTACCAAATTACAGTGAAATCACTTCATAAATATGACCTGTTGTCTGTGCTAAAGTTTTTCGGGTTTTGGGCTCGGGCAAAAATCATGGTTGAATGATCGCAACCAAAAGGGGACATTCTCATCTGGCATTATCTGGAGTGATCCCACCAAGTTACAATGAAATCTCTTCATAAATATGACCTGTAGACTGCGCTAAAGGTTTTCGGGCTTTGGGGCCTGTAGCCATCACAGTTGACCAATCATGACCAAAAGGGGGCATTATCATCTGGACATTATATGAAGTCAACCTACCAAGTTACAAAGAAATCACTCCATCAATATGGCCTATAGACTATGCTAAAGGTTTTGGGGTTTTGGGCTTGGTCAGCCATCACGGCTGAATGATCACAACCAAAAGGGGAAGTTGTCATCTCAACATTATTTGGAGTCATTCTACCAAGTTACAATGAAATCCCTTTATAAATATGACCTGTAGACTGTGCTAAAGGTTTTCGGGTTTCGGGCCCCTGTAGCCGTCACAGTTGACCAATTTCGACCAAAAGGGGACGTTCTCATCTAGACATTATATGAAGTCAACCTACCAAGTTACAATGAAATCCCTCCATAAATACAACCTGTAGAATGTACTAAAGGTTTTTGGGTTTTGGGCTCGGGCAGTCATCACGGTTGATAGATCACGACCAAATGGGATAGTTCTCATCTAGACATCATACCAAGTTACAGTGAAATCCCTCCATATTAAATATGACCTGTAGACTGTGCAATAAGTTTTTGGGTTTCGGGCTTGGGCAGCCATCACGGTTGACAGATCATGACCAAAAGGGGACGTTCTCATCTAGATATTATACAGAGGCATCCCACCAAGTTACAATGAAATCTCTTCATAAATACAACCTGTAGACTGCGCTAAAGGTTTTTGGGTTTTGGGCTCGGGCAGCCATCACAGTTGACCGATTGTGACCAAAAGGGGACGTTATCATCTAGGTATGACCCCAAACCTGCATATGAAATTTTGTGTCGATCGGACAAGAACTACAGGGTGTAGCCTGTGCTAAAGGAAAATGTGAACAGACTCACCGACTAACAGACTTCTGCATGCTTGATGGCAATAGCTTATCTTGACTTTGTCAAGTTAAGCTAAAAATTACTAATGTTACAAATTTATTTATTGGTGTTTAAGGTCACATACTTTTGCACAATGGCTAATCATGACCACAACATGAGTATGAACTCAAGGCCAGGGGTGAGCATTAGTAAGTCATGTTGCCCATTTTAGAGAGGGTTTGCACCTCCCAAGCATTGGTGACGGGGTCCTATTTTACCAGTAAAACAGAGCCTGTTTACTGCAGTGAACAGGCACTGTGTCACTTCCATGGTTCCCACATGGAAATGTTACAAACCACCTTTGAAAAATAATCTAGCACTCTACCAGTTAATACAATCTTCACGGTTTAATTACTTGTTTTACTGTAAGTTTTTGTTCATAAAAACTGTTTCTTTAAAATTCACTGGCCGGTGACAAAAAATTCACTGGCGAGTGGTAGGGGTTTTTCACACCAGATATTGGTTACTAAATCATACCAAGATCCTGTTCACTGCAGCAATGAAGCTCTGCTGTGCATCTAATGGTTCTCCACTGCAATTTCCAGATGGAATGGTCTTGCATCCTCCAAAACTCTTCTGAAAACATGCTTTGTAAGCCAGTTGTTGAGCAATATAATTGTCATATCTGGCTGCACAGTTGGGGGACAAAAATGTGGGCAATTAATCCTGGTCGGACAAAATGTCTACACTGTAATAAGTTGCATGCTCAAAGCCCATATTTGAGATTAATTGAAAGGCTAGTGATAATATAATTATTCACTACAGACCTGTCAGTAAAGCACCACTTATGAAATACTCCTAAAACGTCAGAGCTGACATCTGATGGAGAGCCACTTTAACTAGAACTTTCAGTGAAGGGCACCATCAAAATAATCCCAGATCACCCATGCTCAAATGTACATGTGGTGAGGAGCTTTGTTAGTAACATCTTATTACATTTTCCTCAGTTACAAAAACATGTCAAAATGCATTTCGTTCGCAGCAGTCTTTTAAAAATTACAGAACAGAAACAAAAACTTCTCAAACTTTTTGGCTAGAAAATCTGAAAATAATTAAAAAAAAAATGAACTTGACCTTGATATTGTTTAATTATAAACACATGCCAAAACCCATTTCATTTTGAGTCAGACATGTTAACTCTACTGGAATGCCTGGGAAAATCCCAAAATTTCAGTGTAGTTCCTGACCTCCCGGACGGGAATCAGTTTTAGACCAAAAATCCCGGAAAACAACATATATTTCTTTCCCATTGTAACTTATGTAAAATGTTCGGAGTCAAATCACAATCATTTCAAACTCTGGTAAAAACTCATGAAGCAGTAAAATATGGATTTAAGTTAAATTTATTTGAGAAAAGGGTATTTTATGATATATATTTCAACTGTGTTCATGTTTATTTCTGTTTTTTTCTTCGTAATCGGAGATTCGTGATCAATATGCGAGTGTCGAAGTAAAAATAGGTGACTTACTTTCAAAAAATTGAAAACTTCACCTTCATTTAAATGCAGTTTTTTGGTAAATAAAATATATGAAAAGGAAATAATACATATTTATTTATTCATAGAATAGCTTTAATTCTCATCTCTTTTCCAAATCAAAATGAAAACAACACCTTGACCTCAACAATTTAAGTCTTGTTTCCTATTAAAAGGTCATTTCTGAGGTTATTGGATATCCTCAGCCAAATGGCTGTTTTGAGTTATAGTTTTAGTTTGTGGTGGTGTGGATTTAGTAAATAATTCTCATTAATGGTGATGTGGCCAATATAATCTGTTGATGGTCTTGATTCAAACTCTGTACTGTTAAGTGCATTTCAATTGGTGGGCAAGGTCACACGGGAGTGTTAAATGACTAACCCAGACCTGTTTAGGACCTGACAATTTGCATTGAGCTCTGTTAAACAAGATCAAATTTTGGTACTTTGACATCAGAGTGCAGAGGGTTAATGTTCATTTATTTAGTAGGGAAGTTTTAACAACTCTTTCAGTGCCATATTACATCAGAAAAAGTATTGTTCTGACAATGCCATATTACATCAGAAAAAGTATTGTTCTGACAATGCCATATTACATCAGAAAAAGTATTGTTCTGACAATGCCATAAAAATCTAGGCCCACTGAAAGCATGTATATTCAAGTTATGAATTCAAAGTGCTATTCTACAATAACAACAGATAAACTAAACTAGTTATCAATGCCACTCTTTTTAGAAACACAAAAAAAAAATATTCACATTGACATGTTGTTCCACTTGACCTTGAAAACTCCTTTCATGTAATATCTGAGCGAAAAAGGATTTTCTTCATAGTACCTCACCAAATCCTCTACATTTTCATTGCAATGGACAAATTAATGCATTAATCAAACAAATTTGCATTGTTGTGCGAATGTTAACCCTCTAATTACTCATGTCGAAATAGCAAAATTTCAAGTTGCCAGTTTTTCCCATAATGCAACTTGGAATTTAACCAATCGATATTGTTTGACAGACCTGATTGAAATTTTTGTTTTCTGGCATCAGATTGTAGTGAGTTAAATAAATACAAAATGCTGACAGGAGTTGTAAAAGTTCACAGTATCTCAGAGGTGACCTAAATTGAGCCCCAGGCTTACCTGATAAATAATCAGTCAATCGAGTGATTCTTCCTGCCTAATCTATCAAAGTGGGGAAAATTTATACAGTTCTTATGGTGACTGGAATTTCAAAGTCCAATGTAGTGAAAACAGACTTCATAATTTGTCACAGGACACCTGACAAGTCATCCAATGAAAGACATTAAGATTACTGAGAAGTAAAACATTCATGAATACATAAAACTCTCATCATCATAGCAGGCTCAGTTTCAGGAGGTGGAAATCTGATAAGTCACATATTTATATTTTGAGGTAATCTTCCTGGCCCATTTGCATGACTTTCTTACAAAACAGTAGTTAAAATGTAAATAAATAACATTCCTGGCACTGAGACACCTTTATTGAGAAAGAAGTATGTCTTGAATTTCAAAATTTTTAATTGACGTTTTTTTCAGGTATTCAGCTCAAATTGTTCAAGTGTAACAAAGCAAAATGACTACACATATACAGAGAACTCAATTTAATCTGGTGCTAGTTCAGACTATATGACAGTTAACAATTTATTTTTCCATCTCAGAACAATTTTCCAAAATATGCAATAACATGAGGGATGTCTAATCTTGTCCGCTCACCTACAGTACGTGGAGAGTGTATTATCACTAAATCACTTGCAGAGTGGAGATTCTACCCAAGCAATAATTACAAATTTGTTGCAAAGCATAACAAGTACAAGCTAAGTTCCAGCCAATGGACCTCCGAGTTATACATTTACAGAATTTGAAAGTGATACTTTGGGTGATAACTCCACTCCCCAGGTGATTTCGTTACAATCCACTCTCCACATAATGAATATTTTGCTTGATACAGTCTGTGAAATGGGTAATAAGAATATATAGGTTGCCAAAATCTACATAGAACTTGATCTAAAGAAAACTCTTATTCTGTGAAGTTTGGTAGAAGTACAATATATAAATACAAATCTTAAAGCAAAATGAAAAGCTTGAATGCAAAAATATAATACAACACCTATGAGCAATATAGATCATCATAATTTTGAAAATAAAGTGTACTTTAACTCAACTTCTTACATTAGAAAACTGACTAAAATAATTGAAGCAAAATTTTTAGAAAATAAGGGTTAAGTATTGTAGTCATATCCAAAACAACCCACAACTGCAATCTGAAAGTCCTGGGACAACCTGTTCAAAGAAATTTACTTCAACGCAAACTCTTACAAAATTGGACATTGATGCCAACACCAAGAGAGTCATGATCTTATATCTCACTTCTACTTCATAGCAGAAAGAGCTAATAAAACACACCTATGACAAATATACATCACCATGTGCAATTAAAAATTACTTTAATACAACTTCTTACAACAGAAAATTAAGTAAGTTTTCTCCTAAAAAAAAAAAAAAAAATAAGGGTTAAATACTGTAGTTATGGTCCTAAATAACCCCAACTTGAAAGCCCTGGGGCCTCTGGGTTTGAAGAAAACAACTCAAACACAAACTGTGACAATTCGGATATTGGAGCTGACATTAATTGTTACAGGTACAAGTTCAAAGAATTTTTGCTAGAAAAAAGGAATAAAAGTGTCAATGACACTGTAGCTCAACTTGTCAAGACATGTACATGTATAGTATATAACACAGCAATGACAAACATCTAGGTAAGGACCTGATAACAAAGGTACATATAAAGTATTGTAACGGTCTGTACATAAATACTGACCGTATCCTGTAACAAATGTATAGGTAAAGTATTGTAAAGGTGGGTGACAGTCAGATGCTAAACTAGAAAAGAAATCTTGGAGTCCCAGAGTGGGTCTGACTGAACCCCAAAATATTTGTTCTCATAGCACAGTGATAACAAAGGCACCCCAAAACACACTCATTCCTGTCCCAAGGTGAAAACAAAGGTACCCAAGAAGTTTCGTGAAGATCAGTTCATAAATACGAGCTGTATAGAAGTTGTGACAAAAAACTGATTGGACCTAATTTCGGTACAAAATGGCCACTGGCAGCCATCTTGAATTTTGGACCGCACTCAGAAACACTCATTCTCGTCCCAAGGTGATAACAAAGGTACCCAAGAAGTTTCGTGAAGATCGGTTGATAAATACAGCCTCTAGCCTGAGCTGTATTGACATGTGCACTTACAGTGTATAAGTAGCACTAAATAAATCAAAATTCATCTAATTTGCATAATTTCTGCACGAGAAAAAAACCCATACTGTATGTGATGTATTCCATTTTACTAAACATTCATACAAAAATTTATTCAAATCAGAACTTTCATACAGAAGTTCTGTACAAAAGACTGATTGCACTAATTTTGGTACAAAATGGCTGCTGGTGGCCATCTTGAATTTTGGACCACACCCAAAAACACCCGTTCTCATCCCACGGTGATAACAAGGTACCCAAGAAGTTTTGTAAAGATCGGTTAATAAATAAGGCCTCTAGCCTGAGCCGTATAGAAGTTGTGTACAAAAAACTGATTAGACCTAATTTCGGTACAAAATGGCCACTGGCAGCCATCTTGAATTTTGGACCGCACTCAGAAACACTCGTTCTCGTCCAAAGGTGATAACAGAGGTACCCAAGAAGTTTCGTGAAGATCGGTTGATAAATACAGGCTCTAGCCCGAGCCGTATTGACATGTGTACTTACTGTGTGTAAGTAGCACTGAAAAAATCATCAAAGTTCATCTAATTTGCATAATTTCTGCACGATATAAAAACCCGTATTATATGTGATGTATCCCATGGTACTAAACATTCACACCAAAAATTTTTCAAATCAGCTCTTTCATATGGAAGTTCTGGGCAAAAATCTGATTGCACCTAATTTTGTACAAAATGGCTGCCATCGGCCATCTTGAATTTTGGACCACACCCAAAGACATTCATTCTCGTCCCAGAGTGATACCAAAGGTACCCAAGAAGTTTCGTAAAGATCGGTTTATAAATACAGCCTCTAGCCCGAGCTGTATTGGCATTTGCAATTACACTGCTGAAAGTAACACTAAATACATCAAAGTTAGTCTAATTTGCATAATTTACGTACGAGAAAAAAACCCGTATTATATGTGATGTATCCCATGGTACTAAACATTCATACAAAAAATTATTCAAATCAGCGCTTTCATATGGAAGTTCTGCGTAAAAATCTGATTTCACCTAAGTCTGTACAAAATGGCCACCAGCGGCCAACTTGAATTTCGGATCGGACCCCAAAACACTTGTTCTCGTCCCACGGTCACAACAAAGGTACCCAAGAAGTTTCGTAAAGATTGGTTCATATTACGGCCTCTAGCCCAAGCCATATTGAATTGTTGACGGACAGACGGACGACAGACGACTGGCCATGGCATAAGCTCAAATTTGGCTTCGCCAAAGTTGAGCTAAAAATGTTTCCGTATAAATTGTGCACTCGATAAAAGAAGGCACTTTTCTTTGTGGCGTACCCATTGGGTGCTGTTGGTGTCCAAATACAGCCTATTTTATCACAATTTTGACATTTAGCAGCCAGTGGATGGTTAACAAATGCTCACCAGAGTATTTTGTCCATGCAACTTCTATTGCCACACAAAGACCTGCGCGTGGTCAATTTTTCTTGAAAGTCTATAAGACTCGTTTAGAGAAATCCACAGAAAACATGCATTTTTGAGCTTTTGAGGGATTTTGCAGTTTAACCAGCCCAAAATGCGTTAACGCTTGGTTTTTTGAATACCCTTATTACTTACAAGAATGATCCACGGAGAATCCCACTACAAATAAAAGAAGTTATGTTTATCTCTCGAGTATCGTTTGGATGCTTTAGGGGCCCGAAAACAGCCCATTTCATAAAAATTTTGATGTTTGACAGCCTGTGGAGGGTTAACATATGCATTGCCTAATATCTCTTGTATATGAATAGTCGTGTCACAGACAGGTCTAACAATGATGATTGTTTAAAATGAAAGTGTCAATGACACTGTAGCTCAACTTGTCAAGACAAAGACATGTACATGTATAGTATGTGACACAGCAATGACAAACATCTAGGTAATGACCTGATAACAAAGGTACATATAAAGTATTGTAACGGTCTGTACATAAATACTGACCGTTGCCTGTAACAAATGTATAGGTAAAGTATTGTAAAGGTGGGTGACAGTCAGATGCTGAACTAGAAAAAATCTTTGAGTCCCAGAGTGGGTCTGACTGAACCCCAAAATATTTGTTCTCATAGCACAGTGATAACAAAGGCACCCCAAAACACACTCGTTCCTGTCCCAAGGTGAAAACAAAAGTACTCAAGAAGTTTTGTGAAGATCAGTTCATAAATACGAGCTGTATAGAAGTTGTGACAAAAAACTGATTGGACCTAATTTCGGTACAAAATGGCCACTGGCAGCCATCTTGAATTTTGGACCGTACCCAGAAACACTCATTCTCATCCCAAGGAGATAACAAAGGTACCCAAGAAGTTTTGTGAAGATCGGTTCATAAATACAGCCTCTACCCTGAGCCGTATTGACATGTGTGCTTACATTGTGTAAGTAGCACTGAATAAATCAAAGTTCATCTAATTTGCATAATTTCTGCACGAAAAAAACCCCCTTACAATATGTGATGTATTCCATGTTACTAAACATTCATACAAAAATTTATTAAAATCAGAACTTTCATACAGAAGTTCTATACAAAAGACTGATTGCACTAATTTTGGTACAAAATGGCTGCTGGTGGCCATCTTGAATTTCGGACCACACCCAAAAACACTCGCTCTCATCCCACGGTGATAACAAAGGTACCCAAGAAGTTTCGTAAAGATTGGTTCATAAATATGGCCTCTAGTCTGAGCTGTATAGAAGTTGTGTACAAAAAACTGATTAGACCTAATTTCGGTACAAGATGGCCACTAGCAGCCATCTTGAATTTTAGACCGCACCCAGAAACACTCGTTCTCGTCCCAAGGTGATAACAAAGGTACCTAAGACATTTCGTGAAGATCAGTTCATAAATACAGACTCTAGTCTGAGCCGTATTGACATGTGTACTTACTGTGTGTAAGTCGCACTGAAAAAATCAAAGTTCATCTAATTTGCATAATTTCTGCACGAGAAAAAAACCCGTATTATATGTGATACATCCCATGGTACTAAACATTCACACAAAAAAATTATTCAAATCAGGGCTTTCATATGGAAGTTCTGTGCAAAAATCTGATTGCACCTAATTTTGTACAAAATGGCTGCCATCGGCCCAAAACACTCGTTCTCGTCCCACGGTGATACCAAAGGTACCCAAGAAGTTTCGTAAAGATCGGTTCATAAATACGGCCTCTAGCCCGAGCCGTATTGGCATTTGCACTTACAGTGCTGAAGGTAACCCCAAAAAACATCAAAATTAGTCTAATTTGCACAATTTACGTACGAGAAAAAAACCCGTATTATATGTGATGTATCCCATGGTACTAAACATTCATACAAAAAATTATTCAAATCAGAGCTTTCATATGGAAGTTCTGTACAAAAAACAGATTTCTGCATCGTCGGTACAAAATGGCAGCTGGAAGCCATCTTGAATTTCGGACCGCACCCAAAAACACTCGTTCTCGTCCCACGGTCATAACAAAGGTACCCAAGAAGTTTCGTAAAGATCGGTTCATAAATACGGCCTCTAGCCCGAGCCATAGCAGCTTGGCACTTACAGCTCTGAAAGTAACACTAAATAAATCAAAGTCAGTCTAATTTGCATAATTTACGCACGAGAAAAAAACCCGTATTATATGTGATGTATCCCATGGTACTAAACATTTATACAAAACTTTATTCAAATCAGAACTTTCATACAGAAGTTCTGTACAAAAAACTGATTTTTGCATCATCGGTACAAAATGGCCACTGGCAGCCATCTTGAATTTCGGACCACACCTAAAAACACTCGTTCCCGTCCCAGGGTCATAACAAAGGTACATAAGAAGTTTCGTAAAGATCGGTTCATAAATACGACCTCTAGCCCGAGCCATAGCCAATTGTTGACGTACGGACAGACGGACAGACGGACGACAGACTACGGGCCATGACAATAGCTCAAATTTGACTTCGTCAAAGTTGACCTAAAAAATCTGTGAGACGTGTTTCAAGAAAGTGCCTATAAACCCTAATTTTGGCAGTTTTTTGCCAATTCTGGCAAAATAAGGGTTAAATCGAAAATTCCACTTCAGCACATTTTTAGATTTGTTGCCCCTCTATGTGTGTGCAAAATTGTGTGAAAATCCTTTCGAAAATGGCTTCTGAATCGTACGGACAAAATGTGTGGGAAAACAACCCCTCCCCAAACCTTCACACCCCCCCCAAAAAAAAATAAAATAATAATAATCCATAGAATAACAATAGACTTAGCCTAATAATATGCAATAAAGCTAACTTCAACACAAATTCTTATGACAGAAACTGACTAAATTTTCACCCCCAAAAAATAATATTGAAGAAACATTTCCAGACTAGATATCACGGAGATGGAATCCATCTCTGCGGGTCCAGCAGCAACTAACCGATGTTAGGTATAAACTAATGTGAACCGTAATACTAAAATATTTTAAGCAATAGGTAAAATCTGTTTAAAATCCCTTCCCGGACACGAACTTGTCAGAAAAAAAAACAAATTCTGAATAATTTGACCTTGAGGTCAAACTTCAAGGTCAAAACATGGCAACCTTGATACGCGACATGACGTCTTGAGATAATCTACCCACATACCAAATATCAAAACCCTATCTATTAAGAGAAAAAAGTTACAGCCCGGACACGAACTTGTCAGAAAAGAACCCCGAATTCGGAATAATTTGACCTTGAGGTCAAAGTTCAAGGTCAAAGCATGGCAACCGTGGTACGCGACACATCGTCTTGAGATAATCTACCCACATACCAAATATCAAAACCCTATCTATTAAGGGAAAAAAGTTATAGCCCGGATACGAACTTGTCAGAAAAGAACCCTGAATTTGGAATAATTTGACCTTGAGGTCAAAGTTCAAGGTCAAAGCATGGCAACCGTGGTACGCGACACATCGTCTTGAGATAATATACCCACATGTCAAATATCAAAACCTTATCTATTAAGAGAGAAAGATTACAGACGGATGGACGCACGGACAGAGCGATCACTATAGGGCGTCCGCCTCTCGGCGGGGCCCTAAAAATAAGGATTAAGTGCTGTAGTCATGGTCCTAAATAACCAACAACTGCAGTTTGAAGGAACTGGGTTCAAAGCACATTTACTTAAACTCTCACAAAATTGGATGTTGACACCAATGCCGATGCCACCAGTCACAACACAACCTCACCTCTACTTTAAATAAACTAGGTGAGAAATTGGCCTTCAATATTTGTTATACATCTCTTAAATACATGCGATATAAATGTCTAGAAAAAATATGTTCCATGATTCAGAAAAACCATCTCAAAATCCCAAAAGTTATTAGTGATATAAGCTATAAGTCAGGTCTAAAAAAGTTAAAAATGTTTCTCAGGCTCTCCCGCATGGCGCTTTTGGCTGCCGCATGCTCTCTTTTTATAACCAATGCAAACATAAATAAAACAAGAGGCCCCAGGGGGGGGCCTTAGGCGCTCACCGAATGTTCCATACTGTTAAGACACAAATTTTATCAAAAGCTATTCTTAAGGTTCTACAGAGTAAATCTATACTCTCTGTAGACCTAAAACATCAACAGGACTGAATGGGACAATGCTGCTGATCAAATATCAAAAGATTCTGCATGATGGTTTTGAAGAAGATTTTTAAAGAATTTTCTTTGAATTGCACAAAGTAAACATTCATGCCCCCATAGTGAGCCCCAATATTGATCAAAAGACTCAATTTGAACAAACATGAATCCAAACCATACCAAGATGCTGCATACCAAATATCTAAAGATTCTGCCCACTGGTTCTGGGTTCTGGTGAAGAAGATTGTTAAAGATTTTTTCTTAAATTGCACTAAGTAAAAATTCACACCCCCCATAGTGATCCCCAATATTGAATAGGGGATTCAATTTGAACAAACTTGAATCAGACCCATACCAAGATGCTGTATACCAAATATCAAAAGATTCTGCCAAGCGGTTCTGGAAAAAAAGATTTTTAAAGAAATTTTCTTAAACTGCACTAAGTAAAAATTCACACTCCTTTAGTGAGCCCCAATATTGATCCGAGGGACTCAATTTGAACAAACTTGAATCAGACCCATACCAAGATGCTGCATACCAAATATCGAAAGATTCTGCCCACTGGTTCTGGAGAAGAAGATTTTTTCTTAAATTGCCCTAAGGAAAAATTCATGCCACTATAGGGAGCCCCTATAGGGAGCCCCAATATTGATCAAGGGACTCAATTTGAACAAACATGAATCAGACCCATACCAAGATGCTGCATACCAAATATCAAAAGATTCTGCCCATTGGTTCTGGAGAAGATTTTTTCTTAAATTGCCCTAAGGAAAAATTCATGCCACTATAGGGAGCCCCTATAGGGAGCCCCAATATTGATCAAGGGACTCAATTTGAACAAACATGAATCAGACCCATACCAAGATGCTGCATACCAAATATCAAAAGATTCTGCCCATTGGTTCTGGAGAAGAAGATTTTTAAAGAATTTTTCTTAAATTGCACTAAGTAAAAATTCACGCCCCCATAGTGAGCCCCAATATTAGTTCAGGGACTCTATTTGAACAAACTTGAATCAGACACATACCAAGATGCTGCATAACAAGTATCAAAAGATTCTGCCCACTGGTTCTGGAGAAGAAGATTTTTTAATAATTTTTCTATAATTCATACGGTGCTATCAGAGTTATGCCCCATACAGAGCCCCCAAGGGATGTGGCCATTTCATTTGAACAAACCTGAATTGCCATATAGTAATGAACATACACATGAAGTTTCGTGAAAATTGAACAAGTGGTTTCAGATGAGAAGTCGTTTGAAAAAATGTTCACGACGACGGACGGCAAGTGATAAGTTGAGCTCCCTTCGGTGAGCTATAATTCCTCATATTGACTAAGTTATAATTCGGGCTCCCACAGGGAGCCCAAATACGGACCCAGGGACATGGCTTCAACAAACTTGAATCTCACCCCCCTAAGGATGCTACATACCACATATCAAAACATTCCGACTGCTGGATCTGAAGAAGAAGATTTTTTAAGAAAATTCCTCATTTCGAACTAAGTTACAATTTAGTGAGCCCAAATATGGACCTAGAGACATGGCTTGAACAAACTTGAATCTCACCCCTCTAAGGATGTTGCATACCAAATATCAAAACATTCCGAATGCTCGATCTGAAGAAGATTTTTAAAGAAAATTCCTCATTTTGAACTAAGTTATAATTCGGGCTACCACAGTGAGCCCAAATATGAACCCAGGGACTTGGCTTGAACAAACTTGAATCTCACTCCCCTAAGCATGCTGCATACCCAATATCAAAAGATTCTGCCTGCTGGATCTTGAGAAGAAGATTTTTAAAGAAATTTGCCTGAAATGCACCAAGTTCAAATTGGGCTCCTATACTGAGCCCAAATATGAACCCAGGGGGCCGATTTGAACAAACTTGAATCAGATCCACCCCACAATGTTGCATACCACATATCAAAAGATTCTGCCTGCTGGATCAGGAGAAGATTTTTTAAGAAATTTGCCTGAAATGCACTAAGTTCGAATTTGGGCTTCTATACTGAGCCCAAATGTGAATCCAGGGGGCCGATTTGAACAAACTTGAATCAGATCCACCCCACAATGTTGCATACTGAATATCAAAAGATTCTGCCTGCTGGATCTGGAGAAGAAGATTTTTTAAGAAATTTGCCTGAAATGAACTAAGTTCGATTTTGGGCTTCTATAGTGAGCCTAAATATAAATCCAGGGGGCCGATTTGAACAAACTTGAATCAGACCCATACCAAGATGCTGCATAACAAGTATCAAAAGATTCTGCCCACTGGTTCTGGAGAAGATTTTTTAATAATTTTTCTATAATTCATATGGTGCTATCAGAGTTATGCCCCATACAGAGCCCCCAAGGGATGTGGCCATTTCATTTGAACAAACCTGAATTGCCATATAGTAATGAACACACACATGAAGTTTCGTGAAAATTGAACAAGTGGTTTCAGATGAGAAGTCATTTGAAAAAATGTTCACGACGACGGACGGCAAGTGATAAGTTGAGCTCCCTTCGGTGAGCTATAATTCCTCATATTGACTAAGTTATAATTCGGGCTCCCACAGGGAGCCCAAATACGGACCCAGGGACATGGCTTCAACAAACTTGAATCTCGACCCCCTAAGGATGCTACACACCACATATCAAAACATTCCGACTGCTGGATCTGAAGAAGAAGATTTTTTAAGAAAATTCCTCATTTCGAACTAAGTTACAATTCAGTGAGCCCAAATATGGACCTAGAGACATGGCTTGAACAAACTTGAATCTCACCCCTCTAAGGATGTTGCATACCAAATATCAAAACATTCTGAATGCTCGATCTGAAGAAGATTTTTAAAGAAAATTCCTCATTTTGAACTAAGTTATAATTCGGGCTACCACAGTGAGCCCAAATATGAACCCAGGGACTTGGCTTGAACAAACTTGAATCTCACTCCCCTAAGCATGCTGCATACCCAATATCAAAAGATTCTGCCTGCTGGATCTTGAGAAGAAGATTTTTAAAGAAATTTGCCTGAAATGCACCAAGTTCAAATTGGGCTCCTATACTGAGCCCAAATATGAACCCAGGGGGCCGATTTGAACAAACTTGAATCAGATCCACCCCACAATGTTGCATACCACATATCAAAAGATTCTGCCTGCTGGATCAGGAGAAGATTTTTTAAGAAATTTGCCTGAAATGCACTAAGTTCGAATTTGGGCTTCTATACTGAGCCCAAATGTGAATCCAGGGGGCCGATTTGAACAAACTTGAATCAGATCCACCCCACAATGTTGCATACTGAATATCAAAAGATTCTGCCTGCTGGATCTGGAGAAGAAGATTTTTTAAGAAATTTGCCTGAAATGCACTAAGTTCGATTTTGGGCTTCTATAGTGAGCCTAAATATAAATCCAGGGGGCCGATTTGAACAAACTTGAATCAGACCCATACCAAGATGCTGCATAACAAGTATCAAAAGATTCTGCCCACTGGTTCTGGAGAAGATTTTTTAATAATTTTTCTATAATTCATATGGTGCTATCAGAGTTATGCCCCATACAGAGCCCCCAAGGGATGTGGCCATTTCATTTGAACAAACCTGAATTGCCATATAGTAATGAACACACACATGAAGTTTCGTGAAAATTGAACAAGTGGTTTCAGATGAGAAGTCGTTTGAAAAAATGTTCACGACGAGGGACGGCAAGTGATAAGTTGAGCTCCCTTCGGTGAGCTATAATTCCTCATATTGACTAAGTTATAATTCGGGCTCCCACAGGGAGCCCAAATACGGACCCAGGGACATGGCTTCAACAAACTTGAATCTCGACCCCCTAAGGATGCTACACACCACATATCAAAACATTCCGACTGCTGGATCTGAAGAAGAAGATTTTTTAAGAAAATTCCTCATTTCGAACTAAGTTACAATTCAGTGAGCCCAAATATGGACCTAGAGACATGGCTTGAACAAACTTGAATCTCACCCCTCTAAGGATGTTGCATACCAAATATCAAAACATTCCGAATGCTCGATCTGAAGAAGATTTTTAAAGAAAATTCCTCATTTTGAACTAAGTTATAATTCGGGCTACCACAGTGAGCCCAAATATGAACCCAGGGACTTGGCTTGAACAAACTTGAATCTCACTCCCCTAAGCATGCTGCATACCCAATATCAAAAGATTCTGCCTGCTGGATCTTGAGAAGAAGATTTTTAAAGAAATTTGCCTGAAATGCACCAAGTTCAAATTGGGCTCCTATACTGAGCCCAAATATGAACCCAGGGGGCCGATTTGAACAAACTTGAATCAGATCCACCCCACAATGTTGCATACCACATATCAAAAGATTCTGCCTGCTGGATCAGGAGAAGATTTTTTAAGAAATTTGCCTGAAATGCACTAAGTTCGATTTTGGGCTTCTATAGTGAGCCTAAATATAAATCCAGGGGGCCGATTTGAACAAACTTGAATCAGACCCATACCAAGATGCTGCATACCAAGTATCAAAAGATTCTGCCCACTGGTTCTGGAGAAGAAGATTTTTTAATAATTTTTCTATAATTCATACGGTGCTATCAGAGTTATGACCCATACAGAGCCCCCAAGGGACGTGGCCATTTCATTTGAACAAATATGAATTGCCATATAGTAATGAACATCCACATGAAGTTTCGTGAAAATCGGACAAGTGGTTTCAGAGGAGATGTCGTTTGAAAAATGTTCACGACAACGGACGACGGCGGACGACGATGACGGAAGACGGATGGCAAGCGATAAGTTAAGCTCCCTTCGGTGAGCTAATAAAAATTACATAGTTTTTGTCTGATATTTTACCCAAGTTAATAAAATTGATAAATTTGTCTCTTCAGTGCAACAAGGCTTTGCAAAAGCCTTGTTGCACCCAAGGGATGAACTACACCACCACTCATGCTATTCTGTAGACTAGGAGGCCTAAAACATAAAACAAACCAAGAATATGAACTTCAGATGGCAAAGAAATAATTACAAAAATAAAAAATAACAAATAAGAGGCCCCATGGGACCTGAAGCATCCACCTTGAACAGAACACGATATAAACAGAGTCCAAGAAAGAATCTACATTCAGCAATCCATCTCAAAAGGATACATTGTCAATCCTTGAGCCCCTCGGGAGTGACAAAAATAGTCCAAGCATCATGCCTTTTCTTCAGTTGATCAAAATGTAAAATGTTGGCGCTTCCCTATGAAGCCCCTTGATACAACCTATGTGGATTAATCTTAGTTACATACCTCTAGAGGGTACTGAATACAAAATTTCTAATTCTTCAGCTACATGGCCAATTCCGGCTACCATGGGGAGCCCAAATATTATCCCAGGCTCTCGATTTGAAAAAGTTGAATCTGACCTATCTAGAGATGTTAAATACCAAATATGAAAGCATTCTGACTGGTGGATTGGAAGAAGAACATTTTTAAAGAAATTTCCTCATATTGCACTAAGTAAAAATTTGGGATACCATAGAGAGCCCAAATATTAACCCAGGGAACCAATCTGAACAAACTTGAAACTGACTCCCCTAGAGATGTTGTATACCAAATATGAAAGCGTTCTGACTAATGGATCTGAAGAAGCTTTTTAAAGAAACTTCCACATATTGCACTGATCTGAAGAAGCTTTTTAAAGAAATTTCCTCATATTGCAAAAGTTAAAATTCGGACTACCATAGGGAGCCAAATATTAACCCAGGGAACCAATCTGAACAAACTTGAATCTGACTCCCCTGGAGATGTTGTAAACCAAATATGAAAGGATTCTGACAGGTGAATCTGAAGAAGAAGATTTTTTAAGAAATTCCTTCATATTGTACTAAGTTAAATTTCAGGTTCCCATATGGAGGCCAAATATTAACCCTGGCACTCATATTGAACAAACTTGAATCTGACCCCCCTAGAGATGCACTCATCTTGAACAGCGCTCACCTTGAACAGAACACAATATAAACGGAGGCCGAGAATGAGTCTACATGAAGCAATCTATCTCCATTGGATACATTGTCAATCCTTGAGCCCCTCAGGAGTGACAAAAAGAATCTGAGCATCGTGTCTTTTCTTCAGTTGATCATAATGTAAAATGTAGACCTCCCCTATGAAGCCCCTTCATACAACCTATGTGGATTAATCTTAGTTACACACCTCTAAAGGGTACTGAATACAAAATTTCTAATTCTTCAGCTACATAGCCAATTCCGGCTCCCATAGGGAGCCCAAATATTAACCCAGGCTCTCGATTTGAACAAAGTTGAATCTGACCTCCCTAGAGATGTTGTATACCAAATATGAAAGCATTCTGACTGTTGGATCTGAAGAAGAAAAATTTTAAAGAAATTTCTTCATATAGCACTAAGTTAAAATTTGGGCTACCATAGTGAGCCCAAATATTAACCTACGGACCCGATTTGAACAAACTTGAATCTGATCCCCTACAGATGTTGTATATAAATATGAAAGCATTCTGACTGGTGGAGCTGAAGATTTTTAAAAATTATCTCCCATATTGAACAAAGTTAAAATTGGGCTTCCGTAGGAAGCCCAAATATTAACCTAGGGACTTGGTTTAAACAACCTTGAATCTGACCCTCATAACAATGATGTATACCAAGCATCGAAAGATTCTGACTGGTGGTTCTGAAGAATATTTTTAAACAATATTCCCCATATTACCCTAAGTTAAAAATTCAGGCTCCTGTATTGAGCCCAAATATGAACCAATGGGCTTTATTTTAACAAATTGGTATCTGACCCCCCTATGAATGCTGTATACAGAATATCAAAAGATTCTGATCATTGGTTCTGGAGAAAAGATTTTTTTAAATTTTTGCAAATATGCTGACTCCACATTTTTTTGATGCCCTCTACTGAACACCCAAACATAACCGACGGCAGTTTTTTTTTACCATAAAATTCTACTGGTCCTAAGGATACTTCATACCACATATCTTCTCTCTATTCCATGTGGTTTGAGAAATATGGGCGTTTGAAAATATTTCTATTTTTAGTTCCTGGGGTTCCCATGGGGATGTGGGAATATTTTTTTTTGCATGAGTCAAGTAACCCAATAATACCACATACCAAATTTGGTTCAAATCGGACCATCTGTTCAGAAAATAGAAATTTTGGGCAGGGACAAAAATCTTACCCCTCCCATTACAAAGCCAAATAAATATTGCTTCACAAAGTTTGTTTGAACAAATTTGATTCTACACCTCAAAAGGAAACTCCAAAACAAATATCAAGTCACTGAACCCACTGATTCATGAGAAGAAGATTTTTAAAATGTTTTGGGGCATTTTCTCCCCACCCCCTCCCTATGGGGCTGGGCATATTGAGTTGAACAAAAATGCAATGCCCCTTCAGGACCATGACTCACGCAAACTTTCACTTGAATTGGCCCAGTGGTTTTGGAGGAGAAAACCAAAACATGGCATTGACGGACAACAGACAATGGACATCGGATGGCGGATGGAGAGCGATGAGATTTAGCTCAGCTTGACTTTGTCAAGGAGAGCTAAAAATGGCTAGGGACCCCTTATTATAGAATCCTGGCTACACATCTGTAACAGGTTCATTTTAATGGTCACACACAGAGTTTTACTAAAAAAACAAGAGGCCCCAAGGGGCCTGAGGGCGCTCACCTGACATGGTAGCCTAAATATCAACCCAGAGAACTGATTTCAACAAGTTGCATTTGCTCCTCCTAAGAAAAGCTTATACCAAATATCCAAAGAGTCTGACCAGTGGATCTAAAAAAAAAAAGAAGATTTTAAAAGAATATTCCTCATATTGAACTAAGTTATAATTCGGGCTCCCACAGGGAGCCCATATATGAACCCAGGGACTTGGCTTTAACAAACTTGAATCTCGCCCCCCCCAAGGATGCTGCACACCAAATATCAAAACATTCCGACTGCTGGATCTGAAGAAGATTTTTAAAGAAAATTCCTCATTTTGAACTAAGTTACAATTCAAGCTCCCACAGTGAGTCCAAATATGGACCTAGGGATATGGCTTGAACAAACTTGAATCTCACCCCCCTAAGGATGCTGCATATCAAATATCAAAACATTCCAACTGCTGGATCTGAAGAAGATTTTTAAAGAAAATTCCTCA
Source organism: Pictodentalium vernedei (assembly GCA_031216915.1). NCBI lineage: Eukaryota > Metazoa > Mollusca > Scaphopoda > Dentaliida > Dentaliidae > Pictodentalium > Pictodentalium vernedei. The sequence goes on along the minus strand of CM062295.1, from coordinate 561,982,744 downwards.
TTTTGAACTAAGTTATACTTCGGGCTACCACAGTCAGCCCAAATATGAACCCAGGGACTTGGCTTGAACAAACTTGAATCTCACCCCCCTAAGCATGGCGCATACCCAATATCAAAAGACTCTGCCTGCTGGATCTTGAGAAGAAGATTTTCAAATGCACTAAGTTCGAATTCGGGCTTCTATAGTGAGCCCAAATATGAATCTAGGAAGCCGATCTGAACAAACTTGAATCAGATCCACCCCACAATGTTGCATACCAAATATCAAAAGATTCTGCCTGCTGGATCTGGAGAAGATTTTTTTAAGAAATTTGCCTGAAATGCATTAAGTTCGAACTTGGGCTTCTATAGTGAGCCCAAATATGAATCCAGGGGGGCCGATTTGAACAAACTTGAATCAGATCCACCCCACAATGTTGCATACCAAATATCAAAAGATTCTGTCTGCTGGATCTGGAGAAGAAGATTTTTGAAGAAATTTGCCTGAAATGCACTAAGTTCGAATTCGGGCTTCTATAGTGAGCCCAAATATGAATCCAGGGAGCCGATTTGAACAAAGTTCAATCAGAACCACCCCACAATGTTGCATACCAAATATCAAAAGATTCTGTCTGCTGGATCTGGAGAAGAAGATTTTTTAAGAAATTTGCCTGAAATGCACTAAGTTCGAAATCGGGCTCCTATACTGAGCCCAAATATGAACCCAGGGGGCAGATTTGAACAAACTTGAATCAGATCCACCCTACAATGTTGCATACCAAATATCAAAAGATTCTGCCTGCTGGATCTGGAGAAGAAGATTTTTTAATGTTTTTCCCATTGCCTACAGTGTTAAAAAGTGCTGACTCAGCACTTTTTCAAAGTCCCGAAACTGTACCCTATGATAAAACCGATGGCAATTTTTTTTTACCAATCCTTTCTGTTGGTCCTAAGGAAGCTGCATACCAAATAAAAATTCTCAGTGCCACGCAGTTTTGGAGATATGGGCATTTTAAATGTTTTCTATTTTTAGCTCCTGCGGTTCCCACGGGGCTGCAGGAAATTTTTTTTTGCATAAATCAAGTACTCATGACCCAATAAGCCCTCACATAAAATTTGGTTCAAATCAGCCTCTCGGTTTGGAAAATAGAAATTTTGGGCGGGGCAAAAAATTTTGCCCCTCCCATAACGATGCCAAGTATAGCCCCACAAACTTCTCTTGAACAAATCTGAGTCTACACCTCAAAAGGAAGCTGCATACCAAATATCAAGTCTCTGCTACTGCTGGTTCATGAGAAGAAGATTTACAAAGATTTTGGTGCCCCTTGGGGGCGTGGCACCACCCAGGAGGAGGGGCAAATTCATTTGAACAAATCTGAATTGGCATTAGGTAATAAACATTTAGCCAACATTTGAATAAAATTGGGCTAGTGGTTTAGGAGGAGAAGTCCATAATGTAAATAAAGTTAACGCCGGACGGACGACGGACGGATGTGAGCTAAAAAAAATTCAGATGTTACTTTCAAATTGTTTCAGATGAACAGATTAAATAAAGAGAATACACCTGAACTTCCTGGAGCCAAAAGTGGGAAAGAGGGTTAAAAGGATGTATTGCTCATTTCAAAGACGTAATAAGAAAAATGATACACATGTTTATTCACTGAGCTTCTTTGAAATAGTTTTCCAATGTTCGCTCAGGTATGAAGAATGACAAAGAGAGGTAAAGTGAAGGAACTTTTTAAATTAACACCGCAAAAGTGGTCTATATGCATCTTGATTCTGTCTTGTATCTTTTTAACCCATGAGTTAGTATGGGTTCTATTGGTCAAAAGATGAAAGCACAGTGGAACCCTGGTAATTGAATAGTCATTTGTCAGAGAAAAAAAATACCCAATTAATAGTAATGTGGTCATTACCTCCTGCATTTCAGGAATAGACTGAGAATTTATTCGATTACAATAGTGTATGTTATTTATTTATTTATTTATCTATTCATTCATTTATTTATGTTGGGGAGTCTGACAGATGCTCGCCGTTACATGGTTCTCTCTGGGTACTCCGGCTTCCTCCACCTGAAAAACTGTCCAACATGAGGTGTGTAAATAATAAATACCACCTATGCTGCCCACTTTTGAGGACTTCCACTCCAGGCATTGATTACTGAGCCCTAGTTTAGCACTATAAAGAAAAACTTGTTTACCACAGTAAAAACAAGAGGCCCCAAGGGGCCTTAATCACTCACCTGCCAAAGTTGTTCAAAGAGGTATTTGGGGTCACATTCAGTTAGATATGGTTCATCAACAGTACAAAGGAATGAAGTCATGAAAGGGAACTTTTATGGAAAAACACTAAGGAATGGATTTGAACAAATCTGAACCTAACATGCTCCCCTCTGCCACCCTCCACCCCACACCCATCAATACAGAGCCCAATATATTAAGCCAGGGACTCAAATTGAACAAACTTGAATCTGATCCCCCTTTAATGTTATATACCAAATATGAAAGAATTCTGACTGGTGGATCTGAAGAAGATTTTTAAAGAAAATTAAAGAAATTCCCTCATATTGCACTAAGTTCAAATTCAGGCTCCCATAGGGAGCCCAAATATAAACCCACGGACTCAATTTGAACAAACTTGAATCTGATAGAACCCCCCCCCCCCCCTCCCTCCCCCATAGATGTTGTATACCAAACATGAAAGGATTCTGACTGGTGGATCTGAAGAAGATCTTTAAAGAAATTTCCTCCAAAAGAGAGCCTAAATACTAACTCAGGGATCCGACTTAAACAAACTTGAATCTGCCCCCCCCCCCCACCCCCTAACCCCCTACTCTAGAGATGTTGTATACTAAATATTAATGCATTCTGACTGGTGGAACTGAAGAATATTTTTGAAGAAATTTCATCATATTTCACAAAGTTAAAATTTGGGCCTAACCCAGGGACTCGATTTGAACAATCTGACCCCCCAAGAGATGTTATGTACCAAATATCAATGATGGTTCTGGTGAAGATTCTTTTAATTTTGGAAAACAATTATGGGTGCTATCAGAGTAATGCCCCTTGTGGTGCCCCCTCTGGGCATGGCAACTTTATTTGAACAAACTGGAATTGAAATATGATAAGGAACATGCACATCAAATTTGGTTCAATTCGGCCCTGTGGTTTATGAGAAGTCGATGATGTAAAGTTCATGCCAGACGACAGACAAAAAGTGATCAATTAAGCTCCCCTGACTTTGTCAGGTGAGCTAAAGGCACTTCTCCACTTCGCAGGGTCCTCACAGTTTTTTTTTTTTGCAATGTGGCTATTATTAATTTAAAAGGGTTATAATGTATTGGCATTTTTTATACTAACTAAACCCATGGTTTCTAAGTAATATTATACTGATAGAATGGGACTAGTTTTATGGGAAAAAATAACTTCATTTTAGGCATATATAGTATTTTCAGTCGAATCGAATATCAAATCGAATTTGCAGCCCAAAATATCAAAATTGAACAAATATCAAACATCGAATATGTAGAGAGAATTATTCGTGACCTGTATGGCATATTGAGGCAAGGGACATCATCAAGACGAGGAGGGGTGTACACCTGAATTGTTCCCACTTGATGGCTCATGTACATACTGGTAAAAAATTCGAACAGTATCATCATGCTTGTTGAAGACATGCCTTGATGATGTAGTTCAAATATTAGTCAGTTGGTATTGCAGTTAAAACAAGAGGCCCCAAGGGGACTTAATCGCTCACCTGACAAAAAGTGGTTCAAAGAAGTATTTTGGATCACATTCAGTTAGTCATGGTTCATCAACACTACAGAAGAATGTCATGAAATTATTCATATTAACCACAAGGGACTCAATTTGAACAAACTTGAATCTGCCCCCCCCCCCCCCCCCCCCCCCCCCCCCCCCCCCCCCCCCTCCCCTAGAGATGTATACCAAATATCAAAAGATTCTAATTGATGGTTCTGGAGAAGAAGATTTTTTTAATTTTGGAAAACAATTTATGGGTACTATCAGAATAATGCCCCTTGTGGTGCCGTCTGTAGGCATGGCAGCTTTATTTAAACTAACTTGAATTTACATAAGACAAGGAACATGCATATCAAATTTGGTTCAATTTGGTCCAGTGGTTTATGATAAGTCGATAATGTAAAGTTCATGCTGAACAGAAGGACGAAGGACGGATGTTGTATGAATGATGGACAGAAAGTGATCACTTAAGCTCCCCCTGACTTTCAGTCAGGTGAGCTAAAAAAAAACTCAAGACTTTCTGCATTGCTTCCGTTAACCATCTTCAAAAATTCCATATTCTGCTCTCAGACATTGACTCAGATGTGTGTATTGAATTGAATTGTTTTTCGAATCTTGAATATTCTTACTTCATTTTTGGCTTCTCCAATGAGGAAGGAATAATCTAAATTAAATGTGATGCATTACCCACTACACAGGACTTATAGAGTTACAGAATCGACAGTTAAATACGTATGGTATTTGTGGAAAACTTAAACTACCTGCCATGTACATCTAATGAGAGTGCAAGGTAAAATGATGGATTCATCTTAATCGTCATGAAATTACTGATCCGTTAATGCTCAAGTTGGCAATAACAAACTAATATGGTGCACATATTTATAGACAATTTCCTCCAGGTAATTTTTCTTGATTACAGGTGTGTCATGATTTATACCCATTACAGTTTCTGTCAAGTGGAACATTCACAAGCTGAGATTTCAGAACCTCTGATCTATTCAGTTTTTATTGCCCTACTTGGATTTCAGCTACATGACATCAGAGGATTTAAAACTGAGGGTGTAACAGTCTTGTATTTTCCATTCAAATCTTTTCAACAGCCTGGCATTTGAACAGCATCCAACATGACATTTTCAATCAATTTCAAAATAGTTTACTTATAGAATAAGAAAGTTTGATGTGTACTGTCAGCTTATTTTATTTTTATTTAACATTCCTTTTCATCCGAAAATTTCAATTAAAGTTTAGAAAATTTTCTTGAAATATCTATTTGTCCACTGGAAACTACATGTTTATGACGTTTATTGGTTTTTAAGGCCACTTTCAACATTAATGGACATGCCATGACTGCAGTGGAACAAGTTTAGCCAGTTGTGTATAATACTTACTGTCCATCCACTGTACTGAACTTGCTTCAGGGGCATAGCAAAGGTGGTTTAGGGGTTTGTGACATGTGCAATAATTGTTCCAGTTGGCACTTTTTTGTCTGGGTTGGAGTCTAAAAATATTCATTCCTGCTGGTAATCATGTACTTACTTTCTTATCAGATTACATTTAGCACTTGTCACACACACAGACGGTCGTACAAATAGACAAATTTGGACAGCTTTGGGGCCCAGTTTGACCAATTTGAAACACAATATATTGAATTGCCACATTAAATTTATTTATTTATTGGTATTTAAGGTTCTGCACAATGGCCAACTAAATGTGACCGCAACATGGAGATAAAAACAAAGTTTAGCCAATTATTTACACCCCAGTTGCCAACTTTATAGGACTTCCACCCCAAGCATTGGTGACTGGGTCCTATTTTACCACTAAAACAAAGCTTGTTTACCACAGTGAACAAGCACTGCTTCACTTCCTGGGGTTCTCATGGGATATGTAAAATAAGCACTTGTCTCACAACCATGACATGTATATTATTTAATTTATTGATCCTCAAATAAATTTGCAAGAAGTGTTGACTTTTTGAACTATAATTCCGACTGATTATAAAATTCCAACTGCATCATCAAGGCATGCCTTTAATGAAGGCATGCCTTGATCATGTAGTTAGAATATTTTCCCAATTGTCACTTCAGCTATCACAGTTGGGGCAAATCAGATTCACACCCTCCACCACCATCATCCAAATTGGTCATTTTTGTGACAGCACTGATTCACACCCAAAAAAATGGTTAATAGGTTCTATTAGATCAGTATGTTTACTGAGGTTTGAGGTCATTTTGAACATCTATTGCTATATTTTTAACACAATGCAAGTATAAAGTCTAGTTTGGCCAATCAATTATAATCAAGGTGCACATTGTGGGGGAGTCTCTCTCCAGGCATTGGTCACCAGATCCTAATATACAGTAAGTGGAACTTGTCTACCACACAGATAGGCACTGCTCCACTTCCTGCAGTTTCCACAGGTTACTAGTTTACCGGTAAAACAGGACTAATTTCACACATTATCAACTGTGCTCCACTTTCTGGGTCCCCAAAAGGAGATAATCCTGATAAAGAGCCTGTGTGATGTCAGTTATCAGTTAAATCCTCTCACTGGAAACTTAAAAACTAAAATCATTTTGCAAACCACAAGGTTAAAATTTGCACAAGTCTGTGTGTGACAAATATGCATGACAAGTGAATTACAGGACCTGATTCTCCCCCATCCTTTCCCTGTCCAATTTATTGGTGTTTTAGGTCTTTTTCTGCATCTGTGACCATATCATGGATGCAATACAAGTATGAAGACAAGTTTAGCCATTTGTTTAATTATGCCTATGCTGCCCATGTTAAAGGACCTCCCTTCAGTTTATATCGAAATTTAAAAACACAAGTTCAGTAAATTAGTTAAATTTTCCTATCAATGGGGGAAGAATTGAAGATTCTATTTATTATTACACATCCATTCAATTTTAAACCCTTGTATTTAATGGAATAGCTGCTATGACATAAATGATTCTGTATTCAATGGGTGATGTACAAGCCGGAACTTTTTTCCCAGCACTATTCATACTAGTTCCTTTCCCATCGAGTCATTAGTTACGCTTCGAAAAGTTTCCAAATTTCGTTATACAATTATCGACAGACTAAGTCGCACAGACTAAGTGTGAAAATGAAAACGTCCAAAGCAAAATAAAGTTGGTTCACAAAAAATTAGTTGACCAAAAATGAGATAATATTTAAAAAAAACCCAATCATTTCCAACCAGAACATTAACCCAGTCCCGTGCCGTCTCGTTTTGTGGAACCCGTAATATTTAAATTGGTCAACTTTATTTCGGTAAATCGTCGAACATCTTGACATGCTTCAAACTTCTTTTAAAAATGTTTCTCCCAGCTGTTTTGCAAATCTGCACAAATTTGTACTTATATTTTTACTTAGAGTAATAGCCACCAAATAGCTAGGCGTGAATGGGCACCAGCCGAAGAGAAACAGCGCTACGAATTTCAACAAACGCTGGTTCTGAAAAGGTTGTCTTGATTTTTTATTGATCCATTTGATCAGTGCAGCTTCAGTCAAAACAAACGGACTCTTCACTTTTGTGTTTAATAAACATCAGAATTAAAATTTGTTTATTTGAATGAATTTTAATGCATGGGTTGTGTAATAAACACAGAACGCGATGTGAGTTTGAATCGGTGGGTGTTTTACATAACTCGTTGGAATGGCGTAATCATACTACGCCATTCCAACTCGTTATGTAAAACACCCACCAATTCAAACATATATCACGTTCGGTCTATTTATATCATCCAAAAACACTACAAGACATTTAAATACATTAAAGTACTCCCAGCAATATTTCTGTTTATGCATGGCCATACATGCATTTCCATTTTTAATTTAGTTATTTATTTTTTGGTGTTTAAGGTCACATATTTCTGCTCAATGGCTAATCGTGACCACAACATAGTGTAGCCAATTGTTTATACCCATGCTGCCTATTTTAGAGGACTTCCACCCCACAAGCATTGGTGATAGGGTCCTATTTTACCAGTAAAATGGAGATTGTTTACCATAATAAACAAACACTGCTGTACTTTCCTGGGTTCCCACTGGGGTACCATTTTTAGAAAATGGGCTTAATTACGGGAAGAAAGGTCAGATCATGTAATAATGATTCTTAAATTATCTTAATGTGGTATAAAAGAACCCTTACAACATTTTTGAGGAACTTTTTCCACATCACTGATGCAATGAGGACACAATATCATTAGCAAAATGGGAATTTACATTTGCTAAACAAATCAACAAACAAACACCTACACCATGAAAGGAGACTGCATGAAAATTACCATATGAGCATGGACAAAATTACAAACCATGTTAAAATGGGGATGCCCATATCATGCCCTCTTGATATGGCTGCTCTTGCTTGAGGAAGCCTTATACCAAGTAGTGGTATAAGTCTCATGTAGTTCCGGAAATATGGGTGTTTCAATTTTTTTTCTTTGTAATTCCTGGGGTTCCCTTTGGAGAACGAAAACATTCTTTTTTGCACAAATATACTATATGTTACTTCATAATATTGCATATCAAATTTGGTTTCAAACTGACCAACCAGTACTGAAAATTGGAATTTGGGGAAGGGCCATAAATTGTTCTCCTCCAGAGATGAGTCAAAGTATACTGCACAAGGAACCTTCTTTGAACAATCTTGAAGCTGCACTACCAAAGAAAGTTGCATACCAGGAGGTATCAAAACACTGTGTCCGGTTGTGGTTGAGGAGAAATTTTTTTTTATAGAATTTTTGGCTTTTGGAGCAGTATCTCGGCCAGACCATTATCTGAAGAAATTGAAATCGGTATCCTCCAAAGGTTTCGTGTCCCAAACTTTGTTTTGATTTGTGGTCCTGGAGAAGATTAAAATACAATAAAGTGCTAATGGATGCCAGGCAATGGAAGCCATGTGATGGCAACAACACAAGTTTATTTTCAGTCAGCGTGAGCTTAAATGAAAGTGTCAATGACACTGTAGCTCAACTTGACAAACTTGAACTTGGTAAGTTATAAATGAAATGGCAACATTGAAGATCATTGGTACCAATGTTATTTGATGAAATTTCAACATAACAGCATTGTGTGTGCACAACGTCAGAGTAATCCATGCATTTTTAAATGTAAACTGTAAGACTGGCTAAAGGAAGAATGTTGATACACAAATGCAGTATGTTCAGGGGTTATTGCAAATGGCAACTTTTTTCACAGAAATGAATACTAATCAATAGCACTTATCTAAAGGTCTTGCCTAATGAGCATACCAAGTTCAAAAACAATCCTATGATAAATGTGGCCTGTAGGCCATGTCAAAGAATGTTGATACACAAATGCAATAAATTCAAAGATTGTTGCTAACAACAACAGTTTTTGATGGAAATGAAAAGAAAATCAATAGCTCCTATCTTTGTCACCCTGCATAAGCAACCCCAAACAAGCATACAAAGTTTCAAACTGATTGGATCATAAATGTGCCCTGTAGGGCATGCCAAAGGAATATACTGATGCCTGACTAAACTAAGTTCACAGATCGTTGCCAGCAGCAACATTTTTTGACAGACGGAAATGGAAGAAAATCGGAAGTTCCCATCTAGAGGTCACCCCAAACAAGCATGCCAGGTTTCAAAGCAATCTGATTATAAATGTGCCCTGTAGGGTGTGCCAATGGAAAATATTGAGGTCTGACTAAACTAAGTTGTAAGAACATTGGCCGTGGCAACATTTTTTGACAGAAACGGAAGAAAATCAATAGCTCCCATCTAGACGGTACCCCACACAAGCATGCCAGGTTTCAAAGCAATCCAATCATAAATGTGCCCTGTAGGGTGTGCCGAAGGGAAATATCGAGGTCTGACTAAACTAAGTTCTAAGAACGTTGGCCACGGCATCATTTTTTGACGGAAATTGAAGAAAATCGATAGCTCCCATCTAGAGGTCACCCCAAACAAGCATACCAAGTTTCAAAGTGATCTGATCATAAATGCGACCTGTGAGGTGTGCCAAAGGAAATTACGTTCGTACGTACGTATGTACGTACGTACACATACATACGTACGTACGTACACTGACAGACGAGAAGTGATGGCAATAGATCAGCTTGACTTTGTCAAGTTGAGCTAAAAATGAAATGGAACTGTTGCGTCATTCCGAAAATAAATTTCATAAAGTGCAGATATAAAAAATATGAACAGATAATTTTGACTGGATTGTGGTGACCGGTTTGTGATCCAATTGAAATTCCCTGTTGACTTTCCAACCCAAAACTCTGTAGAAACTCACCTCTTGAAAAGGAAATGTGAGAATACTGAATCGGTGATTTTTTATTCTTGATACAGTCTTGCTTTTAAAGTATTTTATCTAGAAAATCTCAACCCACTGGTGTCAGAGTGCCTTGATACAATTGAGATCTGATTGTAAAAAAACCGTCTTTGGTAATCAGCATATTGTTCTCCGTATTGTGTCAGTTGAAAGGATTAGCAGTTAGTTATTACAGTACAGTTCCATGGAATAGTCAAAATTAATCCACACATGGGCAGTGTTTCCCACAGGCACTTTTTTCAATCAATAATCAGTAGTTTTCAGCAAATATTCATTCATTGATAACTTGATAGTGATTCCATTGTTTTATGTCAGATATTCACAGTTAATGCATCCATGGAAATATTGCCCATGTGAGGATTTTGACTTTTCCTCGATGACCATACTGTACTTGTTTTAATTTTAGCTAGCTACTCACTATAAATTTTCACAACTAGGTTTTGACAGAAAGTAAGATTTATATCCAGGAAAAATTTAATGAATATCAGTAATTTGATAATTCCTATGAAAATATAAGAGCAGTAGCAATCAATGCCAATCAGAGCTGTGACATCTGCAACTGAATACAGCCCGTGGAATCAAATTGAAAGAAAAAATGGTTCAAGACCAAGTGTTACCCAATGACTGTGGACATTAGTGATGCTAGGGATATTGCTGAGCTGAAGTAGCAGATGTTTTTACAGAAACAGGTGTAGTAAAATAGAAATGAACATCAAATGGCTTCTTAGGATTTGGCTAAAATGGGAATTTTAACCTTCACTCTGATCAAATATTTTAGAGCAATAATGAAAAACTACTGTCACTGCTTTAATGAAAAGTGATGGGACCATAATGAAGACTTCTCATGCTTCATATTATAGGTTACAGCAAATTGGTTTCAAATCCAATGCTTTAACCCTTAAGTCCTCAGATTAATTTTAAAGTATTTATGGCCTTTTTCTGCTTTCATAGTTATTGATGACTTGGCAGTGGTTCTACATCACTGCTGGCTGCCTATACAGGCAGACAGCAGTGATGTAGAACCACTGCCAGGGAAAATTCAGTCTACACACAAGAGTAATAAAAAAGATTACACAAGGGAGCACCTGCTTCAATGCAATATAAAAGTGGCGGTTTGGGGCTATATGGGGGCTTAAGGGTTAAACCAATGAACCACACCCAGGCCTGAAAATAAGCAATCTGACATTTGCAGAATGAGGTCTCCAGAGTGTGAATTTGCAGATGCTATCCCATACAGTGGGCCAATTTATCCTCTGGGTACCTCTTTCTGTTTAGTTTTGAGACCCTGATTCAGATTGAGGTTCACAGAGGGTAAATTTAGTGATGCTACCCTGCTGTGCAGGGTAGCATCACTAAATTCACACTCTGGGGACCTCATTTGGGATGACAGTCTGCTTATTTTCTGGCTTGACCACAGCGTTCCCAAAGCACTGAGCCTCTATATGCAATCTTCAGAAGCATGGAAGACCATTGGTTAGAGCATTGGACTTTAATCCAAAAGGTTGACAGTTCAATCCTGACCTGTGCTACAGAACAGTCACCATGGACTGGTCATATTCCATGCGTGGACGTTGATGTCCACGCATGCATTTACCATGTAATAAAAATCGTCATTAGTGAAATTTTAATTTAATTATTATTCCTCTAATCAGTGTTTGGAATCTGATATTATTGCATCTGAGAAAATATTGCCCACCTGTGGAAAGTGACCAGTCCATGGTGGCTGTAGAGTATCTGCGCTTAATTCTTGGTCATGACTCTTAACTGACTGTGTGCCAGCAGCCACCATCAGGGCTTTAAATGAAAGTGTCAATGACACTGTAGCTCAACTTGTCAAGACATGTACATGTATAGTATGTGACACAGCAATGACAAACATCTAGGTAATGACCTGATAACAAAGGTACATATAAAGTATTGTAACAGCCTGTACATAAATACTGACCGGAGCCTGAAACAAATGTATAGGTAAAGTATTGTAAAGGTGGGTGACAGTCAGATGCTAAACTAGAAAAGAAATCTTTGAGTCCCAGGTTGGGTCTGACTGAACCCCAAAATATTTGTTCTCATAGCACAGTGATAACAAAGGCACTCCAAAACACACTCATTCCTGTTCCAAGGTGAAAACAAAGGTACCCAAGAAGTTTCGTGAAGATCAGTTCATAAATACGAGCTGTATAGAAGTTGTGACAAAAAACTGATCGGACCTAATTTCGGTACAAAATGGCCACCGGCAGCCATCTTGAATTTTGGACCGCACTCAGAAACACTTGTTCTCGTCCCAAGGTTATAACAAAGGTACCCAAGAAGTTTCATGAAGATTGGTTGATAAATACAGCCTCTAGCACGAGCCGTATTGACATGTGCACTTACAGTGTATTAGTAGCACTAAATAAATCACAATTCATCTAATTTGCATAATTTCTGCACGAGAAAAAGCCTGTACTGTATGTGATGTATTCCATTTTACTAAACATTCATACAAAAATTTATTCAAATCAGAACTTTCATACAGAAGTTCTGTACAAAAGACTGATTGCACTAATTTTGGTACAAAATGGCTGCTGGTGGCCATCTTGAATTTCGGACCACACCCAAAAACACCCATTCTCATCCCACGGTGATACCAAAGGTACCCAAGAAGTTTCGTAAAGGTCGGTTCATAAATAAGGCCTCTAGCCTGAGCCGTATAGAAGTTGTGTACAAAAAACTGATTAGACCTAATGTCGGTACAAAAGGGCCACTGGCAGCCATCTTGAATTCTGGATCGCACTCAGAAACACTCGTTCTCGTCCCAAGGTGATAACAGAGGTACCCAAGAAGTTTCGTGAAGATAGGTTGATAAATACAGCCTCTAGCCCGAGCCGTATTGACATGTGTACTTACTGTGTGTAAGTAGCACTGAAAAAATCAAAGTTCATCTGATTTGCATAATTTCTGCACGAGAAAAAAGCCTGTATTATATGTAATGTATCCAATGGTACTAAACATTCACACCAAAAATTTTTCAAATCAGCTCTTTCATATGGAAGTTCTGTGCAAAAATCTGATTGCACCTAATTTTGTACAAAATGGCTGCCATCGGCCATCTTGAATTTCAGATTGGACCCCAAAACACTCGTTCTCGTCCCATGGTCATAACAAAGATACCCAAGAAGTTTCGTAAAGATCGGTTCATAAATACGGCCTCTAGCCCGAGCTATATTGAATTGTTGACGGACAGATGGATGACTGGCCATGGCATAAGCTCAAATTCGGCTTCGCCAAAGTTGAGCTAAAAATGAAAGTGTCACTGAAATGAAAAGGATAATGTTCAATGTTTATGAAAGGATTATGAAATACGACAAGAATTGTGATAATTGAGAATATGTTAATTTCTGTTCCCTACATATTTATGCTATATTTTCAATAAAAATAATTTGAGGTGTGGACTGTATTAAAGAATGAGGGGTGGGTTAATGTGGCCCTCAGAGTTAATGTATGTCAACCAAAGTTGCAGTGAAATTATTCCAAAACAAGTCATCCTATCAAGCAAGTTACAATGAAATTCATTCATGAATATAACTTGTAGACTTTGCTAAAAAGTTCCAATTATATTCCTTTTTAAAAAGAACCTGTAGACAGTACTAAATGAATCCAAGTCACGTGACCAGGTGGCAATAATGGCTGACTGATCGTGACCAAAATAGGAAAGTCTTATTTAGACATCATATCGAGTTATCCTTCCAAGTTACAATGAAATCACTTCATAAATATGAACTGAAGACTGTGCTAAACAAATCTAGGTCACAGGCCTGTGCAGCAATGATGGTTGACCGATCACGGCCAAAATATGATGTTCTCATCTGGACACTGAGTCATCCTACCAAGTTACAATGAAATCCCTTCATAAATACGACCTGTAGACTGTGCTAAAGGTTTTCAGGTTTCGGGCTCGGGGCAGACATCACGGGTGACAGATTGTGACCAAAAGGTGAAGTTGTCACCTATACATTATATGGACTCATCGTACCAAGTTACAATGAAATCCCTTCATAAATATGACTGTAGTCTGTGCTGAAGGTTTTCGGGTTTTGGGTTTGGGCAGCCATCACGGTTAACGATCATGACCAAAAGGGGACGTTCTCATCTAGATATTGTCTGGAGTCATCCTACCAAGTTACAATGAAATCCCTTCATAAATATGACCTATAGACTGTGCTAAAGGTTTTCGGGCTTAGGGGCCTCCATTATATTTATTTATTTATTGGTTTTTAAGGTCACATATTTCTGCACAATGGCTAATCATGACCTCAACAGTTTTATGGTTGGAGGAAGACGGAGTCCCCGGAGAGAACCACCGAGCAATGGTGAGCAATTGTCAGCTTCCCAACATACTAACTCCACACAAGAAGGGTTAGCATTGGTTGAAGACAGTGCACCATCGATGTGCACTACACCTTAGTACACAACATCACCACGCCCCCACGTGGGCAATGGGGGTGAAGTGTCTTGCCCAAGGACACAATGCGGTTGCCACAGGTGGGATTCGAACCGAGGACCTCTTGGCTTGCAGCCTGCACCTCTACCTACTGAGCCACCACGCCCCCCAGGGAGCCACTGTTGTCATCACAGCTGACCAATCATGACCAAAAGGGGACATTCTCCTTTACACACTATACAAAGTCATCCTACCAAGTTACAATGAAATCCCTCCATAAATACGCATGTACACTGTGCTAAAGGTTTTCGGGTTTTGGGCTAGGGCAGCAGTCACGGTTGACAAGACTGCGACCAAATGGGGAAGTTCTCATCTAGACATCATACAGAGTCATCCTACCAAGTTACACTGAAATCCCTCCATATTAATACTGTGCTAAAAGTTTTTGGGTTTCAGGCTGGGGCAGCCCTTACGGTTGACAGATCACAGCCAAATGGGGAACTTCTCATCTAGACATCATACTTAGTCATCCTACCAAGTTACAATGAAATCCTTCCATATTAAATAAGACCTGTTGACTGTGCTCAAATTTACGGGTTTTGGGCTTGAGCAGGCCATCATGGTTGGCCAATCATGACCAAAAGGGGACATTCTCATCTAGACATGACCTAAAGCCTGCATATGAAATTTTGTGACGATTGGATAAGAACTACATCGTGTAGCCTGTGCTAAAGGAAAAGGTGAACAGAACGTGTGATGGGAATAGCTTATCTTGACTTTGTGAAGTTAAGCAAAAAAAAATGAGGGAATGAGCAAAAGCCAACATATTCCTTGCTCATGTTTCACATTCAATCAAATGCAAATTATATGTTGTTTACATAAATAAATTTTGTTTTATTACAAATTATTGGAGAATGGCTGTTGGCACTCTCCAATAATTTATAATAAAACAAATTTGGAATAACAAATTCAGACCACCCAAAATAATCTAGCCCTCAACCAGTTAATCCTGAACTCCCATGTGATGGGGGGAGGTGGGGTGGGGGGTGGGGGTGGTGGTGGGGGGGGGGGGGGGGGTTTGCAGTGAACTAAGGCACACTAGCACATCAATGATGCACTTGCCTGCAACTGATGCCAACTCTGCTTGTGCTGGGTTAGTAAGTTGGAGAGCCTGAAAGTTGCTCACCACTACTCGGTGGTTCACTCTGGGAAACCAGGCTTCCTGCACCATAAAACAATCAGACACAATATGACCCTATGACCTGGCTGTTGACAATTTCGCTAAATCCACCAAAACAAAAAACATATGCACTCCCTATAAAATTGAGCTAAATTATTGAACAAATTCTAATTGCCAAAACTGACCTAGCGTCGTACCATTTAATCACCAAAATTACTCATAACAAGCAGTGTTATTTGATATTTTAAAGGCTCATAGTCTTGTTGTTACCAAACCAAAAAAGGAAAAAAGAGAGTCACATGCCACAGAATTGAATGAGATAAGAAGTTTAAAATACTGCTTGGAGATGGGTATGAAATCTCGATTAAAGCTCCATTCAGTGCTTTTTAATAATATATGGAAATTAGTTCCTTATGGCAAATTTATTCTGAGATTATTAATTTTTTTTTTTAACTGGACATGCAGATCTGAAGTGACTCACACACTTGCTGCCTGACAGTTTTGAGTTTTGTACCTCTTTAAATCTTTAAAAATCTTAACCACGCATTTTTCTTCCAACTGGACATTAGAATAACCCCTTAATTTTGTTTTTTTACTGAATACAAAACTGTAAATTTTCCATAAAATTTTAAGCTTTTTAGTTTTTTCTTACATGCCTGTTCTATGAAAATCCCATCCACAGCAACACTAAACCATGCAGAAAATGAAAATCTGTTCCACACAAATGTGCAGAACAGAAATCGTTGACAGACTATTTTTAAATAGAAGCGGAATTTCACTGGAATTTTCTACAAATCGCAATTGATTAATTGATATGGCACTTGTGCCATCATGGAAGGATAAAACTTGAGGCCTGCAGCCTCTCATTTTATCCTTCCGTGATGGCACTCATGCCATATCGAGTAACCCATCCACAAGCGTGTATCGTTCTGTGTATTTCCTTCCAGGATACTCCTACCCCTCTTTCTTCCAATGTGGTGATTTGGTACTCAGCCACTCAGTTAGTGGATGTGATCCATTCCATGTTATTATTTGTTTGCCAGGGAAACAAGAGAAATTTGTCAACCCAAAAGGTAAAATTGTAGTTTACAGATCGCTCGTGTTCCAATGGTCCATGAACTTAGATTTGCTTGTTGGGTCTACAAGTTCCTTGTATGCTAGCAAAAGGTATAGACAGATGTCCACCCATTGAGTGGAATAACTCTGTCTGTACTGAATACCTCCTAGTCAAGTTTTTCATTGAAAAATGGAACATAAACTTCCAAAGATCTTGTGACAGATCTTTTCATTTATTTCCAATACTCCAGATCATATGCAGATCTTCAGATATCAATGCTTAGGTCTACTTTCAATCACAATCAGTATTTTTGATGTTCAACAAGGTAATTCACTTCTAATTATTGGTGTTTAAGGTCACATATTTCACACAATGGCTAATCATGACCACAACATGGATATAAAGACAAGTCCAGCAAACATTTATAGAGGATATGGAATGATTGTTTTTCTCATATAATATTTATGAAACGAGTCTAAGAATTTTCCGTTTTGGCGAGCCTCTGGCAAGCTCAAACGGAAAATTCGGACGAGTTTCATAAATATTATATCAGAAAAACACTCATTTCATATTCTATTTATCATATGACACACACACGCACAAATTAGCCACTTAGTATGACTTTTTAACCCATCACCTAACTTGAGTTGCAGACGGCACTTGGAAAAAACATCCTCGTATAACTAAAAATTTTCATTTTTTGCTTCCAAAACATAGGTTAGGAACGTTCCATTGAGGGGTCATAACCTATGTTTTGGAAGCAAAAAGTGAAAATATAAAATGAAAGTGTCAATGACACTGTAGCTTAACTTGTGTGTTGTGTTTGATGAAAAGGATAATGTTCAATACTTATGAAGGGATTATGAAATAAGACAAGAATTGTGATAATTGGGAATATGTTCATTTCTGTTCCCTGTATGCTATGTTTATGATAACAATAATATGAGGTGTACACTGTACTAAAGCGCTAAGGGGTGGGTTAATATGACCTCACAGTTAATGTATGTGGCCCTCACAGTTAACGTATATCAACAAAAGTTACCAAGTTACAGTGAAATTATTCCAAAACGAGTCATCCTATCAAGTTACATTAAAATCCCTTCATAAATATGGCCTGTAGACTGTGCTAAAGGTTTTCGGGCTTCGGGCCCCTGTAGCCGTCAGTTTCCCAGTTTCCCAATTGCGTCCAAAGGGGACGTTCTCATCTAGATATTATATGAAGTCAACCTACCAAGTTACAATGAAATCCCTTAATAAATATGACCTGTAGACTGTGCTGAAGGTTTTTGGGCTTTGGGCTCTGGCAGCCATCATGGTTGAATGATCGCAACCAAAAGGGGACATTCTCATCTGGGCATCATCTGGAGTGATCCTACAAAGAAGTTACAATGAAATCCCTTCATAAATATGACCTGTAGACTGTGCTCAAGGTTTTTGGGCTTCGGGCCCCAGAAGCCGTCACAGTTGACCAATCTTGACCAAAAGGGGATGTCGTCATCTAGGCATTATATGGAGTCAAACTTACGGGTTACAATGAAGTCCTTCCATAAATATGACCAATAGACTATGCTAAAGGTTTGGGGGTTTGGGGTTTGGGCAGCCATCAAGGTTGAATGATCGCGATCAAAAGGGGACGTTCTCATCTAAACATTATTTAGAGTCATCCTACCAAGGTACAATGAAATCCCTTCATAAATATCACCTGTAGACTGTGCTAAAGATTTTCGGGCTTTGGGCCCCTGTAGGCAACACAGTTGCCTAATGGTGTCCAAAAGGGGCTGTTCTCATCTAGACATTACATGAAGTCAACCTACCAAGTTACAATGAAATCCCTTCATAAATATGATCTGAAGACTGTGCTAATGGTTTTTGGGCTTTAGGCTTGGGCAGCCATCATGGTTGAATGATCGCAACCAAAAGGGGACATTCTCATCTGGACATCATCTGGAGTGATCCTATGAAATTACAATGAAATCCCTTCATAAATATGACCTGTAGACTGTGCTCAAGATTTTTGGGCTTCAGGCACCTGTAGCCATCATAATTGACCAACCATGACCAAATGGGGATGTCATCATCTAGGCATTATATGGAGTCAACCTAACAAGTTACAATGAAATCCTTCCACAAATACGACCTACAGACATGCTAAAGTTTTCTGGGCTCAGGCGGCCATCAAGGCTGAATGATCGTGACCAAAAGGGGACGTTCTCATCTGGACACTATTTGGAGTCATCCTACCAAGCTACAATGAAATCCCTTCATAATTATGGCCTGTAGACTGTTCTAAAGGTTTTCGGACTTTGGGCCCCTGAAGCCATCATAGTGGCCCAATCGTATCCAAAATGGGACGTTCTCATCTAGACATTATATGAAGTCAAACTACCAAGTTACAATGAAATCCCTTCATAAATATGACCTGTAGACTGTGCTTAAGGTTTTTGGGCTTCGGGCTCGGGCAGCTATCATGGTTGAATGATCGCAACCAAAGGGGACAATCTCATATGGGCATCATCTGGAGTGATCCTGCGAAGTTACAATGAAATCCCTTCAAAATATGACCTGTACACTGTGCTCAAGGTTTCCGGGCTTTGGGCACCTGTAGCCATCACAGTTGACCAATTCAGACCAAACGGGGATGTCATCATCTAGGCATTATATGGAGTCAACCTAACACGTTACAATGAAATCCTCCTATAAATATAACCTTTTGCCTATGCTAAAGGTTTTTGGGCTTGGGCACCCATCAAGGCTGAATGATCACGACCAAAATGGGACGTTCTCATCTAGACATTATTTGGAGTCATCCTACCAAGTTACAATGAAATCCCTTCATAAATATGACCTGTAGACTGTGCTCATGGTTTTCGGGCTTCGGGCACCTTTAGCCGTCAAAGTTGCCCAATCATGTCCAAAAGGGGACGTTCTCATCTAAACATTATATGAAGTCAACCTACCAAGTTACAATGAAATCCCTTCATAAATAGGACCTGTAGACTGTGCTTAAGGTTTTAGGGCTTCGGGCTTGGGCAGCCATCATGGTTGAATGATCGCAACCAAAGGGGACAATCTCATCTGGGCATCATCTGGAGTGATCCTACAAAGTTACAATGAAATCCCTTCATAAATATGTCCAGCAGACTGTGCTCAGGGTTTTCGGGCACTTGTAGCCATCACAGCTGACCAATCACGACCAAAAGGGGATGTCATCATCTAGGCATAAAATGGAGTCAACCTAATAGGTTACAATGAAATCCTTCCATAAATATGACCTTTTACCTATGCTAAAGGTTTTGGGGCTCGGGCACCCATCAAGGCTGAAAGATCTCAATCAAAATGGGATGTTCTCATCTAGACATTATTTGGAGTCATCCTACCAAGTTACATTGAAATCCCCTAATAAATATGACCTATAGACTGTGCTAAATGTTTTCGGGCTTCGGACACCTTTAGCCGTCACAGTTGCCCAATCATGTCCAAAAGGGGATGTTCTCATCTAGACATTATATGAAGTTAACCTACCAAGTTACAATGAAATCCCTTCATAAATGTGACCTATAGACTGTGCTAAAGGTTTTTCGGGCTTCGGGCTCGGGCAGCCATCATGGCTGAATGATCACAACCATAGGGGACAATCTCATCTGGGCATCATCTGGAGTGATCCTAAGAAGTTACAATGAAATCCCTTCATAAATATGACCTGTAGACTGGGCTCAAGGTTTTCGGGCTTCGGGCACTTGTAGCCATCACAACTGACCAATAACGACCAAAAGGGGATGTCATCATCTAGGCATTATATGGGGTCAACCTAACAGGTCACAATGAAATCCTTCCATAAATATGACCATTTGCCTATGCTAAAGGTTTTTGGGCTCGGGCAGCCATCAAGGCTGCATGATCGCGATCAAAATGGGACTTTCTCATCTAGACATTATTTGGAGTCATCCTACCAAGTTACAATGAAATTTCTTCATAAATATGACCTCTAGAATGTGCTAAAGGTTTTCGGGCTTCGGGCCCCTGTAGCAGTCACAGTTGCCCAATCACGTCCAAAAGGGGACTTTCTCATCTAGATATTGTATGAAGTCACGGTTGGCAGATCATGCCAAAATTTGGAAATTCTCATCTAGACATCATAAGGAGTCATCCTACCAAGTCACAATGAAATCCCTCCACATTAAACCATGACCTGCAGACTGTGTAAAAAGTTTTTGGGTTTCGGGCTTGGGCAGCTATCACGGTTGATTGACATGCCCAAAAGGGGACGTTCTCATCTAGGCATTATACAGAGGCATCCTAGCAAGTTACAATGAAATCCCTTCATAAATATGACCTGTAGACTGTGCTAATGGTTTTCGGGTTTTGGGCTCGGGCAGCCACCCCCAACCCCGCATATGAAATTTTGTGACGATCAGACAAGAACTGCGGGGTGTAGCCTGTGCTAAAGGAAAATGTGAACAGACGTCACAGACACACAGACTAACAGACTCACAGACTAACAGACTCACAGACTAACAGACTTCCGCACTATGTCAAGTTAAGCTAAAAATGAATGGCGTTTTTCTTGTATGTAAAAGATTAATACAATATAACCCACCCTAGATAGGACAGATAACGTAAATTCTCCCTACTGAAATTATGCAAATGTCACCCAGTTGTATTTTGTTTAGCCAATCAAATTGTCCAGTTTTAAAATTGACCAATGAAAGCTCCCAAATCTAATTATGCAAATTATGAAATGTGGCCCAGTTTTATTTTGTTCAGCCAATCAAATTGTCTAGTTTTGAAACTGACCAATGAAATTGACGGAAGGCTTTATTTATCACTTATTAATATGAAAACAAAATATCAAATGTTTTAATGTGAACAAAATGGACAAGTCATATGATAAATACCCATATTGCCCATTTCAGAGGATTCCACCCCAGGGATTGGTGAACGGATCCTATTTTACCAGTAAAACAGAGCTTGTCTAGCACAGTAAACAAACATATAATGGACCCCCCCAAATTGTATATATTTTTAATAAATAGCAATGTTAATCATACATAACGTATAAACACCAAAACATTTACCATACCTTCTGTACAAATTTTACTTGTTAACTGCATATATGATATAGAGGAAACTCCTGCTAACTGAATAAAAAATCTTGTAATCTGTCAAAGAAATTATTCCAACGTCCACTAAATTCCCCACGTTTATAGTCATTTTTGGCATCAATAGATCCAATATAGGCATTTAATCTAGTATATCTTGTTTGACAGGGCTCAAAGAACTCTGCCAAAAAGGATTGGAGAGAATAAATTATATTTATTTATTGGTGTTTAAGGTCACATATTTCTGCTCAATGGCTAATCATGACCATGACAGTTTTACGGGTGGAGGAAGCTGGAGTACCCAGAGAGAACCACCGAGCAATGGAGGGCAATTGTTAGCTCCCCAACATACTAACTCCACACAAGAAGGGTTAGCATTGGTCGAAGAGGGGGGTGAAGTGTCTTGCCCAAGGACACAACGTGGTTGCCGCAGGTGGGATTTGAACTGAGGACCTCTCAGCTTGTAGCCTCCACCTACTGAGCCACCACGCCCCATAGAATAAATGATCAGTTTATAACTAGAAGATAGGAAAATTGCCTAATTTCTGTTAATTGTATAATCTTGTTAATTGAACTTTTTCTCTGGCAATGTGGCTATTCAATTAACAGGGTTTAACTGTATTACAAAAAATATACAGCTATTCACTGAGTATTGACCAAAATTTAATCACCTAAAATGAACTGGTTGACTGACATTTTTTGGTATCTTCTATCAATCCCTCCCAACCCATACAAATATCCTCTAGGATTTCTGTATCGGACTTCTAAAGGACTTCTCAATTTCAACCATTCTGAGAGGGGCATGCATGAATGCACGCCCCTCTGATACTACATTAACCACAAACAACAATACATTTGTCTACAGCATTTTGATTTAAAAATCTTCCAGTTGAAGGCACATTGGTTATGGCTTGCATTTGGAACATAAACATATTGCTCCAAAGGTTTGATATTCAAGCAACACACATTCTGTTGCAGAGAGTTGGGGTACTTTCAACATGTTTCATCCTGAATTGCAGAAACCCTGAAAGGTCATGCAACTACTTGGTTAGAAATTATCACCATTTCTATAGGTTGCCATGGAAATATTTTTCTGATGTTCACTGTATTTTAACTTTAGTAGACAACATGTGCAACCTGATAATATGGAAATATATAAGCAATATTGATTCCTGTATATAATCATGTGAAGTATTAGTTCCTCCATAAATCCATACCTGACTTGCAGGTTCTATCCTCTAATAATGCTGTCACAGCTGCCAGCAGAATTTAATTGGAACACTGATCTTAATATTCATACCTATATTTGCATGTACACTTTTCTCAAAATAAGAAAAATTGAAAAAAGCACATACACTTGCTAAGGAGCACCTCAAAGAAAGAGAACGAGTCATTGTTGAAACTTTAGAGAGTCTGGAAGACATGACACGGACAATAAAGTACAACATGCTGGTACTACATGTACTGCAAATGCTACACACAATACATGTACTTACTGATCAACAAGTAAAGTTTTTATTTTCAATGGACTACAACTGACGCAAGGAATTCAGAAAAAAATATTCCTTCAGTTTACTGCAGTTCATCATGTGAGAATCAACAACAATACAAATACAAGACAGTAAAGTGAGAAATTATTTTATGAATATAAGTAGAACACTGAAGCTCAACTATTTACGTGCCATGATCTATGATCTTTTTATCATCCCTTGAGTGCAACAAGGTGCTAAAGCATTGAAGATAGCACCTTGTTGCACTCAAGGGACGATATGATTTATTAAAACATTTCTTTGACTCAAATGATATGAAATGCATGCTCATTTTAAGTCTGACAATTTTGGGAAAAGCAAAATGAAATGTTTTGGATGCGTTTCATGATAGATACTTTGTTATTATCTTCTTAACAAAGTTTTGTTGCCAGAAATAAACCACTGCAGCAGGCACCTTGTTGCACTCGAGGGATTTGATTTATTAAAACATTTCTATGACTGCTGAAAGAGTGCTCATCTTGAGCTTGACAATTTTTCATTTTCTGCCAAGCCCTAATTGAGAAAATCATAATGAAAAATTAAGGATGAGTTTCATAAATTTTAATATCAGTCATGGAGAACATTAGTTTAATTTGTGTTTCTCACATGATATATTGTTTGGTTGTCATCTTCTTGAAGTTTTGTTGCCAGAAATAAAGATTATTATGTATGAGCAACTAACTTTGAATGTATCTTTATTCACCTAAGTAGAACTAGAGATGGTCTGTCGCCGGGTATACCACCACCATGGCATACCGACTAGTGTGGGTGACTGAAAAAGGGCATTCAATTTTTCTGAGTAAAAAAAAATCCAATATGGCCGCCAGTCGGCCGTCTTGAAACTGAGCCGGAAAAACATGATGTCACGCACTTCCCCTAATCATGTTGATGATTTTTGTGAAGTTTCATGAAAATGCATCTAAAACTGTGGAAGTAGTTCGCTCCACAAGTTTACCTGTAAAAAAAGTCGGCCATCTTGAAACCAAGTGGGAAAAAATTAAGTCATGCGCTTCCCCTCATCATGTTGATCATTTTTGTGAAGTTTTATGAAAATGTGGCTAAAACTGTGGAAGTAGTTCACTCCACAAGTTTACACGTAAAATGAAAGTGTCAATGACACTGTAGCTCAACTTGTCAAGACAAAGACATGTACATGTATTGTATGTGACACAGCAATGACAAACATCTAGGTAATGACCTGATAACAAAGGTACATATAAAGTATTGTAACGGTCTGTACATAAATACTGACCGTTGCCTGTAACAAATGTATAGGTAAAGTATTGTAAAGGTGGGTGACAGTCAGATGCTGAACTAGAAAAAATCTTTGAGTCCCAGAGTGGGTCTGACTGAACCCCAAAATATTTGTTCTCATAGCACAGTGATAACAAAGGCACCCCAAAACACACTCGTTCCTGTCCCAAGGTGAAAACAAAAGTACTCAAGAAGTTTTGTGAAGATCAGTTCATAAATACGAGCTGTATAGAACTTGTGACAAAAAACTGATTGGACCTAATTTCGGTACAAAATGGCCACTGGCAGCCATCTTGAATTTTGGACCGTACCCAGAAACACTCATTCTCATCCCAAGGAGATAACAAAGGTACCCAAGAAGTTTTGTGAAGATCGGTTCATAAATACAGCCTCTACCCTGAGCCGTATTGACATGTGTACTTACATTGTGTAAGTAGCACTGAATAAATCAAAGTTCATCTAATTTGCATAATTTCTGCACGAAAAAAAAACCCTTACAATATGTGATGTATTCCATGTTACTAAACATTCATACAAAAATTTATTCAAATCAGAACTTTCATACAGAAGTTCTATACAAAAGACTGATTGCACTAATTTTGGTACAAAATGGCTGCTGGTGGCCATCTTGAATTTCGGACCACACCCAAAAACACTCGCTCTCATCCCACGGTGATAACAAAGGTACCCAAGAAGTTTCGTAAAGATTGGTTCATAAATATGGCCTCTAGTCTGAGCTGTATAGAAGATGTGTACAAAAAACTGATTAGACCTAATTTCGGTACAAAATGGCCACTGGCAGCCATCTTGAATTTTAGACCGCACCCAGAAACACTCGTTCTCGTCCCAAGGTGATAACAAAGGTACCCAAGACATTTCATGAAGATCAGTTCATAAATACAGACTCTAGTCTGAGCCGTATTGACATGTGTACTTACTGTGTGTAAGTCGCACTGAAAAAATCAAAGTTCATCTAATTTGCATAATTTCTGCACGAGAAAAAAACCCGTATTATATGTGATGCATCCCATGGTACTAAACATTCACACAAAAAATTATTCAAATCAGGGCTTTCATATGGAAGTTCTGTGCAAAAATCTGATTGCACCTAATTTTGTACAAAATGGCTGCCATCGGCCATCTTGAATTTCGGACCGGACCCCAAAACACTCGTTCTCGTCCCACGGTGATACCAAAGGTACCCAAGAAGTTTCGTAAAGATCGGTTCATAAATACGGCCTCTAGCCCGAGCCGTATTGGCATTTGCACTTACAGTGCTGAAAGTAACCCCAAAAAACATCAAAATTAGTCTAATTTGCACAATTTACGTACGAGAAAAAAACCCGTATTATATGTGATGTATCCCATGGTACTAAACATTCATACAAAAAATTATTCAAATCAGAGCTTTCATATGGAAGTTTTGTACAAAAAACAGATTTCTGCATCGTCGGTACAAAATGGCGGCTGGCAGCCATCTTGAATTTCGGACCGCACCCAAAAACACTCGTTCTTGTGCCACTGTCATAACAAAGGTACCCAAGAAGTTTCGTAAAGATCGGTTCATAAATACGGCCTCTAGCCAGAGCCATAGCAGCTTGGCACTTACAGCTTTGAAAGTAACACTAAATAAATCAAAGTCAGTCTAATTTGCATAATTTACGCACGAGAAAAAAACCCGTATTATATGTGATGTATCCCATGGTACTAAACATTTATACAAAACTTTATTCAAATCAGAACTTTCATACAGAAGTTCTGTACAAAAAACTGATTTTTGCATCATCGGTACAAAATGGCCACTGGCAGCCATCTTGAATTTCGGACCACACCTAAAAACACTCGTTCCCGTCCCAGGGTCATAACAAAGGTACACAAGAAGTTTCGTAAAGATCGGTTCATAAATACGACCTCTAGCCCGAGCCATAGCCAATTGTTGACGTACGGACAGACGGACAGACGGACAGACGGACAGACGGACGACGGACGACGGGCCATGACAATAGCTCAAATTTGACTTCGTCAAAGTTGAGCTAAAAATCAAATATGAGGAGTTGAGGTGTGGTGAGAAATGTTGGGTGAATTTTTTTAAACGTAAAATCACTTAAAACCCCTTCACAACACATTCACAGAGAGCCCAAATATCACTCCAGTTAATTAATTTGAACACACTTCAAGCTGACCCCTCTACAGATGCAGTATACCAAATATCCAGAGATTTTGACTGATAGATCAGAAGAAAAAGATTTTTAAACTAGACTTTATGATTCTGGAGAATCATGGCTTTTCCCGATGAGATTCCATGATTCTTCATGACCCCACAGTGTCTGATGAATTGTTTTTAACTGTCTCACTGAAGTTCCTTCATTGATGCTATGAGAAAGGTGAGTATAGTAGTCTCAAATGACTCAGTTTGATAAGAAAATTGTTTAGGTAAAAACCATCATTAACGGTGGGTTAATATCAATATCGTCGTCCGACAAGTTAATGACCCACAAAAGGAGTTATGTTTGTTTCACACATACCCACTGAGTGCTGTGTCTATTTGAAAATGGTCCACTTTATCTCAAATGTATCCAAAATATTGATGTCTGGCAGCTTGTAGAGGGTTAACAAGTGCTAACAGGAATATTTTTCCATGCAACTTGTAATGTCACACTAAGAACTGCAAAAGGCCATTTTTTCTTTAAAATCTTCCAAGATGTTTTCAGAGAAATCCCTGCGCATACGCTCTTTTCCAATTCGACGTGACGAAATGCAAAATTCATGTCGCTCTTCATGGAAAGTAATGCCACAATTATTCATGAACAAAGAGTGAAAATTTCATGGAAATCTGCCTAGAATTGGCTGAGATATGGTGTTTTGGAGAGAGGAGGTAATTGTTTGAATTTGGTCCTTCCTTTTCAAGCCAGTTCGAAAAAAGACGTCGGGAATGGGTGCAGAATCCTTCAGTGCCTCCTCGCTGGAGTAAGTCCACTTGAATGTTACAAATGTGTGTGACTGGTGGAGAGTTGACTGTAAATGGAAGTTGCTTCTTTAAGACAGCCACCCAGGGATCCCAACACAACCTTTAAACCTACGAGAATCTCCGAAGTTTAAAGTCAAGAGAAATTGGCGGTGATTGGGTTTCTGGCAGGCAGGAAAAGATTGACAAAGATTTGCATATTGGACATTAAAATAGCACTTCTGACATACACGAACGGTGTTCAGACCGCTGGAGACAGCGACTTGAAATTTTCAGAACTTGTTCTACGAACCCTGGCCGACATTTTGGGATCTGTTTGGAGTGTCCGGACTGCGTGGAAAACACCACACATCGCTTGGAATGTGAGAGTACTATCTATTCGTCCCGACTCTATCAGCTTAGAATGGTCACGGGCAGTGTTGTAGACGACTGAAGAGCTGCGATTGAGCATAACGTCCCAGGTTTCAGTGCCACATTGCCTAACCAGCTCCAAAAGAGTGGCGGGGAAGGGTATCCTGACACTATCTTTAAACCTTAGATAATCGTCAGAAGTTGAAGTGAAAAGAAATCGGCGGTGAGTAGGTTTTTTTGTGGGAAACGATTAACGAAAATTTGCCAATTAGACATTAAAATTGCACTTCTCACAAACATAAACCGTGTCTAGACCGCTGAAGGCAGCGACTTCTAATTTTCAGAACTTGTTCTACGCACCCTGGCCGACATTTTGGCATCTGTTGCGAGTGTCGAGGCCGCGTGAAGAACACCACGCATCGCGTGGAAAGTGAGATTACTATTCGTCCCGACTCTATCAGTTTGGAATGGACTTGGGGACTGTTGTAGACTACTGTAGAGCAGCGATTGAGCATAAAGTCGGAGTTTTTTGTGCCAAATTGCCTAACCGGCTCCAAGGTATGATTTTTCGTCTGTACATTGCCCAGATCGCCTGTAGTTTATACCGTTACCATACGTTGAAGTAGCCTTTTGTCATTTTCGCCACTTTCGACCCAGATTTGAGGGTACCTTCCTTCAACCCCATTTTATAGCAAAATCTAGCCATGCTCCCAACAATACCCTCTCCCCGTCAGCCCGGGTGCTTCTAAAAATAGAAAGGTCAATGGGGAGGGGCCCATTAGCAAACAAACGGGGGCAGGGCAGGTGTACTTGGTGAAAAAACAGTTGTGTGAACATCCCCAGAAGTGAAAAGCTATGCTTAGTGGCAGTAATCAAGATGTTAATTTAGACTCCCATTACGGCCAAGATACTACAGAATGCAAATGGGTGGGTGGCGGGCATCATCACTGGATCTAATGTTGTATTTCATGTTTTCTTTTTTTCTTTATATTCTATTTATTTTTTGATCTCTTCTCTCTCTCTCTCTCTCTGTTTAATTTGTGTTTGTCTATAATGTTTATAATATTTAGATTTTGCTAGATTCTGTTATTTATGGAATACGTTCTGCCATACTGTAAATTATTAGTCACTGTACAGGAACGGAGGGGCTTCTAAGTGGTAAGCACTTGTCCTCCAATCCTGATTTGCATTGTCAAATGGCAAATAAAATATGTTTAATCTAATCTAACAGTAGGGGGGGGGGCGTGTGACCTAGGTAAAAAAACAGCAGGGGGCAGGTGTCCTAGGTAAAATAAACAGCATGGGGGGGGGGGGGGGGGGGGGGATGTCCCCGCTAATTAATTTTAATAGGAGGCAGTTGTTCATGGGGCAGGTGTCCTATCCCACTGCCCAGCATTCCAAATTTTCTATGGTACTTGGCCTTGACGGAAATAACATTTCAACAAGAAACAACGGGAAACCTATTTGCAATAAAGCTGCAAATATAAACTTGATTTTAGGACCATTCCATGGACATTTTAAAGCCTACTGCGATATCAGCGTTTCTTCCTCTCGTCCTTTCACTACGCCGCAGTATTTTACCCGAGTCAAGTTCTGACGTCATGCAAGTTTGACCGACATGCTTTCAATTTTGTTATTGACAACAACATATTTATAATTTCATGCTTACTGATCTGAATTTTGAAAACGACACACGCAATCGCGAAAGCATTTTCTGAAAAACACGATTCTGTAAAAGGTTTTAGGAAAATTTGATTATTTCTTTTATTTTCAATTTCGATGGCTCTTGTCGAAAAGGTGCTAATCACTGATCGTCCCAAATGAGATCAAAGACACGCCGTAGTTTAATAACAGACAGAGAATCTTCTAAGAATATACATGCGCAATCCTAAAATGCAATAAATCAAGTGTTTTTTCACGTTTTATGAGAGAAATATGTCCAATTGTATCATTGAATCATTTTTAGGTATATGTGGGTGAGAAATTTTCTATACGGACAAAATACAGGCTAAATAAAATATTTGCCATTATTTTCCGCAGACGTATTTTTGTCTTGGCTTCTTGGGGAAATCCATGCTGCTAAATACAATGAAGGTGTGTTATTTGATGTGGTCAGAACCGTCAGGTGGTCGGGTCCGAAACCGCACTTCGCAGAAGATTTAGTGGGGGGTGTCGATTTTACAAGTAATGTAGGCAGCGTACACGGTATGGGCTGTCTGTCTTTAATCCGACAAAAACAGGGTTAAGGCATGGTTTTTTGAATACCCTTATTTATTTATTTATTTATTTATTTATTTATTGGTGTTTAAGGTCACATACTTCTGCACAATGGCTAATCGTGACCGTGACAGTTTTAGAGGTGGAGGAAGCCGGAGTAGCCGGAGAGAACCACCAAGCATTGACGAGCAACTGTCAGCTCCTCAACATTCTAACTCTGTTCAGGCTTCGCTCAGGCAGGGTTACAGAGGTTGAAGACATGTGTACCATCGACGTGCAGTATGCCTTAGTACACGGGGATATCGTGCCCCCATGTCGGCAACCGGGCCAAAGTGCCTTGCCCAAGGACACAACGTGAGTCGTCCCGGACGGGGATCGAAGTCGGGACCTCTAGCATAGAAGTACAACAGTCTACCACTGAGCCACCGCGCTCCCTTGAATACCCTTAATACTATCATACATTATCCCTCAGGAATTCTAAGTCTGATAAAAGAGGTCATGTTTATCTATTACATACCCATTTGCTGCCCGAAAACAGCCGATTTTATTAACATTTTGACGTTTAGCAGCCTGTAGAGGGATTAACAAACGACTAGCGGAATATTCTATCTATGCAATTTGTAAGACCTGCCAATGTCAAATTGTTCTTGAAAATCCCCAACAAGCAGTTAGCGAAATCCACGGAAAATGTAAATTTTAAGCGTTTAAGGGGCATCTCTCCTTATCCAGTCCAAAATGGGTTAAGTTTCATTCTTTTAAATATCCTTACTACTTACAAACCTTAAACACCAATAAATAAATAATATCATGCAGTGCAGTGTGGAATATGAAGAGAGGTGGTCCAAAACATGTTAATAAGAAATACGGGAAACCTATTGAACTTGATTTTAGGACCATTCCATGGACAGTTTAAAGCCCACTTCAATATCAGCGTCCCTTATTCTCAACCTTTCAGTGCATAACTGCAGTATTTCAGCCGAATCAAGTTCTGACGTCATGCAAGTTTGGCCGACATGCTTTCAATTTTGTTATTGCTAACTACATATTTATAATTTCATTATTTCTGATCGGAATTTTGAAAATGACACACGCAATCGTGACAGTTTTCTGAAAAACTCGATTCTGCAAAAAGTTTTAGTGAAATTTCATTTTTTTTTTTATTTTAAATTTCGATGGCTCTTGTCGAAAAGGTGTTAATTACTGATCGTCCCAAATGAGATCAAAGACTGACGCCGAAGATTAAAAACAGACAGAGAATCTTCTAAAAATATACATGTGCAATCCTAAAATGCAATAAATCAAGTCTTTTTTCACGTTTTATGCATGTTTTATGAGAGAAACATGTCCAATCGTATCATTGAATCATTTTTAGGTATATGTGGGTGAGAAATTTTGTATACGGACAAAATGCACACTAAATAAAACAATTCGCATTATTTTCCCATGACGTATTTTTATCTTTGCTTCTTGGGGAAATCCATGCTGCTAAATACGACGAAGGGGTGTTATCTAATGAGGTCAGGTGGTCGGGTCTGACACCCCACCTCGCAGTAGATTTAATGGGGGTGTCGATTTTACACGTAATGTAGGCAGCATACA
Source organism: Pictodentalium vernedei (assembly GCA_031216915.1). NCBI lineage: Eukaryota > Metazoa > Mollusca > Scaphopoda > Dentaliida > Dentaliidae > Pictodentalium > Pictodentalium vernedei. Next base: position 561,951,022 of record CM062295.1, on the reverse strand, counting down.
TGGCATGGGCTGTCTGTCTTTAATCAGGAAAAAACTGGTTAAGGCTTGGTTTTTTGAATATCCTTAATACTATCAAACATTATCCCTCGTGAATTCTGATTCTGATAAAAGAGGATATGTTTATCTATTACATACACATTTGGAGCCCGATAACAGCCAATTTTATCAAAATTATGACGTTTAGCAGTCTGTAGAGGGGTTAGCAAATTATTAGTGGAATATTCTATCCATGCAACTTGTAATACCAACCAAGACCTGCCAATGTCCAATTGTTCTTGAAAATCGCCAACAAGCAGTTGGCGAACTCCACGGAAAATGTAAATTTTATGCTTCTAAGGGGTGGGTATCTCTCTTTATCCAGTCCAAAATGCGTTAAGCTTCATTCTTTTAAATACCCTTACTACATACAAAACTGATCTTCTATGAATTCTACGCGCAGTAAAAGAAGTTTTGTTTAGCCTTTACATACCCATTGGGTGCTGTTGGTGTCTCAAAGCAGTCCATTTTATCAAACTTTTGATGTTCAGATGCTGGTGTAGAGCTAACAAATTCTGACCGGAATATTTTGTCCATGCAACATGTAATGGCACACTAAGACCTATGAATGACAATTTTTTTCTTTAAATTTACAAAATGTTTTTAAAGAAATCCAGGGAAAACTTGAATTTTTAAGCCTCTGATGGGTATCACTGTTTAACCAGCCCAAAACGGGTTAAGGCTTGGTTTTTTGAATACCCTTATTACTTACAAAAATTATCCTCGGTGATTTCCACTTCCAAGAGAGGAAGTTATGTTATTTCCCAGCTACAGGTTGGGTGCTGTGGGGGACTGAAAACAGCCTATTTTATCAAAGTGTTGATATTTGAGAGTCTGTGGAGGGTTAACAAATGCTTATCAGAATATTTTGTCCTTGCAGTTTATAATGTTACACCACGATCTGCAATGGACCAGTTTTTTCTTGAAAATCTACTTGACATTTTTAGAGAAATCCACGTAAAGCATGATTGTTTAAGCTTTTGAGGGAATCACTCTTAGACCACCCACAACGGGTTAACACTTGGTTTTTTGAATACCCTTATTACTTACAAAAATGGTCCTCGGTGAATTCCACTTCCAACGAAGGAGATTATGTTTATTTCTCAGGTACACATTGGGTGCTGTGTGCGTCCGAAAACAGCCCATTTCAACAAAATTACAAAGCTTGGCAGCCTGTGGAGGGTTAATAAACGCTCACCGGAATATTTTGTCCATGCCACTTGTAATGTCACACAAAGACCTGCGAGTAGTCAATTTTTCTTGAAAACCTACAAGATGTTTTTAGAGAAATCCACAGAAAATTCGAATTTTAAGATTTTAAGGGGTCTCTCTCTTTAGCATGCCCAAAAAGGGTTAAGACTTCAACTTTTGAATATCCTTACTACTTACAAAAATGTTTCCGTATAGAGTGTGGGCTCGATAAAAGAACGCACTTTTCTTTGTGGCGTACCTATTGGGTGCCGTTGGCGTCCAAAAACAGCCCATTTTATCACAATTTTGACTTTCAGCAGCCCATGGAGGGTTAACAAATGCTCCCCTTAGTATTTTGTCCATGCAACTTCTATTGTCACACCAAGACCTGGGAGTAACAAATTTTTCTTGAAAATCTACAAGACTCAATTTAGAGAAATTCACGGAAAACATGAATTTTTTAGCTTTATGGGGGTATTGCTGTTTAACCAGTCCAAAACGGGTTAATGCTTGGTTTTATGAACACCCTTTTTACTGACAAAAATGATCCACGGTGAATTCCACTTCCAATAAAGGAAGTTATGTTTATCTCCCATGTATTGTTTGGGTGCAGTGGGGGCCTGAAACCGACCCTTTCATCAATATTTTGATGTTTGGCAGCCCCTGGAGGGTTACCATATGCATCGTCGAAAATCTCGTATGTATCAAAGGTCGTGTCACAGGCAGGTCAAGAAATGATGAATGTTTAAAAAAAATCTACAAGACAGGTTTCGAGAAAGTGCCGATAAACCCCAATTTTGACAGTTTTTTGCCAATTCTGACAAAATAAGGGTTAAATTGAAAATTCCACTTCAGTACATTTTTAGATTTGTGCCCCTCTATGAGTGTGCAAAATTTTGTGAAAATTGGTTCGAAAATGGCTTCGGAATCATGCAGACAAAATGTGTGGAAAAAAAAAAAAAAAAAAAAAAAAAAAAAAAAAAAAAAACCTAGACTTTATGATTCTGGAGAATCATGGCTTTTCCCGATGAGATTCCATGATTTGTCATGACCCCACAGTGTATGATGAATTGCTTTTGACTGTCTCACTGAAGTTCCTTCATTAATGTCATGAAAAAGGTGAGTCTAGAAGTCTCAAATGACTCAGTTTGATAAAAAAATTGTTTAGGTAAAAACCATCATTAATGGTGGAGAGGGTTAATATCAATATCGTCGTCCAACAATTTAATGACCGACAAAAGGAGTTATGTTTGTTTGACACATACCCACTGAGTGCTGTATCTATTTGAAAATGGTCCGTTTTATCTCAAATGTATCCAAAATATTGATGTCTGGCAGCTTGTTAAGGGTTAACAAGTGCTAACAGGAATATTTATTCATGCAACTTGTAATTTTACACCAAAAACTGTGAATGGCTATTTTTACTCAAAAATCTACGAGATGTTTTCAGAGAAATCCAGGGAGAACATCAAATTTAAGCTGTTGATGGGTATAATTGTTTATCCAGCCCAACACAGGTTAAGGGTTGTTTTTGTAATACGCTTATTACTTATAAAAATAATTCTCAGTGAATTCTACTTCCACTTATGTTGATTTCTCCTCTTAACTTTGGGTGCTGCAGGTATGCAAACACAGCCCACTTTTTCAACATTTTGATGTTTGAGAACCAGCATAGGGTTAACAAATGCTTACTGGAATATTTTGTACATGCAACTTGTAATTCACACTATGATCTGAGAATGGCCAATTTTTCTTGAAAATCTGCGGGATGTTTTTAGAGAAATCCTCGGATAACATGAATTTTTAACCTTTGCTGGCTCTGGAGGGTTAACAAACGCTTACAGGAATTTTTTGTTCATGCAACTTGTAATGTCACTCCAAGACCTGCAAATGGTCAATTTCTCTTGAATACTTACTAGATTTTTTTGAGAAATCAACAGAAAATGGGAATTTTAAGCTTTTAAGCTGTACATCTCCTTAACTGGGTAAAAATGGGTTAAGACCTCAATTTTTGAATACCCTTACTACTTACTAAAAATTTTCCCTATCAGTTTTGCGTCCGGTAAAAGAAGTTATGTTTCTTTGCAGCATTCCCATTTGATGGTGTTGGTGTCCAAAAACAGACTATTTTTTTTTGAAATTTTGACATTTAGCAGCCCATGGAGGGTTAACAAAAGCTTATCTGAATATTTTATCCATGCAGCTGGTAATGTGACTCTAAGACCTATCAACGGCCATTTTCTCTTGAAACCCTACGAGACGTTTGTAAAGAAATTCAGGGAAAATATGATTTTTTAAGCTTTTGATGGGTATTGCTATTAACCATCCCAAAGGGGGTTAATGCTTGGATTTTTGAATACCCTTATTACTAACAAATTTGCTCCTCGGTGAATTCCACTTCCAACAAAGTAGATTATGTTTATCTCTCGGGTATGCATTGGATGCTGTGCACGTCTGGAAACAGCCTATTTCAACAAAATTACAATGCTTAGCAGCCTGTAGAAAGTTAATAAATGCTCACCGGAATATTTTGTCCATGCAATTTGTAATGTCACATAAAGACCTGCGAATAGACAATTTTTCCTGAAAACCTACAAGTTGCTTTTAGAGAAATCCACAGAAAATGGGAATTTTAAGCTTTTAAGGGGCATCTCTCTTTAACCAGTCCAAAATGGGTTAAGACTTCGACTTTTGAATACCCTTACCACTATCAAAAATGTTTCCCCATCAATTTTGCGTCCGATAAAAGAAGGAACCTTTCTCGGTGGTACACCAAGTGTGTGCTGTTGGCGTCCAAAAACAGCCCATTTTATCACAATTTTGACATTTAGCAGCCCGTGGAGGGTTAACAAATGCTCACCGCAGTATTTTGTCCATGCATCTTCTATTGTCAAACCAAGGCCTGGGAGTGACAAATTTTTCTTGAAAATCTACAAGACTCGTTTAGAGAAATCCACGGAATACACACATTTTTGAGCTTTTTGGGGGTATTGCTGTTTAACAAGCCCAAATCGGGTTAACGCTTGGTTTTTTGAACACCCTTATTACTGACAAAAATGATCCTCGTTGAATTCCACTCCCAATAAACGAAGTTATGTTTATCTCCCATGTATTGTTTGGGTGCGGTGGGGGCCTGAAACTGGCCTATTTCATAAAAATTTCGATCTTTGGCAGCCTGTGGAGGGTTACCATATGCATCGCCTGATATGTCGTGTGTATCAAAGGGCATGTCACAGATAGGTCTAGCAATGACGAATGTATAAAAAAAATCTACAAGACGTGTTTCGAGAAAGTGCTGATAAACCCCAATTTTGGCAGTTTTTTGCCAATTCTGACGAAATAAGGGTTAAATCGAAAATTCCGCTTCAGTACATTTTTAGATTTTGTGCCCCTCTATGCGTGTGCAAAATTTGGTGAAAATCGGTTCGAAAATGGCTTCTGAATCGTACGGACAAAATGTGTGGGGAAAAAAAAAAAAAAAAAAAAAAATAAAAACCCAACTAGACTTTATGATTCTGGAGAATCATGGCTTTTCCCGATTAGATTCCATGATTTTTCTTGACCCCACAGTGTCTGATGAATTGTTTTTAACTGTCTCACTAAAGTTCCTTCATTGATGTTATGAGAAAGGTGAGTATAGTAGTCTCAAATGACTCGGTTTGGGTTTGATAAAAAAATGTTTAGGTAAAACCCATCATTAATGGTAGAATGGGTTAATATCAATATCAATGTTTCCCTATCAGTTTTGCGTCTGGTAAAAGAAGTTACGTTTCTCTGTGGCATTTCCATTTGATGTTGTTGGTGTCCAAAAACAGACTATTTCCTCATTTTTTTTTTACATTTAGCAGCCCATGAAGGGTTAACAAATGCCTACCAGAATAATTGATACATGCAACTGGTCATATGACACCAAGACCTATCAACGGCCATTTTCTCTTGAAAACCCCACAAAATGTTTGTAGAAATCCAGGGAAAACGATTTTTTAAGCTTTTGATGGGTATCCGTGTTAACCTCCCCAACAGGGGTTAACACTTGGCTTTTTGAATACCTTTATTACTTACAAAAATGGTCCTCTGTGAATTCCACTTCAAACAAAGGAGATTATGTTTATCTCTCATGTATACATTAGGTGCTGTGCGTGTCTGAAAACAGTTCTGATTGTCCATATGGGGGCATGATGCCGCCATGTACTAAGGCGTACTGCACGTCGACGGTACGCATGTCTTCAACCACTCTAACCCTGCCTGTGCTGCAGTTCGGAGTTACGATGTTGGGAAGCTGGCAGCTGCTCGTCGTTGCTCGGTGATTCTCTCCAGGTACTGTGGCTTCCTCCACCCGTAAAACTGTCACGGTCATGATTAGCCATTGTGCATAAGTATATGCCCTTAAACACCAATAAATAAATAATAAATGATATCATGCAGGGCAGTGTGGAAAAGGAGGGGAGGCGTACCTTTCAATGTGTGTTTGGTTGGAGAAAGAGGCAGGGAGGATGTGGTAACCTTGGTAATTTTGTTTGGATAAATCGACCGCTGGCGTGGGACACCGTGGAATTGACCGATGAAGCAGGACAGTGAGAGTGGAACTTATGGGCAGTTATTCTTGATGATAAATAACTATACACTTACTTTGAGATCATACAAGGTGAGTATAGTTGTCTCAAATGAGAATGGTCAATATTTGTCTTGAAAACCTACGAGAGGCTTTTAGAGAAATCCTCGGAAAATACGAATTTTTAACCTTTTGAGGGGTATCGCTCTGTAACCAGCCCCAAACGGATTAATGCTTGGTTTTATGAATACCTTCATTACTTACAAAAATTATCCTCAGTGAATTTCACTTCCAATGAGGAAGGTTGTGTTTATCACGCAGGTACACATTGGGTGTTATGGGTGCCCCAAAACAGCCCATTTTCTCAAAATGTCTATACTTTGCAGGCTCTGGGGGTTAATAATTGCTTACCGGAATATTTTGTCCATGCAACTTGTAATGTCACTCAAAGACCTGCAAATGGTCAATTTTTCTTGAAAACGTGCTAGATTTTTTTGAGAAATCCACAGAAAACGGGAATTTTAAGCTTTTGAGGGGTATATCTCCTTAACTAGTCGACAATGGGTTAAGACCTCGATTTTTGAATATCCTTACTACTTACAAAAATGTTTCTCTATCAGGTTTGCGTCCAGTAAAAGAAGTTACGTTTCTCTGTGGCATTTCCATTTGATGTTGTCAGTGTCCAAAAACAGACTATTTCTTCAAATTTTTTGACATTTAGCAGGCCATGGAGGGTTAACAAATACCTACCAGAATAATGTATGCAACTGGTAATGTGATACCAAGACCTATCAATGGCCATTTTCTCTTGAAACCCTACAAGATGTTTGTAAAGAAATCCAGGTGAAACGATTTTTAAGCTTTTGATGGGTATCCCTTTAACCTCCCCAACAGGGGTTAACGCTTGGTTTTTTGAATACCCTTATTACTTACAAAAATGGTCCTCTATGAATTCCACTTCCAACAAAGGTGATTATGTTTATCTCTCGTGTATACTTTGGGTGCTGTGCATGTCCGAAAAACAGCCCCATGTCAACAAAATTACGATGCTTGGCAGTATGTAGATGGTTAATAAACGCTCACCGGAGTATTTTGTCCCTGCAACTTGTAATGTCACATAAAGACCTACGAATAGTCATTTTTTCTTGAACCCCTACGAGTTACTGTTAGGGAAATTCATAGAAAATGGGAATTTAAAGCTTTTAAGGGATATCTCTCTTAGCCTACCCAAAATGGGTTAAGACTTCGACTTTTGAATACCCTTACTACTTACAAAAATGTTTCTGTATAAATTGTACACTCGATAAAAGGAGGCGCTTTTCTTTGTGGTGTACCCATTGGGTGCTGTTGGTGTCCAAAAACAGCCCATTTTATCACAATTTTGACGTTGGGGAGCCCTGGGAGGGTTAACTAATGCTGAACGGAATATTTTGTCCATGCAACTTGTAATGTCGCACCAAGACCTGCGAATAGCCGATTTTTTCTTGAAAACCTACAAGATGTTTTTAGAGAAATCCACAGAAAATAGGTATTTTAAGATTTTAATGGGTATCTCTCTTTAACCAGCCCAAAATGGGTTAAGACGTCGAATCTTGAATACCCTTACCACTTTCAAAAATATTTTCCGATCAATTTTGCGTCCGATAAATGAAGGCCACTTTCTCTGTGGTATACCGTTTGGGTGCTGTTGGCGTCCAAAAACAGCCCATTTTATCACAATTTTGACTTTTAGCAGCCTGTGTAGGGTTAACAAATGTTCACCGCAGTATTTTGTCCATGCAACTTCTATTGTCACATCAAGGCCTGGGAGTGACAATTTTTTCTTGAAAATCTACAAGACTCGTTTGGAGAAATCCACGGAAAACCTGCATTTTTTAGCTTTTTGGGGGTATTGCTGTTTAACCAGCCCAAAACGGGTTAACGCTTGGTTTTTTGAACACCCATATTACTTACAAAAATGATCCTCGGTGAATTCCACTTCCAATAAATGAAGTTATGTTTATCTCTCGTGTATCGTTTGGGTTCTCTGGGGGCCTAAAACCGGCCCATTTCATCAAAATTTCGATGTTTGGCAGCCTGTGGAGGGTTACCATATGCATCGCCAGATATGTCATGTGTATCAAAGGTCGTGGCACAGGCAGGTCTATCAATGATGAAGGTTTAAAAAAAATCTACAAGACGTGTTTCGAGAAAGTGCCGATAAACCCCAATTTTGACAGTTTTTTGCCAATTCTGACGAAATAAGGGTTAAATCGAAAATTCCGCTTTGGTACATTTTTAGATTTTGTGCCCCTCTATGCGTGTGCAAAATTTTGTGAAAATCGGTCCGAAAATGGCTTCGGAATCGTGCGGACAAAATGTGTGGAAAAAAAAAAAAAAACCCCAAAAAACCCCCCCCAAAAAAAAAAAAAAAATAATAATCCGTAGAAAAACAATAGTCTTTTCCTGAGGGAAAAGCCTAAAAAGAGGGAAAAGCCTAAAAAAAAAAATAATAAAAAATAATAATCCGTAGAAAAACAATAGTCTTTTCCAGAGGGAAAAGCCTAATAAAAAAAAAAAAAATAATAATCCGTAGAAAAACAATAGTCTTTTCCAGAGGGAAAAGCCTGAAAAAAAAATAATAATCCGTAGAAAAACAATAGTCTTTTCCAGATGGAAAAGCCTAATAAACTTCCATTGGTTGCTCCAAGTTAAAATGTGGGTTCCTATAGGGAGCCCAAATATGAACCCAGGGACTTGATTTGAACAAATTTGAATCTGAAGCTCCTAAGGAGGCAGCATATCAAATATCAAAAGATTCTGACTGGAAGATCTGAAAAAGAAGATTTTATAAAATATTCCTCATATTGCACTATGTTAAAATTCAAGGTTCCATTGGAAGCCCAAATATGACCCCAAGGACTTGATTTGAACAAATTTGAATCTAACTCCTACCCACCCCCCCCCCCCCCCCCCACCCCACCCCCATCCCACCCCATCAGTACTATACCAATCAAAAATTATGCAAAATTTAGTGTTCCAAGAGCAAATCTGAGGCATTTGTATCTTGTGTATCCTCTATATTGGAGACAACTTTGGGGCTCTATGTTGTGTGAAAGTTTTGGGGGAGCAACAAATATTTTATTGCGACATAGCCAGTTAACCTTTCACATAATGGACATAACTGTGCATTTGTTCTCTTGAGCTCTGTCAAAACAAGATTTCATAGATTAATTGTTTGTATTGGATGTACTGAGGCTAAAATCATAAACATAAACATAAGCTATCAGTGTAATAATTCATCAGATTCACAAGATTTTTTATTCATTTAACAGTAGTTTACTCTTTACCCCATATGCAGTTACCAGGTTAAGTTCATATTGAAAATATGGTAAATGTTGTGTTTGGATGTCACGTGCAATTAACCAGGATATCAAATTAGGAAATATCCAGTTGAGCAGGTTCCACTGTATTTACAAAATTTATATTCAAATTTGATTTTTTTTATTTTTGCCCTTAGAGCATAGCCTGTCATCTCATTGGAACAACCCCTTCAATATTGGTCATCAGGCCTGGAAATAACTCGCGAATAACCATTTAGGTTACGTGTGGGTTACGTCAATTGTAAAATATGCAAACGAACAACAGGTCACAGCAGGTTGTGACAGGTTACAACAAAGTAATACAACATAAGTTTATTAAATTACCATCTTAAAAGAATTTCTGCCAAAATAAATATCAACAACTAATGTGCGATCTCACCGAACATTAGTTATATTGATATGTTTTGGTGGAAATCCCATTAAGACAATAAACAAGAGGCCCCATGGGACCTTAATCACTCACCTGACAAAGTGGTTCAAAGAAGTATTTTGGGTCACATTCAGTTAGTCATGGTTCATCAACACTACAGAGGAATGAAGCCATGAAATTATTCATAAACTCTAATGTCCATATCAGATAATTATTATCACAGGTCTTTCTGACTGTTTCCAATTCTATCAGCTGGAGACAAACACTGCCAAAGTTCCAAGGGTTGTTATATCACTCCTGTCAATGTAACTCCCCACCACCCCCCCCCCCCCCCCCCCACCACCTTCACCACCAATAGAGAGCCCAAATATTAACCCAGGGACCAGATTTGAACAAACTTGAATCCGTCTCCCCTTAAGATGTTGTATACCAAATATGAAAGCATTCTGTCTAGTGGATCTGAAGCAGAAGATTTTTAAAGAAATTCCCTCATATTGCACTAAGTTAAAATTTGGGCTCCCATAGGAAGCCCAAATACTGGCCCAGGGACTTGATTTGAACAAATTTGACCCCTTAGGGATGTTGTACACCATATATGAAAGGATTCTGACTGGAGGATCTGAAGAAGATTTTTAAAGAAATTCCCTCATAATGCAATAAGTTCAGTTTTGGGCTCCCATAGGGAGCCCAAATAATAGCCCAGAGGGTTGCTTTGAACAAACTTGGATCTGGTCCCTCTTGAGATGTTGTATACCATATATGAAAGGATTCTGACTGGTGGATCTGAAGAAGATTTTTAAAGAAATTTATTCATATTGTACTAAATTAAACTTTGGGCTCCAATGGATAGTGTAAATATTAACCCAGGGACTCGATTTGAACAAACTTGAATCTGACCATCCTAGAGATGTTGTATACCAAATAAGAAAGTATTCTGACAGGTGGATCTGAAGAAGAAGATTTTTAAAGAAATTTCCTCAAATTGCACCAAGTTAAAATTTGGGCTCCCATGCAGAGACCAAATATTAACCCGGGGACTAGATTTGAACAAACTTGGATCTGCACCCCCCCACCCCCTGTTATATACCCAAAAATATAATTAATGGTTCTGGAGAAGATTTTTTTAATGTGGTGAGCTAAAAACTTGAATCTGCAACCTGTGTATATGTTATATTCCAAATATCAAAAGATTCTAATTAATGGTTCTGGAGAAGAAAATTTGTTTAATTTTGGAAAACAATTTGTGGGTGCTATTAGAGTAATTCCCCTTGTGGTAAGCCAAAAACATGAATCTGCACCCCCCCCCCCCTCCCTCCCCCCCCCCCCTGAGATTTTGTGAACTTAATATCAAAAAATTTTAACAGATGGTTCTGCAGAAGATTTTTAAAGCAATTCCCTCATATTGCGCTAAGTTAAAATTCTGGCCCAAATATTAACCCAGGCATTTGATTTGAACAAACTTGAATCCCCCCCTCCCCCCTAGAGATGTTGTATACCAAATGTGAAAGCATTCTAACTGGTGGATCTGAAGAAGATTTTTAAACAAATTTCCTCATATTGCACTAAGTTTAACTTTGGACTCCAAGTGAGAGCCCAAATATTTCACGGACCCAATTTGAACAAACTTGAATATGCCTCCCATCCTCTATAGATGTTATATACCAAATATGAAAGCATTCTGAAAGGTGGATCTGAAGAAGATTTTTAAAGATTTCCCATATTGCACTAAGTTAAAATTCGGGCCCCCATAGGAAGCCCAAATATTAACCAAGGGGGTTGATTTTAACAATCTTGAATCTGACCTGCACCGCCCCTCCCCCCCCCCCCCCCTCCCCAACAGATGTTGTATACCAAATATGAAAGGATTCTTGGTGGTGAAGCTGAAGATTTTTAAAGAAATTCCCTCATATTGCACCAAGTTAAAATTAGGGTTCCCATAGGGAGCCTAAATATTAACCCAGGGACCAGATTTGAACAAATTTGAATTTGACCCTCCTAGAGATGTTGTATACCAAATACAAAAGCATTCTGAAAGGTGGATCTGAAGAAAAAGATTTTTAAAGTTTATCCCCCATATTGCACTAAGTAAAAATTCAAGCCCCCATAGGAAGCACAAATATTAACCAAGGGACCAATCTTGAATCTGGCCCTCATGACAGTGATGTACACCAAACATTAAAAGATTCTGACTGGTGGTTCTTAAGATGATTTTTAAAGATGATTCCCCATTTAGCCCGAAGTTAAAAATTTGGGCTCCTGTATTGAGCCCAAATGAACCAAGGGGCTTCATTTTAGAAACTTGTATCTGCCCCACCCTCCTGCCAGTACCCCCTCCCCCCCCAATGCTGTATATCAAATACATATTTGATATGGTCAGATCGCCGTTGAGGAAGACAGATTGCTGGATCAAACTCTCTGCCTGTGGCAGCTCGTTTGACACGGCGATCTGACATCCTCAACTCGACGTGATACTACGACCCAGATCACTTCACTGTTGCAATAAAAGGTTTATTATATGACTTATAGTTCAACATTGCATGCCAATGCTAGCATTTATTTATTATTTATTTATTTCTTGGGGTTTAAGGTCATATATTTCTGCACTGTGGCTAAGCATGACCATGACAGTTTTACGGGTGGAGGAAGCCGGAGTACCCGGAGAGAACCACCAAGAAACGCCGAGCAACTGTCAGCTCCCCAACATACTAACTCCACAACAGCAGGGTTAGCATTGGTTGAAGACAAGTGCACAATCGACGTGCAGTATGCCTTAGTCCATGACGTCACCTTGCCCCCAGATGGGCAATGGGGGTGAAGTGTCTTGCCCAAGGACACAACGCTGTTGCCGCAGGTGGGATTTGGGCAGCCTGCACCTCTACCTACTGAGACACCGCGCCCCCCTCAACTACGCTAGCATTAACAATTCCTCCAACCATTTTTGGGTAAATTGGACTGAAGTAAAAAAAGAACTATCTTTGTTTATGCTTATTTTTGTAACTTGATGTTGTCACATTCAACTCGAAAAATTGACGTCAAAATTGCCCAGAAATGCTTCTTCAATGTCCCTATCATCTCCACAATCCATTTTAATTGCATTTATAAATCAAAACTTTAAATTTTATTTATTTTTTACGAAGCCGGAAGCAATGGTTGCAAGCAGACGAAACTGTAAACAAACCCGGACCGCCATTTGAGCGCACCCATTCCAGCTTGGAGTAAAGTACTCTCTGCAACTGGAACAGGTAATTATGCAAATTCAAACACACCGGTAAATAGTCTGCCATACTACAGTGATATGGAATTGGATTCCACACTGTAGATTTTTCAGGGGCCAGGAAAAGATCATCAAACAGTAGTGATATTTAGCGGTCAAATTACATAGTCATATATTTAATAAATATTAAAAGATTCTGATCAGTGGTTCTCGAGAAATGTTTGTTAAAATTTTTGCAAATATGCCGACTCAACATTTTTTTGATGCTCCCCTCCACCCCACCCCTCTACATAACACCCTGATGCAACCGATAGCAATTTTTTTTTACCATTCACCTCTACTAGACCTAAGGATGCTTTATACCGTATAACAGTTCTCTGTTCAGTGTGGTTTGGGAAATATGGGCATTTTAAAATATTTCTATTTTTACCTCCTGGGGTTTCCACAGGAATTTTTTTTTGCATGAGTCAAGTATTTAGGGCTCAATAATACCACATACCAAATTTGGTTCAAATCGTACCATCTGTTCAGAGAAGAGAAATTGAGGGGGGGGGGGGGGGGGGAGGGGCTGGCCAAAAATGTTGCCCCTCCCATTACAAGGGCAAATATAGCTCCACACACTTCTTTTGAACAAACTTGATTCTACACCTCAAAAGGAAGCTCCATACCAAATATCAAGTCATTGTACTCACTGGTTCATGAGATGATTTAAAAAAAAATTGAAATTGGAGCATTTTCCTCCTTCCCCTCCCTATAGGGCTGGACACTCTGATTTGAATAGAAACGCAATGCCCCTTCGGGACCATCACTCACACAACACCCTTTTCCTATAGGTTACACGCATGCTATATGGCATAACCTGCCAACGGGTTATGATACAAGCAGTTTATTTTCAGATCTGGGTCATAAGCTACAACATGTAAGTTCTGAAGGCAAAAGGTGAAAATTTTTAGTGACTCAAGATACAAAACTGCAAGTGTAATCTTGGTAAAGGGTTAGGACATTCATGTTTGCAGTTATTGATATCACTCCTAAGGAGATATTTTATTCTTGAATGCATTGTTTGCTGAGTTTATTCTTCCTGACTGCACTGATAGGGCCGCCCATCAAATCTCTTCTTATTAGACCAGTTTAATGTATACAGCAGGTATGCTTGCATTTTCTGGGAAACATTCAAACTTCATGAATGCAAATGATCTTCCTGTTCTTTGCCAAAGCATGTGCACATCAAAAAACTCTTATCACATATTAACCATTTACTTTACACTACTTTCAAATGACAGAACCAACCAACATTCATTGCCAAGCAATTTTATTTATTTACACATTTCAGCATCTATGGATATTTATTTATTAGGGTTTGACACTTTAACAGCCAGGGTCATATCATGTCGGTGACAGCTTTTTTTATGGGTGGAGGAAGCCGGAGTACCTGGAGAGAACCACCAAGCAATGATGTGCAGCTGTCAGCTCTCCAACATCGTAACTCTGCACCGTGGCACAGGCAGGGTTAGATTGGTTGAAGACATGCGCACCATCGACGTGCAGTACGCCTTAGTACACAGCATCATTATGCCCCCCCCCCCCCCATCATGTAAGCAATCAGGGTTAAGTACCTTGCCCAAGGACACAACGCGGGAGTGCAAATCAGTCGCTGAAATGGTCACCCATCCAACTACTAACCGCGACATTGCATAACTTTGGTGATCTAATGAGAACCGGTTACCACAACGCCACTGCGCCCCCATCTATGGATATATCACAACCCCTATGCTACACACTTGACTTCAACCCCAGGAATTCATTGACTGGGTCTTATTGTAATAGTAAAGCAGAAAATTTTTAGCCACAGAAAAACTAGCATTGCTCCACTGCCTGGAGTTACCATCACAGGGGAAATAATTCTATATTTCCTTGTTTTGTGATCTCTAGACAAGTAATATGCTCTTCAATGAAGACTTGAACAATTAATGAATGCATGGTGTGATTTGGTCCATCGCTACCCGGCAAGTGGACATCAGCAAACCAACCCTTTAGTACACACCTGTTCTATGAAATCTCCAGCAACACTGAACCAAGCGGAAAATGAAAATACATTCTGCACATATGTGTGGAACAGAAATGGTTGACAGACTATTTCATAAAGAAGCAAAATTTCACTGGAATTTTCTCCAAATCGTGCACCGCAATTACAATTTGAATCACTAGCGATAGTTAAAAATCATCTCCCGAGTTCCAATGTGTTCTATGTGCCAGTAGGATGAAATAGTGACACAAATTCCCTTCACAAATTTGGTTGGTGATAGAATGTATTCTTTTTGTTGATAGTTGTCAAATGAATTGCAGAGTGTCCTTCTAATAATTGTTTTTATAGATATGAAGGCATGTAATAAACAGAGAACAACACATGCGTGTGAATGGGTTAATCGATATGGCACTTGTGCCATCGCTGAAGGATGAGGCCTGAGGCCTTTCATTTTATCCTTCCATACTGGCACTCGTGCCATATCGATTAACCCATTCACCGGCGTCTGTTGCTCTGTGTATTTATTTTATTTTAGTTTATTGTTTATTTATTTATTGGTGTTTAAGATCACATATTTCTGCACACAATGGCTAATCATGACCACAATAGTTTTACAGGTGGAGGAAACCAGAGTTCCCAGAGATAACCACCAAGCAATGGTGAGCAACTGTCAGCTGCCCAACATACTAACTCCACACAAGCAGGGTTAGCATTGGTTGAAGACAGGTGCACCATCGACATGCAGTATGCCTTAGCACACAATGCCACCGTGCCCCCACGTGGGCAATGGGGGTGAAGTGTCTTGCCCAAGAACACAATGCGGTTGCCGCAGGTAGGATTCAAACCGAGGGCCTCTAGGTTTGCAGCCTGCACCTCTACCTACTGAGCCTCCGAGCCCCCCTTATTGGTGTTTAACTCTTTGTACACACAACTTCAAGATATAAATTTTACCAATTCAATTTTATTTGAGTTCAGTGACAAGATTAAACTGGTTAAATTCCTAGATGGGAGCAGGGTGGCTCAGTGGTCAGAGCAATGGACTTTAAACCAAAAGTTTGATGGTTCAGTCCTGACCAGCAGTCACTGCTCCAAGTCTTTAGACAAGGCCCTTCACCCCAAATGACCACGTGGTAGGATGGTGGTGTTGTGTACTAAGGTGGACCGCTTACTGATGGAGCACTTGCCTTCAACTGCAGCTAACTCTGCAGGGTTAGTACCTTGGACAGTCTAACAGTTGCTTGCCTCTGTTTGGTGGTTCTCTAAAGGTACCTTGGCTTTCTCCACCCATAAAACTGTCCTCTATGATGTGATCCTGGCTATTGAAAGAGTCATTAAACCTGAATAAAGAAAAAAAAAAAACAATTCCTAGTTGCATGATTGAAAACAATTGTAGGATGAACATCAATGTGCAAAGGGAAAAGTCACTGACCATAGCACAAGCCTGGAAATATGCAGACTATCATCTGCTGAATGAGGTCCCTAGAGGGTGGGGGGGGGGGGGGGTTGTTCTAGCCCACTGTATGGAATAGCATTAGCAAATATTCACCCTCTGAGGACCTCATTCTACAAATGACTAATTGTTTATTTCTAGGCTTGCCATAGCACAAGTAAAACGTGAAGTTTACCCAGTCATTCATACCCATGATGCCTCCTAACTTCACTGAGGACTCACATCCTAGGTACCAGGTTTTATTTACTGGATATGATTTTCTTTCCCAGAATTGCTCATTATCAAGCTCGGCTGATCTGACTTCAAACTCAGCTGATATGATGCGGATCTTTGCTGATATGAACCAAGCTCAAGTTGTCCTCTTGATTCATTACGAGGCACAACCAATTTATTTACAAAGAAATGTTCACAGTTATTCATCAAATGCAACCAGGAAAATTGGTATTGCCAGGCATGGTGGAGTGATTTGAAGCAGAGTACTATATGATGAGGCGTTAATGATGGTAATAAGTAAAGATCAGTTGATGATGAGAAGAAAGAAGTGAGTTGTACAGAAAATTCATCTCAAACTAAAATTCAAGAGTCGTAAGCAGAGATTTGATGAAATGGGAGAAGAGGCAGTTCAGCTGTCCAAACATCATGGGATCCCCAATAGGGAGGTTGAAACATTCGGATAGCTGAACTGTATAGGCACCTAAGACTTCACTAGACACTGCTGCTAAGTCAAAGTATCACCTTATTATCAGGAAGCAAAAAAAAAATAAGTAGGATTCTTCAGGCCTTTAAGGAAACTTTCAGAATCAATGACAAGAATTAAATGACAAGCATTTTGTGAGAATCAAAGTTGAATCTCATTGTTTTCCTTGCAAGAATCATTTGCACTCAGTATCGATTTTGATTCTTGCATGAATTTTAATTCTTTATCAAAATTCTCTGCCTGTGTTCGTTACAACAAAATTGTATTTATAGGAGGAAAGGAAGAAAAGGTGCTAACAAGAACAAGAGCCCCCATGGAGGCTGAGGAGCTCACATGACAAAGTTGTTTAAAGAAGGATTTAATTAGCATCTATGGCTAATTAACAGTACAGAGGAATGAAGTCATGTAATTATTTATGACTCTGTTGTCCACGTCAGATGATTTTTCTAGTACAAAGATGCTACCACAGAAATTATGTCCAGATTTCCAGTAATGTCAAACTAGGGAGCCAAAATATGAACCAAGGGGCTTAATTTGAACAAACTTGTATTTGCCACCTCCCACAGACCCCTACCACCTTTCAGCCAAGAATGCTGTATACAAAATATCAAAAGATTCTGATTGGTGGTTCTGAAGAAGAGTTTTTGAAAATATGCTGGCTCAGTATTTTTTTCTCTTTCCTCTATGGTACATTATGACACAATAATTTGCAATATGTTTTTACCTTTCGATTCTACTGGTTCTAAGGATGCTTCATACCAAATAAGTTCTCTGTTTCATGCAGTTTGGGAAACAAGGGCATTTGAATATATTTCTATTTTTAGTTCCTGGAGAATTCTGTAATGATGCAGGAATTTTTTTTTTGGCAAGACAAGTACCACATACCAAATTTGGTTCAAATCAGCTCATCAGTTCAATAATACCACATACCAAATTTGATTCAAATTGGCTCACTGGTGTAGAAAATAGAAATCAAGTCAGTGTACCAATTGAAATTTTTTTTTTTTTTTATCTGGGAGCATTTTCCCCCCACCCTCCCAATGTCAGAACAAACTATCACCTCAAATTTCATTTAATTTGGTTCAGTGGTTTTGGAGAAGTCTCAAACTCCATGTTCACAGATGATGGAGAGAGATCACAATAATAGCGCACTCTGACTTTCAGTCAGATGAGCTAATTATAGCTGAGACAATTATTCGTGACTCTGTAAAAATATACTAATAAATAGCTACAGTAACAGAGAAAATAAACTGTTAGACATCTGGATGCAAATTTTGTTTTTTCATTTTACTTCATCCAAGATAATATTAGCCTTGGAATAATTCTACAAGCTTTGTATGAAGTCATTGTTGGTCAACGGCATTCAGAGGAAGGACAATTATAAAAAAAATTTCTTGCAGTTATTTATTTATTTAGTGGTGTTCAAGGTCAAATATTTCTGCATAATGGTAAATCGTGACTGCAGCATGGATGTTAAGTCAAGTCCAGCAAATCGTTGATACCCATCCAGCCCATTTTAGAGGACTTCCATCACAGGCATTGGTGACTAGTTTCTATTTTACCAGTAAAACAAAGATTGTTTACCGCAATAAATAAGCATTGTTTCACTTCCCGGGGGTCCCACAGAGATTCTTGAAGTTATTCTACAACTTAGTTCCAGGAATAATGACAGACATCGGAGGTGGTTTTTCCCTGAATCAATGATGTCACCTTGATACAGATTTGGTGTTTGTCATGACTGCTGTAAGGACCTGCAACAACACAATGGTCAGCTGTATATGGACATCTAAGACTTAACCCTTTACCTAACATGCAAGGCAGATGACACTTGCAAACAAAATACTTGAATACCTATAGTTTTTCATTTTTTGCATGAAAAATAGCCTTATGACCCCTCATTGGAACAAGTTCATTGAGTTTGTCCCAATGAGGGGTCATAAAGTATGTTTTTGAGATAAATGAAAAAAATAATGAAAATTGAAGTGTGATTTTTATGAATAGTGCTGGAGGTTTTGGTCATTACATTAGGTAATGGGTCAATCAACTGATTCGATAAGGCCACATACCCTCCTCCAAATCACTTCCCACCTAACCAAAAAAAGTCTTCAGAGGTTTCAACATCATTATAACTAGAATCCCCAATTTTGAATGTATGTCTCAAAATGAATTTTTCCTTCACCCTAACCAGAAAATGGGCAGTCCGCCAGTTTTTTTATAATAGGTTGCACACTTTAGAGGAATCACACCCTAAGCACTGGTTACTAAATCCTATTTTACATGCAGTAAAACTGAACTTGTCTACCAGACTGAAGTCTGTTTGTCTATCTTGGGTTTAACCCTTTACCATATGCAGACGATATCAAAATTTATTATTTTAAATACCATTTTTTAAAATTAAAGAAGAATTTCAACAGAACCATATCATGTGACCCCCTCATTGGAATAAGCTCGATGAGCTCATGTTAATTAGAATGTCACATGATATGGTTTTGTTGAAAATTTTTGAAAGCTGATTTTTTTTAACTACTGAATTTATTATATAATGTGGGTGACACTTTCAACAGTCACAGTTCTATTGTGTTGGACAGTTTTACTGGTGGGGGAAGCTAGATTATCTGGAGAGAACCACTCAGCAACTGTCAGACTCTGACTGAATAAGTTATTGGAAGACAGTCTGATATCAAAAAGTCACGACACATTGGCCCCAGAATTAAGAATGTGGTGAAGGATGCCAATATTGAATAGTTTGGTAACAAAGTAACAAAAAAGAGAAAAGTTCTTTCAAAATAAAGTGACAAAGAATTCGAAAATATGTTTGTGTGAAAAACTTCAATTAGTAAAGTTATACAGGAGTTGGAGAAGAGTCATGAATCTCATTAGTCCTTCATAATGAGGTACAGTGTGTGCTAAGCCAATCAATACTGTCTTGAGAAACTGTAGATTATATAACAGGTGGGGTTGTTTTACAACTTTCAAATCATTAGATTTTTCTGTTGACACCCAGTTTGGTGTTCCAGGTTTTACAATCTGTGTCACTCTGCACATGTTGGCAATTCTATAATGCTTTCATTCAATTTCTATTGACAGTACTTGAGGTTCGGCAAACTCTATTATCTTTCTCACCTGTTGATTCTTCTATATGTATATGTGAGTCATATGGGATCTTGACAGTATTAGAAATGATGGATGAGATGCTCCATCCCAAATATTCAAAGGAAAAATTTGGTTTTCAATAAGTATTGTAAAATGAAGTCATGAAAATTCAATTGCATTCATGCATTAACCCTTTTTTCAACAAAGAACTAATATCAGAAAATGGTGCCAATAAACACAGTACTGCAATTGAAACAGTCTCTTTCTACATCTGACCGTGACAGGACAAGTATGAGCAAATTCTCAACAGTAGAACAAGACATTATATTTAAAATACAATGGGACCCTGTTAACTGGTAGAGTGCTGGAAGCCCTTAATTGGACTTAACACTGAAGAGCAGGTGCCACAGGTTCAAGTCTTCTTATTTTGTAGATATGCTCTCCCATAAACTGTAACAGGGCAAAAAACATATGAACAAAGTTTGATGACCAAAAATAATTCAGCACTCTACCAGTTAATTTGTTTGTTTTTTTCTTTCTTTTATTGAGGTTTAATGACACTTTTGATATCCAGAGTCACCTTGTGTCAGAACCTTGTTGAATGAATAACCACTTTCCCAACAAGGGCTATGTAAAATGTGGGCTACTACCTCTGACCCGTAGGCATGTTCTTGGTAGTCTTAAAGGTGTTGTGGGACAGAAAAAAAAGTCAAAAGAGTGAAAACAGACAAATTCAGTCCAAAAAGTGAAAAGGGGCTATAACTCTGGGAAACATGATTGGATGGAACCCGTTCCTTGTGCATATCTGATCCCCCATGCAGATCTATCAGCATACCGAAGGATATCCAAATCCGACCAATGGCTTTGAAATTACAATGCAAAACCTTGTATGGAAGAGGAATATGGATGGACGGATATCCCAGAATCCTCCTTCAGAGGTGAGGGGCATAATAAAGGTTATTCAGTTAAGAGGGGTACTCAATTTACAGGGGCTTGGTCTCTTTCCTGAATTCTAGAAATTGTGTATTTATTCTATTATATCTTGTCTGGCAGAGCTCACAGATTAAAAGCCTACCTTATTCATTTATTAATGTTTAATGACACTTTAACAGCCAGGGTCACATGGTGTTGGTGACAGTTTTATGGCTGGAGGAAGCTGGAGAACCTGAGAGAACCAGCGAGCAACGACAAGCAGCTGCCAGCTCTCCAACATTGTAACTCTGCACTGCAGCACAGGCAGTATTAGATTAGTTAATGAAATACACACCATTGATGTGCAGTACGCCTTAGTGCACGGCATCATCGTGGACCCATATGGACAATCGGGGTTAAGTGCCTTGCCCAAGGACACAACACAGGGGTCCGAATCGATCGCTCTGACGGTCACCCATCCAAGGACTAACCGGGCTCGACATTGCTTAACTTCAGTGATTGGTCGAGAACCAGTTACCGCAATGCCACTGCATCCCCAAAAGCCTACATTGGATGTACTGAGGCCAGATAGGTCTATAAACAAAGGAAATTCTGTGGTTGTCAGAGAAATTCTTCAACGGATTTCACAATTTCTTATTCAATTAACAGGAGTTTACTCAATAGCCCATAAGCAATTAAGAAGTCAAATTTGAATTGAAGGTATGGTAAATGGTTTTGTGTTTAAAGATTATATTCAATTATCAGGCTTATCCAGTGGAGATATCTTCAATTAAGTGGGCCAAAGTGTACTTGCAAATCAAGACTGAACCAAGAAAGGGATTTACATTTCTTTTCTGACAGATGAGATGGATTGTACAGTATTGTGGACAGAAAAGCAAACCAGGCTTTTAAATTCTCCTAGACTCACAGTTATTTATTTATTAATTGGGGTTTAATGACACTTTTGATAGCTAGAGTCATGTCTTGTCAGACAGTTTTAGGGGTGGAGGAAGCCGGAGTACCCAAAGAGAACCACTGAGAAGTGGTGAACAACTGTCAGACTCCCAAACGTACTAACAAGCAGGGTTAGCATTGGTTGAAGACAAGTTCACCATTGATGTGCAGTACACCTCAGTGCACAGCACCACCATAGGCCCAAGTGGGCAATTGTGATTAAGTGCCTTGCCCAAGGAACAATGCAGTTACCCTTGGTAGGGATCGAACTGTGTACCTTTTGGTTTGAAGTCCAATGCCGTAACCACTTAGCCACCACTCTTCCATTAAATGAGATAAAGTAAACACTAAAGCACAGCAACAAAGCAGTGCCAGCATGATCAGAGCCTTTCGTGCCATTTTTCTCCTTTGCCTAATGCAGTAATGCAGGCTAAAACACAGGTATAAAGTCAAGTAAAACCAACTGGTGCTGCCCACATTGGAGGACTTCCACCCCAGGATTTGAGGACAGGGTCCTATTTAACCAATAAAACAGAACTTGTTTACCACAGTTGGGGAGACAACCAAAAATAATCTAGCATTCTTTCAACTGATCTGTTCATAAAAGTGGTGCCTGTCCACTTTTAATTTCATATCACTCTTTTTTTTGGTTTTAATGACACTTTCAACAGGCAGAATCGCCCTGTGCCAGACAGTTTTACAGATGGAGGAAGCTAAACTAAGTACTCAGCGAGAGCCACCAAGCAATGGCAAGCAACTGTTAGACTCACCAATGTACTATTTATTTATTTATTTATTGGGGTTTACGGTCACATACTTATGCACAATGGCTAATCGTGACCGTGACAGTACGGGTGGAAGAAGCCGGAGTACCTGGAGAGAACCACCGAGCATCGCTGAGCAACTGTCAGCTCCTCAACATTCTAACTCTGTTCAAGCTCCACTAAAGCAGGGTTACAGCGGGACATGTGCACAATTGATGTGCAATGTGCCTTAGTACACAATGTCATCATGCCCCCATGAAGGCAACCGGGATAAAGTGCCTTGCCCAAGGACACGACGTGGGTCGTCACGGAAGGGGGTCGAACTTGGGACCTCTAGCATAGAAGTCCAACAGTCTACCACTGTTTCACTGCGCTCCCACCAATGTACTAACTCCACACAAGTAGAGTTAGCATTGATTGAAGACAAGTGCACCATTTACGTTACATGAAGTATGCATTATTACACAGCACCACCATGCCCCCATGTGGGCAATCAGGATTATGCACCTTGCCCAAGGATACAATGTAGTTACCTCTGGTGGGTAATGAAAAGCAGACCTTTTGTCCAATGCTGTAACCACGGAGCTACTGCGCTACCATTTCTCATCACTGCCTTGCAAATATACAATACATGAATGGGTTAAATGAATTGCAGATGGCTGTATATGGATGAAGTCATTATAGAGGACAAAATACATGGGAAAAGACAACTACAAAGAGAAGTGAAACCCATCTCCAACACCAAGTAACTGCATTGCATCAGAACAAAGCTCAGCAAATCATTAAGGATCTCATTGAAATATCCAAAGACAAATTCTAAAAAGTCACAGCAGTTTGCACCAGATTTCTATTGAAAGAAAAATATTGTGCAAAACTACAATCTCACGGTCTCACCAGCCACTTGTTTGTTCGTGGAATTTGAAAATGTCTTTCTCCATTTTCAATATAAGTGTTGTCAAGGAGATACTTATAGGGTTTGAAGAGATGAATTTGTAAAGGGATCTGCTTGAAAGAATTCAAACCTTAGCAATTACTTAATTATAAATCAGATCACAGTAGACTTCATTTTCCCATACATTAAACATAATTTCTTCTAAAAATCCCCACCACTCATATTAATAACTTGACAGACTATGAAATATAATTGTATGAGCAGATAAAAAATTCCTGAAAAAACTGATTATCGAGACAGTGTGGTACACCTGTGAGAATGTAATAAAGGTTTCTATGGAGGGTCATGCTCTGATGGAATTGTTTACCTGTCAGAACTGTTCTTTGCAAATATTTCAAACAATTTTGCCATAACTCCGCTTTACCTAAGTATGTCACATGAGATTCTATAAAGTTGCTTGCTGCACTAAGTTAGCTACTGTACCAGGTACATCTTTTACAGAAGCTGACTTTGACAAATCATAATGTTCATTCACCATCAGTTATATATTTATTTACTGGTGTTTAAGGTCACATACTTATGCACAATGGCTAATCATGACAGTGACAGTTTTACAGGTGGAGGAAGCTGGAGAACCCAGAGAGAACCACCGAGCATCGGCGAGCAATTGTCAGCTCCTCAACATTCTAACTCTGTTCAAGCTCTGCTCAAGCAGGGTTACAGCAGTTGAAGACATGTGCACCATAGACGTGCAGTACGCCTTAGTACATGGCATCATCATGCCCTCATGTGGGCAACCAGGATAAAGTGCCTTGCCCAAGGACACAATGCAGGTCATTCCAGACGGGGATCAAACTCGAGATCTTCAGCACAGAAGCACCACCAGTTAACTCTCCACCTTACATGAACTGCAGACGACACTTGAAAAGAAATCAAAGTGTCAATGACACTGCGGCTCAACTTGACCAAGAAGGGACTGAACTAAATAGAAAGTTCCGGTACATGTAATGTCAAGTCATTCACTACAGAAAAAATCAATAGCTCCCATCTGGACATCACACAAAAGCTACAAATGAGATCGAAAAAAAGATCGGGCAGGGATGCAGTCTATAGGGTGTTCTAATGGAATTGTTAACAATTTATATGCCAAATACAAGATGACCACTGGTAGCCATGATTTTAAATGAAATTCAGAAAAAAATGATCGTTCCCATCCAGACATCACTCCAAAGCATGAAATTAAAACTGATCGGGTGAGACGTGCAACCTCTGGGGTCTGCTAATGGATGTGGATGGACAGAGGTACGGATGCATGGATGATGATGGTTCGCAACCCATCCCAATAGATCATACTGGATGTGGTCAAGTTGAGCTAAAGAAAATGAAGAACTAAAAGTTTTAATTTTTTGGCCTCTGATAAAGCTTATGACCCCTCATTCCCATGAAGGGTCATAAGGTACATCTTAGAAACATAAATTGACAAAATAATAAAATCTAAATGAACGATTTTTGTGAACAATGCTGGCTGGGCTAGCCATTATCAACATAAAACAGCCGAAAACCAAAGTAGATCACACCACAAGCAATAGTCTATTTTGAAATGCCAAAGGCTGTGGCCAGAGCACACAGTGCGGAGGAGGTGGTGGGTTTTGGAAGTGGGTATAACTCACCCAAAAGCACAGGGGGAGCTAGTAAGGTAAAATTAATAACAGAATATGGAGCTACACAATGCCTTTAACAAAATGTACCATTAGGTGATATTCTTTTGTTATTAACTCCATATTTATGCCTTATTATGAAAATATCGAAAAGCATTATCATGATATTTTCAAAATGCTGTGGCATATATCGCAAGACGAAAGCACTCATGAAATGATATTTACACACTCATCATTCAAGAATTAAAGGATGAATATTATTAATGTGGTGAACATTTTCCTTACATTTCAACTTTTAACACTAGCTTGTAAGTTTTGTACCTATTGTATACTATTCAAAAAAAAGTAGGGGATATTTGATAAAAGTGAGATATATGAAGAAATATATTTATATTTTCATCAAAAAGACAGTTGAGGCATTGCTGCGATAGTTGGGTGTCTGACAAGTACACATTCCATGCACTGAGCTGTAGAAGACATGGACGGTCAGTCAGAGAATTTACCACATTCAGTCCAAGACCTCAATACCTTGTAAATCCTCCTCGATTCACGAGACAAGTGCGGATCCGATGTGGCATACTCCTCACCAAACATGCAATATCAGTTTGACTGATGTTATTCCATTCTTCTTGCAGTACAGCGGCGAGTTCCTGGACATTGGTGGGGGAGGGGTTGTTAACGTAAGCATATCCCAGATGTGCTCGATTGGTGACGGGTCTGGACTTAGTGCTGGCCAAGGCAGTGTAGTGATGTTCTGCTCCTGGAGGAACTCTGTAATGACACAGGCCCTGTGTGCTCTTGCACTGTCATCTTGGAAAATGAGTCGATGGCTGTGATGTCACGCAAATGGCACCAAATGAGCTGCTAACATGTTGTCATGGTAGTACTGCCCTGTGACACGCCATTGGATTACATGTAATGCTGTTCTGGTTGTCATGGTTATGCTTCCCCACACCATAATCAATCCACAACCAAAACGATCATGATGCCTAACGGTTATGTCATGGTATCATTCATTCCGCCGCCGCCACACCGTTTCACCTGTCATGGAAGTTTAGAGTCAACCTCGATTGATGAGAAAACATGACATTACTCTACCGATGGTTGTCCCAGTGCTGTTGTGCTCCACACCAATTACACCTGGCTGCAATGTGATGTTCAGTCAAAAGTAGAATTATTCGAGGTCGTCGAGCGTACAAATTCCAGCTGTGGGCAATTTCGGATAGCCTGACCACTAACTCGCACATCTGTTGCGCGGTGCAGCTGCTGTCCAATTTCTGAGGCACTTTGATGGCGGTTATGTAATGCCGTGGTTCGGATGAATCGATCCTGGTTAGCAGTTGTTGCCCTTGAACAACCTGACTAATGTCTGTCATCAACATTGCCTGCCTGACAGTAGAGTGACCACAACCTGCTAATCACTGATTGAGTAACATTGACAATTTGAGCCACTGCAGCCTGTCTGTTGCCAGGTTCCAACATGCCAACAGCACGTTAACATTCGTTACGTGTCAGTCTCCGCATACCTCAAAAGTTACATTTCGACCAGAAACTATTGATGAACGAGTTTATACCAAGAATGATGAGACCTTCGAAAAACCCCGTACAAATGAATATTTCAAAACATACCTCACAGACATTAACATGGTGCTTGTGCAAAAAACCTGCATGAAGTTTTCATGGGCCGGTGACATACTGATGTGTCCAATCACGCATATCCAATACCATTTTCCAAAAATATCAACATCAGTTTGGATATCCCCTACTTTTTTTTAATAGTATATAACAGGCATACATGACGTTAATAATATGTTTTGTGAGGAGCATCACAGAAGTTGACTTTGACAAATCATAATGTTCATTCACCATCAGTTAACAATTTACCCTACATGAACTGTAGACAACACTGCAGGGGTCTGCTAAAGGAATTGTGGACAAACAGAGGTACAGATGTACGGACAACAGTTTGCAACCCATCCCAACAGAACACACTTGATGTTGTTAAGTTGAGCTGCAAAAAAATGAACCAAAAGTTTTAAATTTTTTGCCTCTGATACAGCTTATGACACCTCATTGGAATGAGCTCAATTGAGTTCATTCCAATGAAGGAGCATAAGGTACATTTTTGAAACAAAAATTTACAAAATAATAAAATCTGAATGATAATTTTTGTGAATAGTGCTGGCTGGTTATAAACACTATTAGGTGAAGGGCTAACCATTATAAACAAAAACAGCCTAAAACCAAAGTAGATCTTGCCTACTTTCCAGAAAAGGTTTTTGTTTTCATCATATCATACGGTTATAGGTGAGAAGCACAGATGCAGAAGCTACTTGATCATTTACTTTGGTTCAGTGTTACTTTTGGCATATTGCCTTCAACATGAGTAAGGAAGGTGCACCCCTAGACTGGCCTGGGAAAACCTAATGAGTGGCAGTCTATTTCCAAATGCCAAAGGTAGTGGCCAGAGCACACACTGCTGAGGAGGTGGTGGGCTTTGGAAGTAGATATAACTCGCCCAAAAGCTGTGAGTAAGCAACTCTAAATTAACAAGTGTTTGACCACCGAGGTGGTATTAGTCCCCTACGGCGCTTTTGTGACAAAAGGTGTTTTTGTCACAGAAGACACTAGAGTATATAAGCATCTTGGATTTTGAAAAAAAAATATTGAGCATGCATAATCCCCTCACAACCCTTTATCCATGTACCATATATGAAAAAAGGTGTTTTTGTCACAGAAGACACTAGAGTATATAAGCATCTTGGATTTTGAAAAAAAAAAATTGAGTGCGCATAATCCCCTCACAACCCTTTATCCATGTACCATATATGGAAGGCGTAGCTTGAACCATGTTGGAGGGAGGGGTGGTAACATAAAATAGAGAAAAAAGCTTAAAAACACACAACAAAAATGGCCGCCATTCTGCCATCTTGGATTTTGAAAAATAAATATTGACTGTGCATCATTCCCTCAGAACCATTTATCCATGTACCAAATATGAAAGGTGTAGCTTGAAGCATATTAGAGGGAGAGGTGGTAACAGACAGACAGACAGACAGACAGACAGACAGAGAGAGACAGACAGACAGACAGACAGACAGACAGACAGACAGACAGACAGACAGACAGACAGACAGACAGACAGACAGACAGACAGACAGACAGACAGACAGACAGACAGACAGACAGACAGACAGACAGACAGACAGACAGACAGACAGACAGACAGACAGACAGATGTTAGATTTTGAAAAAAAAATTGAGCGTGCATAATCCCCTTACAACCCTTTTATCCATGTACAATATATGAAAAGTGCAGCTTGAACCATGTTGGAGGGAGCAGTGGTAACATAAAATAGAGAAAAAGGCTTAAAAAACACAACAGAAATGGTTGCCATGGCGCCATTTTGAATTTTGGAAAAAAAATATTGAACGTGCAACATCCCATTACAACCCTCTATCCATATGCCAGATATAAAAAGTGTAGCTTGAACCATGTTGGAGTGAGGGGTGGTGACATAAAATAGAGAAAAAAGCTTACAAAACACAACAAAAATGGCCGCCATGCCGCCATCTTGGATTTTGAAAAAAAAATATTGAACGTGCATCATCCCCTCCCAACCCTCTATCCATGTGCCAAATATGCAACGTGTAGCTTGAACCATGTTGGTGGGATGGGTGGTAACATGAAAATAGAGAAAAAAGCTTAAAAAACACAACAAAAATGGCCGCCATTCCGCCATTTTGGATTTTGAAAAAAAAAATTTTGAGCGTGCATCATCCCCTCAGAACCATTTATCCATGTATCAAATATGAAAGGAGTAGCTTAAAGTATGTTGGAGGGAGAGGTGGTAACATAAACAGACAGACAGATGGACGGACGGATGGACGGACGAATTTTGGAAAAAAAATATTGAACGTGCAACATCCCATTACAACCCTCTATCCATGTGCCAGATATAAAAAGTGTAGCTTGAACCATGTTGGAGTGAGGGGTGGTAACATAAAGTAGAGAAAAAGGCTTAAAAACACAACAAAAATGGCCGCCATGCCGCCATCTTGGATTTTGAAAAAAAAATGTTGCATGTGCATCATCCCCTCCCAACCCTCTATCCATGTGCCAAATATGCAAAGTATAGCTTGAACCATGTTGGTGGGAGGGGTGGTAACATGAAAATAGAGAAAAAAAGCTTAAAAAACACAACAAAAATGGCCGCCATTCCATCATCTTGGATTTTGAAAAAAAAATTTTGAGCGTGCATCATCCCCTCAGAACTATTTATCCATGTACCAAATATGAAAGGTGTAGCTTAAAGCATGTTGGAGGGAGAGGTGGTAACATAAAAAACAGACAGACAGACAGACGGACAGACAGACAGATGGAGGGACAGAGTGCAATCCTATAGTCCCCTTACGGTTCCCGTAGGGGACTAATAACAGAATATGGAGCCACAGTACACAAAACTCTGGCGAAAGAACTTCACCTGTTGGCACAGTGTTAGTGAATTGTTTATGAAAGTCTTTAAGGAACAAAATTACTAATGAAACTGAATCTGGCAGACAATCATCAGACAAAACGAAAGTATAAACAGATCTAGATCACATGCCTGTTCTCATCTAGACATTATACAGAGTCATCCTACAAAGTTACAATGAAATCCCTTCATAAATATGACCTGTAGACTGTGCTAAAGGTTTTTGGGTTTCAGGCTCACGTAGCCATCATGACTGACCGATCGCAACCAAAAGGGGATATTCTCATCTAGACATTATACCGAGTCATTCTACCAATTTACAATGAAATCCCTTCATAAATGCAAGCTGTAGACTGTGCTAAAGGAATCTAGGAAACGTGCTCATGGTCATCACAGTTGACATAACAGACCAAAATACGATGTCATCTAGACATTATAGAGTCATCCTACCAGGTTACAATGAAATCCCTTCATAAATACAACCTGTAGACTGTGCTAAAGGTTTTCGGGTTTTGGGCTAGGGCAGCCATCACGGTTGGGTCCATCACGACCAAAAGGGGATGTTCTCATCTAGACATGACCTCGAATATGCATATGAAATTTTGTGATGATCAGACAAGAACTACGGAGTCTAGCCTGTGATAAAGAAAATGTGAACAGACTCACAGACTGACTGACTGACTCACAGACTTCTGCACGCGTGTTGGCAATAGCTTATCTTGACTTTGACAAGTTAAGCTAAAAATTGTTGGGAATTAAGGGCACCAGCGATCAGGAAGTTTCTTGATCTCCATATCAGCCGGGCTGTCATAGTGTGTGAATATTGATTTTAGAAGATCAACTTAGGTTACCAGTTTACAGTTCTTTGTTTAGTTTATGTTTATTCCTGTTTATCACAAAATTACCATCAAATAGCTCATTATGGAAAATATCATTCACAACACATCTAATATGGGAAGGACATCAGAAGTCAACATCGATGCCATGACGTTGTGAGTTGGTTTCAAAGTTAAATTCAATTAATCTTCTTTTATTTTTTATTAACTGTCTACCCAATATGAATACGACATTTGCAGAAAACATTTCCCCAAATAACTAAATATTTTCATTTTTTTTTTCAAAAACATAGCTTATAACACCTCATTGGAACCAACTTGATGAGCTTGTTCCAGTGAGGAGTCAGAAGCTGTGTTTCTGACGCAAAAATTGAAAAAAAAAAAAATTTGGCTGGCCATTTTTGTGAACAACGCTGGCTAGCTTTAGTCATTACATAAGCTAAAAGGCAAAATTACACATTTGAGATAAAAAGAATCCAATTCATCACTATTTGACATGAAATTTCTGAACCTGAAGTTAAGTTTAACCAATCATCTGTACCAATGCTGCCCAGTTGAGAAGACCCTCCTCCCCACATGCTGGTTACAGTTTCCTCTTTTACCAATAAAGATTGGATGGAGTAGGGGTGGGGGGGGGGGGATAAAAAAATCAACGAATCTGTGTAGATTTTCTGCTATGTCTAAAAATGTAAAAACTGAGCATCATGGCATTGTTTTGAAATCAAAATTACCAATAGAATCATGCACCAAAAACAAAAATTCTAATAAATTCCACCAAGAACCCACCTCAAACCCATCCACCTAAAAATATGTTAAACAGCTCCTGTGAAGTATTTAAGATAGATTTCAAAATGGTAGCAAGAAAGTCAATATTTTGTCGGCAGGTTCAGGATTACACAGCATGGTACATTGCAGAACCTATCTGTTAACTAAATACATTATGACTTCAACTTGACAAGAATGACTTCATCGCCAGGCAGAGTCTTCACTTGCATGTATCAAATCTTAACAACAGTCATAAAAGACAGCATTAAATTAAGACTGTTTATAATACTGTCAACAGATACCTGTAACACCTGCAAAGCAACCAAACCTAGCCCAGAGAAGTTAGTTTTATCGGTAAATTAGGCCAGCGGAGACACTTAGAAATTTATTAACAAGCCTCTATTGACCAAAGTTTGGAATTCTACCTGTTGTGCTTCCTGTATTACAAAGAATAAAATACCACAGGTCTATTGATCCTGTTTCTACCTTTGTTAAAATGCTAAAATATGCTTAGAACTAGGTTGTGTTAATAGTTTGTTTTCAGATAATGCAGATAATAAATGAAGCTCCTGCTAGCTGTTGGCTGATATCAATAGACTGGCCTGATTTATTTTACTTGATGGGGTGCTTGTCATTTCCTGGGCACTTATGTTGAGTCAGTGAAGTGTTTCAAGAAAAAGCTGATAATTGGCATGGCAAATTGACACCCATTGTACAGGGATATGTACACAGAGAACTAAAGAAGATCAGCTCTGTTGAACTCCTGTAATTGGAAAATAAACTTTGGGAAGTTTCTTTTATCAACACAAAAGAGGTTGAGTTCACAGAAATTCATGAAATAATCTTCTGGGCTTTCTTTGTGGACCTGAGAACAAATTTACATGCTGAAATGATTGCCTCTGATATGATCTTTAGATGTGATGCATGGATTTACCATTCAGAATACTGTCCTAGGCAGAAATTATAAAAAAAATAATCTGTTATCCAACACAGCTTCTTGAGGTCAAAATTGTATATTTATGACTATTATTGATGTTTTAGGTCACTTTCAGTGTCTGTTGTTATATCATGTATCATGACCACAACACAGGTAGAAAATCATGTTTAGCCAATCCCTTATATCTGTACTACCCACTTCAAAAGAATCAAACTTCAGACGGTGGTTACGGGATCCTACATAATACAGTGGAACCCTGTTAATTATATAGCCACTATATATATATAACCGAAGAAAGTAATTAACAGGCATTTTCAATTAACAAGGATTTTATCATTTTCCTGTTTTGTCGAGATAAACTGAGCATTTATTCTATCATATATCTTGTTTGACAGAGCTCCAGTAATAAATTAAATGCCTGTATTGGATATACTAAGACCAAATAGGTCTTTAACCCTTTGAACTCTAGTGGTATCTTCCATGCCGGTTCAATGGCAGCAATTAGAAGAGTCCAAATTCATTATTTGGGGTAGACCAATCAGTATTTTCAACGTGCAGCCTCGAGCTGCACGTTGAAAATACTGATTGGTCTACCCCACAATATCTACTGAACAGCCATCCTATATAATGACGTTATGACGTATCATGCTCCTGGATGGAAAAACGGCCGCTGGGGTTCAAAGGGTTAAGGAGAATATGGTGACTGTAAGAATTGCCCAACATATTGCAAAACCTTCCATTCAATTAGCAGGGTTTTTATTTTATAACCAATATAAAATTAATAGGTCAAATTAATAGTGAAGGTATGGTAAATGATTTTGAGTTTGGAAGTTATATTCAATTAAAAGGGATATTCTTTTTATATTAGGGTTTAACAACACTTTCTATAGCCAGGATCACCTCATGTCTGACAGTTTTTTGGGTGGAGGAAGTCAGAGTACCTGGAGAGAACCATCAAGCAGTGGTTAGCCACTGTCAGACTCCTCAATCTAATGAATCTGCATTAGCAGGGTTAGCATTCATTGAAGAGCAATGCATCACTGGTGTGCAGTACGCCTCAGTACACAGTGTCACCATGCCATTTGTGATTAAGTGCCTTCTTGCCTAAGGACACAATGCAGTTACCCCTAGTGGGAAATGAACCAAGGACCTTTCGGTTTGAAGTCTAATGCTGTAACCCCTGAGCCACCAATAAGGAGATATCCAATTAAATGAGCTCCACTGTATAAACAAAGAAAAACTTGTAGGGTTTGCATTCATTGAAGAGCAATGCATCACTGGTGTGCAGTATGCCTCAGTACAGTGTCACCATGCCATTTGTGATTAAGTGCCTTCTTGCCCAAGGACACAATGCAGTTACCCCTGGTGGGAAATGAACCAAGGACCTTTCGGTTTGAAGTCTAATGCTGTAACCACTGAGCCACCAATAAGGAGATATCCAGTTAAATGAGCTCCACTGTATAAACAAAGAAAAACTTGCCCCCCCCCCCCCCCCCCCTGCCCCCACTAACAAACATTGCTCTACTGCCTGGGGTTCCCATGGAAATGAAACAGTGGTGCTTTACAAGAAAAAAACATCCACTTAAATTTCTTATTGTTTATTTTTGCTTCTGAAACATAATTTCTGATAAAACAACCAGATAAGATATATACAAGCATCAGAACATACATACTTACAGCAAAAAAGCTTGGGAAATAATGTTGGGCATACAGATGTGCACAGCTAATTTACAATCTCCTAGAATAATAAACTTTTTTAGAAATAAATTTTGCCTGGCTAAGGCTGGGAATTAACCAGTCCTTACTTCTTTGACAGAGCTCACTGAGCTCTGTCAAAGAAGATACAATTGATTGAATTCCCAATTGTATTTATTGTCAAAATTTGCTGCAGAAAATTGTGCAATTTTGACATCAGATTGCAGAAGATTTAAGATATTTGAAGGCCATATTGATTTATTTATTTGGTGTTTGACTTTGGTTATATCATGATCATAACACAAGTATAAAGACAAATTTAACAAATCGTTTATACCACAGCAGATGACTTCCATTCCATATGCTGGTTACTAAGTCCTACATTACCAGTAAAGTATAACTTATTTACCACAGTAAACAAGCACTGCTTCACTTTCTGGCATACCAATGAGGGAGTCATATTGGCAATCTATGATATGGGTGGGAAACCATATTTTTTCTGAAATAATGCTCTATTTCTGAAGGGACAAGACAAGAAGTTAACACCGGCAAACATCAGCCTGTGTAATTCACCAACTGAGCCATTGAAAAAAAAATTAATAAAATTTCAACCAAACCATACCATGTGGCTCCTCATTGCAACAAGCTCTTTGAGCTTGTTCCAAAGAGCGGTCACATGACAGGGTTTTGTTGATTTTTTTTTAAAATTGTAAAAAATGTCACAAATATTGATGTCATGTGCTGTGTGAAGGATTAAAACCTGATTTTAGAAAACATTTATTTTTTGATTTTCTACAGTATTGTTTGAATGATTGATTGTTGATTCTTTATTGAGGTTTTACAACACATACACCAGCCAGGGTCATATGTCAAACAGTTTTATCGGTAGAGGAAGCTGGAGTACATATAGAGAACCACTCAGCTGCAGTGAGCAACTGTCACTCTCCAATTTAATAACCCAGCACAAGCAGAGGTAGCAGCAGCAGTTGAAGGCAAGTGCACCATCAATGAGCAGTATGCCTTAGTACACAGTCTACTATGCACCCCACCAAGGCAGTCGGGATTAACTCTTTTGCTGCCGAACGTGACTAAAGTTGTATTACTCAATCACTGCAGATTGTGACTGAAGTCGAAATTTGAAACCAGATAGCAGTACGAGTGTTCTAGGGGGGAAAACTCTTAATTTTTGCATTTTAGATATCGTGTGGTTTTATTTATGTCCGATAGTGACGGTAAAATTAAATTTAAATCATTCTTTGGCTACAAAATAGTTTGACTCCATCACACAAAACACCAGAATATGGTGATATTTCCTAACTTTGGTGTGGCGGCAGTCTTGGTTGCCATGGTTATGTGACCTTATATGACTGAGTGTCATATGCAATTCAGCGTCCGGACTTATAACAACCAGCATACCAAGTTTCAGTAAGATATTCCTCTAAAGAAAAAAGTTATTCACCTGTATCTAAACTTTATGTAATATAGTGCTATTCCACTGGGTACATGGGAGTGGCATGTACTACTGTGGTGCTGTATGGCAGTAAAATAGTTAAGTTTCTTGCCCAAGGCTACATTGCAGAGGACACAGGTCAGGATCAAACCTTTGACCTTTCAAATTAAAGTCCAATGCTCTGAGTCATTTTGGTAAAGACTTTACTCTTCAATAAGTAATTGACCAAATCTACCCAGAACTATACATAAAAGTAGAATAAATGTGCCCTCAAAACCCCAGAATAATTAATGTTTTGCACAATCATGGACTATTAGCACCACACTATTCATAAGAATATCTGAAAACAAGAGGCCCCAAGGGGCCTGAAGGCACTCACCTGACATGGTAGCCTAAATATCAACCCAGAGAACTGATTTCAACAAGTTGCATCTGCTCCTCCTAAGAAAAGCTTATACCAAATATCCAAAGATTCTGACCAGTGGATCTAAAAAAAAAAGAAGATTTTTAAAGAATATTCCTCATATTGAACTAAGTTATAATTCGGGCTCCCACAGGGACTTGGCTTTAACAAACTTGAATCTCACCCCCCTAAGGATGCTGCACACCAAATATCAAAACATTCCAACTGCTGGATCTGAAGAAGAAGATTTTTAAAGAAAATTCCTCATTTTGAACTAAGTTACAATTCAAGCTCCCACAGTGAGTCCAAATATGGACCTAGGGACTTGGCTTGAACAAACTTGAATCTCACCCCTGTAAGCATGGTGCATACCCAATATCAAAAGATTCTGCCTGCTGGATCTTGAAAAGAAGATTTTTTAAGAAATTTGCCTGAAATGCACTAAGTTTGAATTCGAGCTTCTATGCTGAGCCCAAATATAAATCCAGAGGGCCGATTTGGACAAACTTGAATCAGATCCACCCCACAATGTTGCATACCAAATATCAAAAGATTCTGCCTGCTGGATCTGGAGAAGATTTTTTAAGAAATTTGCCTGAAATGCACTAAGTTCGAATTCGGGCTTCTATAGTGAGCCCAAATATGAATCCAGGGGGCCGATTTGAACAAACTTGAATCAGATCCACCCTACAATGTTGCATACCAAATATCAAAAGATTCTGCCCGCTGGATCTGGAGAAGAAGATTTTTTAATCTTTTTCCCATTGCCTACAGTGTTAAAAAGTGCTGACTCAGCACTTTTTCAAAGTCCTGAAAAAAGTACCTTGTGATCAAACCGATCGGGATTTTTTTAAATCATTCTATTCTACTGGATAAAAGTAAGCTTTATACAAAATAAGAATTCTCTGTGCCGTGTAGTTTTGGAGATATGGGAGTTTTAAGGTTTTTCCTATTTTTAGCTCCCGAGGTTCCCACGGGGCAATGAGAAATTTTTTTTTGTATCAATCAACTACTTATGACCCATTATCATCTCATATCAAATTTGGTTCAAATCGACCTGACGGTTCTGAAAATAGAAATTTTAGGCATGGCAAAAAATTTTTGCCCCTCCCATAACGAAGGCAAATAATGCCCGACAGACTTCTCTTGAACAAACTTGAGTCTACACCTCTAAAGGAAGCTGCATACTATATATCAAGTCTCTGCTATTGCTGGTTCTTGAGAAGAAGATTTTTTAAGAATTGGAGCATTTTTGCCCCTGCTCAATATGAGCCGAAACCTAATTTAACAAAAAATCAAAATGCCCTTATATAACCCCTACTCACATGAAATTTCATTAATATGCGAAATTCTCTCACATTGCACTAAGTTATAATTCGGGTTCCCATAGGGAGCCCAAATATTAACTCAGACACTCGATTTGAACAAAGTTGAAACTGACTGTCCCAGAGAAGTTGTATACCAAATATGAAAGCATTCTGACTGGTGGATCTGAAGAAGAAAAATTTTAAAGAAATTTCCTCATATTGCACTAAGTTGAAATTTGGGCTACCAAAGGGATCCCAAATATTTACCCAGGGACCCAATTTGAACAAACTTGAATCTGACTCCCCTGGAAATGTTGTAAACCAAATATGAAAGGATTCTGACTGGTGGATGTGAAGAAGATTTTTAAAAATTATCCCCCCTATTGTACTAAGTTAAAATTAGGAAGCCCAAATATTAACTTAGGGACTTGGTTTGAACAATCTTAAATCTGACCCTCATAACAATGATGTAAACCAAACATTAAAAGATTCTGACAGGTGGTTCTGAAGAAGAAGATTTTTAAAGAATATTCCCCATTTTGCCCTAAGTTAAAACATTGGGCTCCTGTATTGAGCTCAAATATGAACCAAAGGGCTTCAGTTTAACAAATTTGTACTTGACCCCCCTATGGATGCTGTATACAAATATCAAAAGATTCTGACCACCGGTTCTGGAGAAAATTTGTTAAAATGTTTTTGTAAAATATGATGACTCAGCATTTTTTTCGATGGCCCCCGTTCAGAACACCCCGACATAACCAATGGCAATTTTTTTACCATTCAATTCTTCTGGTCCTAAGGATGCTTCATACCAAATAACAGATCTCTGTTCTGTGTGGTTTGGGAAATATGGGCATTTGAAAATATTTCTGTTTTTAGCTCCTGGGGTTCCGCCGGAGACACAGGAAATGTTTTTTTTACATAAGTCAATAACTTATGATCCAATAATACCACATACCAATTTAGTTCAGACCATCGGTTCAGAAAACAGAAATAGATTTTGCTAAAGGAATGTAGGTCATGTGATGGTTCGGCAGTAATGGCTGACCGATTGTGATCAAAATACGACCTTCTCATCTAGACATCATACCAAGTTATCCTGCCAAGTTACAATGACATTGCTTCATAAATATGAACTGTAGACTGCTAAACTAATCTAGGTAATGTGCATGTGTGGCTGGCATGGTAGACCGATCACAGCCAAATATCGCGTGCTTGTGTGGCTGGCATGGTAGACCGATTACAGCCAAAATATGACGTTCTCATCTAGACATTATACAGAGTCATCCTGCCAAGTTACAATAAATTCCCTTCATAAATATGACCTGTAGACCGTACTCAAGCTTTTCGGTCTTCAAGCTCACGTAGCCATCATGGTTGACCGATTGTGACCAAAAGGGGACATACCCATCTAGACATTATTCGGAGCCATCCCACCAAGTTACAATGAAATCGCTTCATAAATACAACCTGTAGACTGTGCCAAAGCTTTTCAGGTACTGGGCTCTCGTAGCCATCATGGTTGACCAATCATGATCAAAAGGGGACATTCTTATCTAGACATTATATGGAGTCATCCTACAAAGTTACAATGACATCCCTTCATCAAAACAACCTGTAGACTGTGCTAAAGGTTTTCGGGTTTCAGGCAGCCATCACAGTTGACTGATTGTGACCAAAAGGGGACATTCTCATCTAGACATTATATGAAGTCATCCTACCAAGTTACAATGAAATCCCTTCAAAAATACAACCTGTAGACTGTGCTGAAGGTTTTGGGGGTTTCGGGCTCTAGCAAACATCATGTTTGGCTGATTGTGACCAAGAGGGGACGTTCTCATCTAGTCATGACCTCGAACCTGCATATGAAATTTTGTGATGACTGGACAAGAATTATGGGGTGTAGCCTGTGCCAAAGAAAATGTGAACAGACTCACAGACCTCAATGAGGCGTGATGCGATGACCCACAATGAGGCGTGATGCGATGACCCAAATCTCTTCACTGTAGCAATAATAGGTTTATAATATGACTTATAGTTCAACATCACATGCCAGCACTAGCATTAACAATTCCCCCAACCTTTTTTGGGTAAATTGGACTGAAGTAAAAAAGAACTATTTTTGTTTACACTTATTTTTGTAACAGGTGCACACTTCCGGAAAATCCCTCGATGCACAAGCAATGGTCCCTAGCAGACAAGCCTGGACCGCCGTTTGAGCGCACTCATTCCAGCTCGGAGTAAAGTACTCTGCGACTCGAATAGCTAATTATGCAAATCCAAATGCTCCCATAACTGGTCCATCATACTATAGTGATATGGAATTGGATTCCACACTGTGGATTTTTTGGGGACCAGGAAAAGATCATCATCAAATATTTAGAGTTAAATTACATAGTCACAAAATAAAAAAAATGTCGATAGGAACACCGATCCAATGTCGAGTTGTGACAGCAGAAAAGTGGGTTTAATAATTATCAACTTATCATCAGGAAACCAATTGTTTATGATATACTATGTGAAGGGTCACTGTGACCTTCACCTTTGACCTACTAATTCCAAAATAAACTGGGTTCTTCCTCTCATCATGGCCAACCTACCTGTGAAGATGAATGAAAGTGGGTTGAACGATTTTCAAGTTGTCGCCCAGAAACCAATTATTTACGATTTATTATGTAAAATGTTACTGTGACCTTTGACCTAGTTATTTATTTATTTATTGGTGTTTAAGGTCACATATGTTTGCACAATGGCTAATCATGACCACAACATGAGTATCAACTTAAGACCAGGGGTGAGCATTAATAAGCCATGTAGCCCATTTCAGAGAGGGTTTGCACCTCCCAAGCATTGGTGACTGGGTCCTATTTTACCAGTAAAACAGAGCCTGTTTACTGCAGTGAACAGGCTTTGACCTAGTATTAGCATGTTTATGATTGGTGTTAGAAATCACACATATCACATGCTGCAGTAATTCATCCATTTATGGTATAGAAGTTTTGCAGATGTGCTACTATCCTAAATTTGTTCTTTTTTATGTTATTATTTTTGGAAAATAATAATTATATACTTCTAACGTGCAATGTGAGATGTTCTTTCCTCATTGAGTAGTCCAGATTTTGAAGTTCACTGAGTTCAATGTGAAGAATGGTTAATAGTTAACCATATTATTCAACATGGAAATATGATTAGTTCATCTGTTAACTCACTGCACTGAGGTGTCAAAATTACCCACACCTCAATACTAATTATCTCTCCCTCCTCCCCCCCACCCCTTTGGTAATCAGCATTTCAACAATTTATATTAGTCTGGCAGAGGTGAAATAACACTCTGTGAAACAAGATATAAATTGTAGAATTGATGACTATGCAAGGTACTATAAGTTTAATGTGAAGAATGGTTAATAGTTAACTATATTATTCGACATGGAAATATGATTTGTTTTTCTGTTAACTCACTGCACTAAGGTGTCAAAATTACCCGAGCCTCAATGTTAATTATCTCCCCTTGTGTATTCAACAATTTATATCTTGTTTCACAGAGGTGAAATAACCCTATGTGAAACAAAATATAAATTTTTGAATTTATGACTATGCAAGGGAATATAATAAGGGTTGAAAAGAAAGGAATTCTGAGGCAATGGTGCAAGAGGATTAAGTCCAGCAGTTTAAGTTGTATTGAAGGGGGAAAAACAATTTTTAAATGTCAAATTATCATCCGGAAACCAATAGTTTACAATTTACTATATTCAGGGCCATTGTGACCTTGACCCTTAACCTAGCAAGTCCAATACACTCACCAAGGCCAACCTACCTATGAACAAAGGGGAGATCATTCTTGACAGACAGCCCACCCCCTAGCTACTGAAACACGTATATCTTATACCAGCAAGGTAACACAATGTCATGTCTTGTACACGTTAGTGTCATGATCACTGTCAAGGTGCATAAATTTTTCAACATTTCAACAACTTAATGCTGTCTTCGTGCAAAGTGCTGTTTGTTTTCCCAGTACATTCCTTTGGTATAAACTAAACTTTTTGTCATCATCCTTTCAGAAAATGGAACTAGATTTTGTAAATGACCAACCATTGAACCCAAATATCATGCTGACATTTAGGTGGGAGAAAATTATCCATAATGGACTGTCGGATGGGGAAATTCAACCATCGGAGCAAGGTATTTGTTCCAGACACATAGCAAGCCTCATGCCTGCCACAAATATCTTGTCCTCGGGTGAGATTCTCCCATCCCACACATGCATCTTTTTATTTTTTTATTTTCACATATTTCTGCACAATGGCAAATCGTGACTGCAACATGGATATAAAATCAAGTCCAGCCAATCGTTTATACCCATGTTGCCCATTATGGAGGACTTCCAAACCAGGCAAAGGCGACCAGGTCCTATTATACCAGTAAAACAGAGCTTGTTTACCACAGTAAACAAGCCCTGCTTCACTTTCCAGGGCTCCAATGGGGAGTCATCACTTTCTCGGGATCCCGTGTGGAACTCAGTGGTGTGCCATGCACCTAATTACCCTCTGCATAATGATGTACTTAATCAATTACACTTTTTGGGATGGGGTTAAATTTCCCCATCCCACAACCCACCATGGATAATTTTTCTCCCACCCAAATGTCATTGTGATATTATCCCATCGGGGGAATCATACATCCATCAAGGATAATAACAATCTCAGTAAGCAAAAAAGCAATGTTCCTCTTTCCCAGGTTTCTGTGTGGAACTCAGTGGTTGGCCATGCACCTAATTACCCTCTGCATAATGGTGTTTTTATTTATTTATTTATTTATTTATTTATTTATTTATTTATGTTTAAGGTCACATATTTCTGCACAATGGCTAATCATGACCACAACATGGATATAAAGTCAAGGCGAGCCAATCATTTATACCCATGTTGCCCATTTTAGAGGGGTTCCACCCCAAGCACTGGTGACTGGGTCTTATTTACCAGTAAAACAGCTTGATTACCACAGTAAACAAACACTGCTTCACTTCCTGGGGTTCTCACGGGATGCATAATGATGTACTTAATCAATTACACTTTTTGGTTTGAGAAATTATATAATAACATGTATGTGTGTTCCTCCATTAGATTAAGAGAACAGAAAATATATGAATCTGAGGTTCCGGGGACTTCATAAGCCATTCTCCAAGCAGTAATGACAAATCAATGCACTGCATAATCCTTATCTAATTTAAAATTGTCACTAAAATGACTCGAGAGTGCTCATTCTGATGCAGAGTCACACTGGTTCATAGGTGTTCTACAGAAGAAAAAAATATAATTTCTTAATCGATACTTGTGACACTGTTTTTGTGAAATGATGTTGAATTTGGATCATAGAGAAAAATTGACCATGTAAGGTCAGGAGTATTAAAACCAATACGTACCAGAGAAATTTCCTGGTTTATTTCTTTCTCACAAATACAAATCATTTCGTTAGAGCTGACAAAATATGAATTGGACAAACCACTAATATCTATACAACTTGATTTCTGGTGCAGTACAGTCACCGTGAACTGGTTGTAATCCATGCCTGGGCAGTCATGTCCACGCAT
This sequence comes from Pictodentalium vernedei, assembly GCA_031216915.1. Taxonomy (NCBI): domain Eukaryota; kingdom Metazoa; phylum Mollusca; class Scaphopoda; order Dentaliida; family Dentaliidae; genus Pictodentalium; species Pictodentalium vernedei. The sequence goes on along the minus strand of CM062295.1, from coordinate 561,908,396 downwards.
GCATTTACCAGGTAATAAAAATCATCTTGGTTGTACCTTTTGCTTCATTAATTAAAATTTTGATGATTATTCCTATAATTAGTGTTTGGAATCTAATATTATTGCAGCCATGGAAATATTGCCCACCTGTAGAAAGTGACCAGTCCATGGCGGCCATACTATGTGAGCAAAAAATTTAACAACTCAGTCTGTTTTCCCCCACCCCCTTCAAGATCGCGTCAAGTCAATCAACACAGTAACTCTTCCCATTGGGTGACATTTGATGATGTGAAAGCTGTTATGCTGTGACTGTGGTCACCAGCATAACAGCTTTCAGTTCATCAAACATTATGGTGTTTACCTTGCACAAAAACTAGTAATAATATCAGATCTTGTTTTTTGTCAATAATAACTAAAAAATATACAGTAAATATTCAATAATTAGTACTGTTGTGGAAAGTACATATCATCTTCATCTTCACAGACATCAAAGTATATTTTTCAAAATGCAATCGGCGATTATGAGGCAGCAGAAATTTGAAAACTTTCAGGAAACATTTTGTTGTTGAGCTTTGTTTATTCACATCAACAATTCCCCCCCCCCCCCCCAAAAAAAAAAAAATGGCAGCATGAGACACATTATTCTACATGTCACCAATGAGTGTTCCATAATCCAGGCAGGTGTACAGAGATCAGTAGTCCTAACTTAAAATTCAGAATTCTATTAAAAAATCTTGAATCTTTTATAGATTTTATTTCAAGTAAAGTGTTAAACATAGCACCAATCAAAGACAAGTAATAAAGTGATCCTGTTGGGTTAACGGAAGGAATATTACACAGGTAAAGCACTGATAAGTGAAACCTCAACAGCCCTGTCTTGGGGAAATATTGATTTCAGGTAGACTTGGCATGAAATGAAAATATTGATGCTTTTATGGAGAAAATTCAATAACAACTTGCTTGAGATTAGGATTCCTGAAAACAATCATAGATGAAGAAACACTCAATATGGAATCTAGTCAATTTGAGAGCATCGATGGTGAGAATCTTTGCAGAGGTTGCATTGGCATTTTGTAGATTCCAATTAGAGGAGAAACTAATTTTGGAATGTAATAGATTTTTTGCTTTGTTCTCATGGAAACGAAAAAATATACAAACATACATAAGTAACAATACGGCCTTCGAACAATTCTGCAAATGGAAGTATACAATATGATATAAATGAATACAGTTATAAGTAGAACAGACAAATGTTTTCAATACCTCCTGGGTGGTTAAGGATTTTTGCCATTAAAAGAAAATAATTGTATTCAACTGACGCAATTCAAAGGAACTGATTTCTGTTCAATCTAGAATCTAATTTTTTATCGAATGTTGTTACTTTGAAGATTTTTAATTTCAGCAGACAATGTAAATAAATGCACTTACTGCAGTTTAATGCTGAGAAATTCTTATCAGTGAACAAAAATCACACATGCCAAATTGTTTAAATAAAAGGAAGGGAGACATTGTCTACAGTTTCTATAATTAATTTTTATCTTACAATCAATCAAAAGTGATCTTAAACACCAATACGTAAAAAAAACATGCGTGCATGGACACCACTGCCCACACATGGATTATGACCAGCTCACAGCGACTGTACTGTAGATGACTTCTAACAGACCTCATTCACCATAGTAAAGAACTATTTCACTTTTTGGTGTTCCTACTGGGAACAATTGACTTGAAGTTTTGAGTAATGCCCCTTGGAAGAATAAGGCCCTTCTAAATGCACTGACTGGCCTGCACACCATTCAACATACTAAGAAAGCATTATGCTCCTTGCAAACTGAAGTGAGAGAAGGACATTCTCCCCCCCCCCCCCCCCCCCCCCCCCCCCCCCACTTCCTATGCAAGATATGCATGTCTCATGTGAGAAGGCCATGTAAGATAGATATCTAGGACACAAGACACTTTTATATGAATTTTTGGGTGAACGCCATTACGAGTGGAGACAGTTGCACGAAATTCCCGTCGAAAAGTTATGCGAATACATTGCAGAGTTCATAATATGATGTCATCGGAATGTGTCAATGTTAATTTTGCTACAAATCTTTATCTCTGTCTTGCCGGCATTGGGATTCATTTTCATGGTGTATGTCTGTGGTATATACAGAATGTTTGTGCGCTCTGTCCAATAAGCAAATCTTATTTTCAGAATTCAGAAATGGACAACAAAATTTTCGATGTAGCTGCGCGTGCCACTGAATTACTTTTGATAACGTCAGGGTGTTTTGGTGGAGGAGATTATCCCTGATGGGGAAATCTCACCCTCGAGACAAGATATTTGGTCCACACACAAGGCTGCCCTCGGGTGAGATTTCCCCATGTCACACGCTCACCCACCAGGGATAATAATATATTTATCTGCAGTGATTGCTGACATGAACAAACAAATCAGTAAGTTATATATTCTCTTCAACAAACCTAATTTAACAGTCCTCACAGAGTTTTTTCAAACAGAAAACTTGTACTTTAACAGATACTAAGCAGAGGTGATAGAAGCTCTATTAAGGTGGGGATAAATTTAAACAAAAGGCCTCAGGGGGCCAGAGAAGCTCAAAGTTGTTTGAAGAATTATTTAATTAGCATGAACGACTAGTTAACACTACAGAGGAATGACGCCATTCAATTATTTATAACTTTGGTGTCCATGTCAGATGATTTTTCTGGTATTGCTATATCAGAAATAATGCCTAGATTTCCAGTAATGCAAAACTTGTGAGTTCAAATATCAGCCAAGGGACTTAACTTGAACAAACTTTACTCTCACAAGAATGCTGTACATTGAATAACAATAGATTCTGAATGGTGGATCTGAAGGAGATTTTTAATGATTATTCATTATAGTACACCAAGTTAAAATTTGGGCCCCACGTGGAGCCCAAATATGAATCCAGGGACTTGATTTGAACAAACTTGAATCTGAGCCCAGTTAAGATGTTTGATATCAAAACATTCTGAATGGTGGTTTTCAAGAAGATTTTAAGGAATAGGTCTCTTTTACACCAATTCTTGGAGTTATTTATTTATTGGTGTTTAAGGTCATTTTCAGCATCTATGGCAGCAGCATAACTGCTACAAAAGTCAAGTTTAGCAATTTTCCATTGGGAGCCAAACATTAACTCAGGATTTGAATAAACTTGAAATTGTATTAGTTATAAATATCAAAAGATTCTCACTGGTGGTTCTGGAAAGAAAATTTGGAGAATATTCCCAAGAAAGCACTAAATTAAAATTAGGGCTCTGATAGGAAACATTAATATCAAACCATGGACTTTATATGAACAAACTGAATCTAACCCCACTAAGAATGCTGTATACCAAATATCAAAGATTCTGACTAGTGTATTATCTTAAGAAGCAGATTTTTAAAGATTATTCCTCATATTGGAATTTAACAAACATGAATCAGACTCCTCTAAGGATGGTGTATACCATATATCAAAATATTCTGTTGGGGGTTTCGTGATAAGTAGATTTTTAAAGGACATTCCTCATATTGCAACATGTTAAAATTCGGGCTCCCATTGAGAGCAAAAATAATAACCTAGGGACTTGATTTGAAACAGTCTGAATCTGATCCCCATAAGAATGTTGTATACCAAATATCAAAAGACTGTGACTGTTGGGTCTGAAAAAAAGAGATTTTTAAAAATTATTCCTCATATTGCACGAATTAAAATTAAGGCTCCCATAGAAAGCCCAGATATTAACTGAGGGACTTGATTTGAACAAAAATGAATCTGACCCGTGTAAAGATACCATATATCAAAAGACCCTGACTAGTGGTTCTGGAGACAAATATTTTTAAAATTATTCCTCATATTGAACAAAGTTAAAATTCAGGCTCTAACAGGGAGCCCAAATACTGACCCAGGGATTTGATTTTTACAAACTTGAATCTGACTTCTCTAAGGATGGTGTATTCCATATTTCAAAAGATTCTGATTGGGGTTCATGAGAAGACTTTTTAAAGAACATTCCTAATGTTGCACCAAATTAAAATTTGAGCTCAAAATAGGGAGCGCAAATATTAATCGAGGAACTTTATTTGAAGAAACTTGAATCTGATCCCCATAAGGATGCTGTAAACCAAATATCAAAAGATTCTGACTAGTGGTTCAAGAGAAGAAGAGTTTTAAAGATTATTCCTCATATTGGACTAAATTAAAATTCAAAGTATAACAAATATTAACCCAGGTACTTGGTTTGGACAAACTCAGATCTGCCCTCCCTAGGGATGCTGTTAACAAACCAAATATCAATAGATTCTGACTGGTGGACCTGAATAAGAAGATTTTTAAAGATTATTCCTCCTTTTTTCCTATGTTGAAATTTTTTGCTTCCATAGGATGCCCAAATATTAATTGAGGGACTTGATTTAAACAAACTTGAATCTGACCCCATACTGATATTGTATACCGAATATCAAAAGATTCTGACTGTAGTTAAATTTATTTGGGCCCCTGTATTGACCTTAAATACAAGAGGTTTATTTTACAAACTTGTATCTGACCCCCTATGAATGATGTATACTGAATACCAAAAGATTCTGATCAATGGTTCTGGAGAAGTTTTTTTTAAATTTCTGCAAATATGCTGAATCAGCATTTTTTTAGACACCCCCCCCCCCCCCCCCCCCACCCTCCAGTGCACTATGACACAACCAATGGCAATTTGTTTTTCCATTCCTTTCTACTGGTGCTAAGAATGCTTCATACCAAATAATAGTTCTCTGTTCCGTGTTTTTGAAATATTGTTGTTCAAAAATATTTCTATTTTTAGTCCCTGGGATTCCCATGGGGATGTGAGAAAAATTTTTTTTCCATGAATCAAGTACTTGTGACTCAATAATATCACCTATCAAACTTGGTTCAAATCAGCTTATCAGTTTCGAAAATAGAAATTTTGGGCGGGACCCTCCCATTTCAAAGGCAAATATTGCTCTATAAACTTTGAACAAATATGATTCTACACCTCAGAAGGAAGATCAGTACCAAATATCAAGTCAATGAACAGATCGGTTTATGAAAAGACATATTTTTTAAATTAGGGAGCATTTTCCTGCACCCCCTCCCTATGGGGCAGGGCATTTTTATTTCAACAAAATCAAAATGCAATGTTAGAACAATCGCCTCAAATTTAACTGAAATTGGTTTAGTGGTTTTGGAGAAGTTGCGAATACCATGTTCATGGATGACAGATGACAGACAATAGACAGTGATTGATCACTATAGCTCTCCCTGACTCATGGTCAGGTGAGCTAAATGAAAGTGTCACTGACACTGTAGCTTAACTTGTATGTTGTGCTTGATGAAAAGGATAATGTTCAATGTTTATGAAAGGATTATGAAATAAGACAAGAATTGCGATAATTGGGAATATGTTCATTTCTGTTCCCTGTATGCTATGTTTTGGATAAAAATAATATGAGGTGTACACTGTACTAAAGAGCTGAGGGGTGGGTTAATATGACCTCACAGTTAATGTATGTGGCCCTCACAGTTAACGGCTATCAACGAAAGTTACCAAGTTACAGTGAAATTATTCCAAAACGAGTCATCCTTTCAAGTTACATCGAAATCCCTTCATAAATATGGCCTGTAGACTGTGCTAAAGGTTTTCGGGCTTTGGGCACCTGTAGCTGCCAGTTTCCCAATTGGGTCCAAAGGGGACATTCTCTTCTAGACATTATATGAAGTCAGCCTACCAAGTTACAATGAAATTCCTTCATAAATATGAGCTGTAGACTGTGCTAAAGGTTTTGGGGCTTTGGGCTCGGGCAGCCATCATGGTTGAATGATCGCAACCAAAAGGCGACATTCTCATCTGGGCATCATCTGGAGTGATCCTACGAAGTTACAATGAAATCCCTTCATAAATATGACCTGTAGGCTGTGCTCAAGGTTTTTGGGCTTCAGGCCCCTGAAGCCGTCACAGTTGACGAATCACAACCACTTAGATGTGAGTCTTCCATGGAAGGCGTGTGTCGCCTGCACTATATTTTAATAGCGTGTCTTTAAATATTTACCTCAAACCTTGTTAATCAAGTTCTTCTGTGTAAGTTATATGGAATTCCAAGTCAAAAAAGGGACATAACTCTGAAAAAATATGTGGATGATAACGGTTGTACATGGTTATCTTTTCCCCCATCCTGGTTCATGTGCATACCAAATATCATTAAAATCTGCCTCACAATGACTGAGATATATACACTCCAAGGCGTTTCAGACAGAATTCTAAGTTGAAAAGGGGCATAACTCTGGAAAAAATGCAGCGGATCAAAAAATAAAGTAGGAGGTGCACAATGCCATTATGTGATAAAGAATCACTGAAAGTTTCATCAAAATCCATTAATAGGTTAAAGAGGAGTGGCAGATAAGAGAAAGTGTGACGCGGATGACGCGGACGACGACACGGACGACGCAAGACGACAAAAGTAATCCCTATATGTCGCTCCCCACTTTGTGGGGCAGGCAACACAAAAAGGGGATGTCATCATCTAGGCATTATATGGAGTCAAACTTACAGGTTACAATGAAATCCCTCCATAAATATGACCTATAGACTATGCTAAAGGTTTTGGGCTCGGGCAGCCATCAAGGCTGAATGATCGCAACCAAAAGGGGGACGTTCTCATCTAGACATTATTTGGAGCCATCCTACCAAGGTTCAATGAAATCCCTTCATAAATATCACATGTAGACTGTGCTAAAGGTTTTCAGGCTTCAGGCCCCTGTAGCCACCACTGTTGCCTAATGGTGTCCAAAAGGGGCTGTTCTCATCTAGACATTATATGAAGTCAATCTACCAAGTTACAATGAAATCCCTTAATAAATATGACCTGTAGACTGTGCTAAAGGTTTTTGGGCTTTGGGCTCTGGCAGCCATCATGGTTGAATGATCGCAACCAAAAGGGGACATTCTCATCTGGACACTATTTGGAGTCATCCTACCAAGCTACAATGAAATCCCTTCATAATTATGACCTGTAGACTCTTCTAAAGGTTTTTGAGCTTTGGGCCCCTGAAGCCGTCACAGTTGCCCAATCGTGTCCAAAAGGGGACGTTCTCATCTAGACATTATATGAAGTCAACCTACCAAGTTACAATGAAATCCCTTCATAAATATGACCTGTAGACTGTGCTAAAGGTTTTCGGGCTTCGGGCTCGGGCAGCCATCATGGTTGAATGATCGCAACCAAAGGGGACAATCTCATCTGGGCATCATCTGGAGTGATCCTGCAATGTTACAATGAAATCCCTTCATAAATATGACCTGTAGACTGTACCCAAAGGTTTTCAGCCTTCGGGCACCTGTAGCCATCACAGTTGACCAATCACGACCACAAGGGGATGTCATCATCTAGGCATTATATGGAGTCAACCTTACAGGTTACAATGAAATCCTTCTATAAATATAACCTTTTGCCTATGCTAAAGGTTTTTGGGCTCGGGCACCCATCAAGGCTGAATGATCATGGCCAAAATGGGACGTTCTCATCTAGACGTTATTTGGAGTCATCCTACCAAGTTACAATGAAATCCCCTCATAAATATGACCTGTAGACTGTGCTAAAGGGTTTCGGGCTTCGGGCACCTTTAGCCGTCACAGTAGCCCAATCATGTCCAAAAGGGGACGTTCTCATCTAGACATTATATGAAGTTAACCTACCAAGTTACAATGAAATCCCTTCATAAATATGACCTGTAGACTGTGCTAAAGGTTTTCGAGCTTCGGGCAGCCATCCTGGCTGAATGATCGCAACCATAGGGGACAATCTCATCTGGGCATCATCTGGAGTGATCCTAAGAAGTTACAATGAAATCCCTTCATAAATATGACCAGTAGACTGTGCTCAAGGTTTTTGGGCTTCGGGCACTAGTAGCCATCACAACTGACCAATCATGACCAAAAGGGGATGTCATCATCTAGGCATTACATGGAGTCAACATAACAGGTTACAATGAAATCCTTCCATAAATATGACCTTTTGCCTATGCTAAAGGTTTTTGGGCTCGGGCACCCATCAAGGCTGCATGATCGCGATCAAAATGGGACATTCTCATCTAGACATTATTTGGAGTCATCCTACCAAGTTACAATGAAATCCCTTCATAAATATGACCTCTAGACTGTGCTAAAGGTTTTCGGGCTTTGGGCCCCTGTAGCTGTCACAGTTGCCCAATCATGCCCATTTTACCTTTTCCCTGTTCAGATTTCCCATTTTAAAGAAAAATGGTTCAAGTGATGACAGCACAATCTTAATTACTAATCTGCAATGCCCTAAGATCTTGGGGGAAATGACCAGCCATGCCCATCTCCATCTCCAAGCCTCATTTTACCCTTTGAACCCTGGTGGTATCTTCCATGTCAGTTCCATCGTAGCAATAGGAAGAGTCCATATTTATTATTTGGGGGTAAACCAATTAATATTTTCAACATGCAGCCTTTAGGGGTGCACATTGAAAATATTGATTGGTCTACACAACACATTTACCTTGCAGTCATCCTCCTGAATGACATTATGATGTAGCTTGTGACCTGGCCAGAAAAACGGACTCTGGAGTTCAAAGGGTTAAATATCTGCATTCTTGGTGTGGCATGGTGGTTCTCCAGGTTCCTCCACTTATGAAACTATCTGACACAATGTGACGCTGACTGTTGAATGTGTCATTAAACCTCAAAACATGAATGAACATTAACTGTTGAAAACAAAAAGCCCATATTTGGGCAGCATGAAGTGCAAAGTACTTGTAAAGCAATTTAAAAAGGCTTCATATTCTATTAATGTGCTTCATATTCTCATAAAAGCAAAAAATATTTGTTCATTTAATTTTGTCCCAATTTATTGGAGAGTGCACATAGCCACTCACCAATAAATAGTTACAACAAAAAAAACATATAAACAAATTCTACAACCACCAAATGGAACCTAGCATTCTACTAGTTAATAAAACATTCACAGTGTGGAGTTTCCATGTACACAATGACTCAAATCCCAAGAACCATTTGAAATGGCACAAACAATATTTCTGCTAATGGAAATTTGTGTTCAGGCAAAAGCCCATCAGCTGAAACTCTCCACACTTTATGCACCCCCAGCCCTCCCGCACACTACAAGTGCTGTTAGGTAATCCACTCACCACTGATTGAGCTTAAAGAAAACAAACCTACCATGTACTATACATACCAGTAGTTCAGCTTCATGACTCAGTCTGAGAAACAAAACTGCATAAATGCCTGCAGAATGCCAAATTACTGCATGGCACATAATGACTACTTCCTTCAAATGCCGCCAGTCACAGCTAAATACGAGATGTCTATTAGGAATATTACATGGTACATGAAGCAGCATTCTTCAATGCAGACCCCTTGCAGGAAATGATTCTTTGTGAAACCAGAGTTTAAGTTGTTATCTATTGAAGTCTAACTTCCTATTATTCTGGTGCCAGCTCAACCAGCATCCTGAATTCTGCTAGGTTATTGTAAAACACAGGAAGTGGAGATTAAATAGATAATTTGTGTTTGTCACAGAGATTTAAGCACTTAATTGGAGGCTGATTATCTGGGAAAGTAGTTTATGTTTGAATCATCATTTTGTCTGTTGGATGTGAGTGTATATGTAAAAACAAAGCAGGACTCAAAGTGACTCTTAGAAAACTATTAACTCCTCTGCTTTCTAAACACAGAGAGAGGACAGCTTTCCTCTATTAATTAATCTAACAGTATATATTGCCGCTATGTGAACAAGTTATGAACACACAACTTCAGTGTATCAAGGATGCCACATTTGCCTCATTTGGTAGCACCCAAAAGGCATTAAATAACATTATATTTAACAATTAATGCAGAATCAGACCACTTAGGACCACCAGAACTTATTTATTGGAGTTTAGTATCAGAAGTTACTTTTACTGGTATTCAGTATAACTTTCAGCATCTGTGGCAATATTGTATCAAGAGAGCATCTGTAAAGGCAAGCCCAGCTGTTATTATTAACCCTTTACCAAACACAGTATTTTTTAAAAATAAATTAAATTTCACATTTTTCGAAAACAAATTTCACAATTTTTCAATACAAGCATAATGTACAAACATTGATATCATTAGAACCAGCTCAACTGTACGGTTTTATTGAGAAACTTCCAAGATATTTTAGGCTGTGGTTAGGTATTTATTCTGGTTAATTTTCTGGCCATATTTGACTGCTATGTTTGGTAAAGGGTTAACCCTCTACACACTGACATCAAAATACATAAATTACAAGCAGCAAATGTGTCCCACAGGGCAACTAGGAAATTAACCAATTCAATCTTGTTGGACAGATATTACTGGTGTGAATTTGTTTAAATTCCTAGTTGCATTATGGGAAATATTTGCAGTTTGAAATTTTGACATCAGTAAGCAGAAGTTTAAATCAGATGACTTGCACCCAAGATACTATCTACATGGCTTGATTTTGTAAATAAACTGATCTTTACTGTCTCTGTCAAAAAGAAAGAAGCTGGATATCTCGGATACATAATAATGTTTCACTGACATAGCAGTCGTATCTGAGAAGACACCAACAGGAAAACACATATTTCTATTAAAAATCCCTGCCTGAAAAGGAAAACCACACACATATAATAAACACATCCTCACCCTCCCACCATAGAAGTGTCAAGCAAGAGTTTTCCAAACATACAAGTACTGTACACTCCCCCACCACACCTCCTCACAGGAGTTTTCAGTCTGTCAAATAAGTGTTATCCACACATACATGCTATGTACACCTCTTAGAAAACTATTTATTTATTTATTGGTATTTAAGGCCACATACTTATGCACATTGGGTAATCATGACCGTGACAGTTTTACGGGTGGAGGAAGCCGGAGTACCCCGAGAGAACCACTGAGCATCGACGAGCATCTGTCAGCTCCTCAACATTCTAACTCTGTTCAAGCTCCACTCAAGCAGGGTTACAGTGGTTACAGTGGTTGAAGATATGTGCACTATCGACATGCAGTACGCCTTAGTACACAGCGTCATTGTGCCCCCATGTAGGCAACCGGGATAAGGTGCCTTGCCCAAGGACACAATGCGGGTCGTCGGGACCTCTAACCTAGAAGTCCAACAGTCTACCACTGAGCCACTGTGCTCCCGTAGAAAACTATTAACTTGTCTGCTTTCTAAACAGAGAGCAGAGAGAGAGGACAGCTTTCCTCTATTAATGTAACAGTATATATTGCTGTTATGCGAACAAGTTATGAACACATACAACTTCAGTATATCAAGAATGACACATTTGCCTCAATTACTAGCACCCAAAAGGCAATGAATAACATTATATTTTACAATTAATGCAATCAGACCACTTTGTACCACCAGGACTTATTTATTGGAGTTTATTTTTACTTGAATATGACCCATTCACCACCACCCCCAGGATTCCACATACCAAATATCAATAGATTTGGAATGGTGGATCTGAAGGAGATTTTTTTAAAAGATTATTCATCGTATCACACAAAAGTTGAAATTTGGGTCCCATAGGAAGACCAAATATGAATCCAGGAACTTAATTTGAACAAACTTGAATCTAAGCCCTGCTGGGGTGTTGTATACCAAGTCTCAAAACATTCTGAATGGTGGTTCTCACTAAGATTTCAAAGAATATTCCTCTTTTTCATAAAGTTAAAATTAATTCAGAGATGTTATTTGAAAAAAAAAAAACACAAAAAAATGAAGAAAAATGTCCAGAAAATAAGGGTTCACTACTGTAGTCATGGGCCTAAATAACCCACAACTGCAATTTCATATCCCTGGGATTCAAAGAAATGTATTCAAACTCAAACTCTTAGTCTGGTTTAAAACATTGCATAAAGTAATCGTGGGAGACAACAGGAAGACAGCCAATCTGGCTATGTTGTCTCCCTGCGGTATACTACTAACATGCTATGTTGAACATGAAGGTAGTACTGAAGCCAAATATCTTTCTTTCATGCCAAAATTATTTTGATTAACATTAATGTACTACTATTTACATTTGTACTTGTATACTGCTAAATAAAAATCAATCAATCAATCTTATAAAATTGTACATAGACACCATCAACACCAGGGTCAGGACATTACTTCACTTATACTTCATAGTTGGAGAGCTAAAAATATTTCTCATTTTGAAAGAATCAAAACCCAACAGTGTAATGCTTAGAGGTTAATACTTGATTAGTTTCATATCGGCCAAAATATCAGCCTGGGGTAACTTTATATCAGCCTGAAATCATAACTTCAGGGTTGGTTTGAAGTTACCACAAGCTGATATCTCGGCCGATATGAAATTAACCAAGTCCTAACCTCTTTATTTATTAACCCTTCACCCAACGAATCGTGCGCAAACGCCCACGTAATATGCAAATTGAGCAGTTGAAAACATTTATTTTTTTCAAAATATTTCAACAAAACCATATCATGTGACCCCTCATTGGAACGAGCTCACTGAGCTCGTTCCAATGAGGGGTCACATGATATGGTTTTGTTGAATTTTTTTGAAAAATTTAAAATGAAAGTGTCAATGACACTGTAGCTCAACTTGTCAAGACATGTACATGTATAGTATGTGACACAGCAATGACAAACATCTAGGTAATGACCTGATAACAAAGGTACATATAAAGTATTGTAATGGTCTGTACATAAATACTGGCCGTAGCCTGTAACAAATATATAGGTAAAGTATTGTAAAGGTGGGTGACAGTCAGAGATGCTAAACTAAAAAAAAAATCTTTGAGTCCCAGAGTGGGTCTGACTGAACCCTAAAATATTTGTTCTCATAGCACAGTGATAACAAAGGTACCCCAAAACACACTCATTCCTGTCCCAAGGTGAAAACAAAGGTACTCAAGAAGTTTCGTGAAGATCAGTTCATAAATACGAGCTGTATAGAAGTTGTGACAAAAAACTGATTGGACCTAATTTCGGTACAAAATGGCCACTGGCAGTCATCTTGAATTTTGGACCTCACTCAGAAACACTCGTTCTCGTCCCAAGGTGATAACAAAGGTACCCAAGAAGTTTCGTGAAGATCGGTTGATAAATACAGCCTCTAGCCGAAGCCATATAGAAGTTATGTACAAAAAACTGATTAGACCTAATTTCGGTACAAAATGGCCACTGGCAGCCATCTTGAATTTTGGACTGCACTTAGAAACACTTGTTCTTGTCCCAAGGTGCCCAAGAAGTTTTGTGAAGATCGGTTGATAAATACAGCCTCTAGCCCGAGCCGTATTGACATGTGTACTTACTGTGTGTAAGTAGCACTGAAAAAATCAAAGTTCATCTAATTTGCATAATTTCTGCACGAGAAAAAAACCTGTATTATATGTGATGTATCCCATGGTACTAAACATTCACACAAAAAATTATTCAAATCAGTGCTTTCAAATGGAAGTTCTGTGCAAAAATCTGACTGCACCTAAGTTTGTACAAAATGGCCGCCAGCGGCCAACTTGAATTTCGGATCGGACCCCAAAACACTCGTTCTTGTCCCACGGTGCACCTAATTTTGTACAAAATGGCTGCCATCGGCCATCTTGAATTTTGGACCGCACCCCAAAACACTCGTCCTCGTCCCATGGTGATACCAAAGGTACCCAAGAAGTTTCGCAAATATCGGTTTATAAATACGGCCTCTAGCCCGAGCCATATTGGCATTTGCAATTACAGTGCTGAAATTAACACTAAATTCATCAAAGTTAGTCTAATTTGCATAATTTACGTACGAGAAAAAAACCCGTATTATATGTGATGTATCCCATGGTACTAAACATTCAGACAAAAAATGATTCAAATCAGTGCTTTCAAATGGAAGTTCTGCGCAAAAATCTGACTGCACCTAAGTTTGTACAAAATGGCCGCCAGCGGCCAACTTGAATTTCGGATCGGACCCCAAAACACTCGTTCTTGTCCCACGGTCATAACAAAGGTACCCAAGGAGTTTCGTAAAGATCAGTTCATAAATGTGGCCTCTAGCCCGAGCCATATTGAATTGTTGACAGACAGACAGACAGACAGACAGACGATGGACAGACGGACGACTGGCCATGGCATAAGCTCAAATTTGGCTTCGCCAAAGTTGAGCTAAAAATGATATTTAAAATAATAAATTTTGATATCGTCTGCGTTGGGTAAAGGGTTAAACCAAAAACAAATAATTACAAAGTGATTGTTTCTCATTCTTTTCTCAAAGTGAAAAGTTTCCTCTCCTCAAACTCCTAGTTCACCTGCAGAACATCTCGACTTCCCCACTGTACAGGCAGTACATGCAAGACAAGAAACTCTCCAAAATTAGAACTATGCCCTAAAGGATTAAACTTTAGAAAATATATGGTTTGTTTCTTTTAACTATGGAATACGTACTACCTGCACTCACAAGGTATAACAGTAAGTACTATTAAATTCTAATTTATTTAACCCTTTACCTAACATAAAAACAGATGACACTTGCATAATAAATTCTTGAATAACTAAGTTTTTTCATTTTTTGTCTCAAAAACATAGGTTATGACCCCTCATTGGAATGCGCTCATTCCAACGAGGGGTCATAACCAATGTTTTTGAGACAAAAAATGAAAAAATAATGAAAATTAATTGGCAATGTTTTAGAATAGCGCTGACCGGTTTTAGACGTTACGTGGGAACTGAAAATTGATTCTCACAGCAGGAGTTTGTGAGAATCAAAACCAATTCTTGTAAATCAGGACAAATCTTGAGGCCTGCACTGTGTCAGGTACAGGTCTGGAAATAACCCGCAAAAACAATCATTTAGATTATGCGTGAGTTACGTCAATAGTAAAATATGCAAATGAACTACAGCTTATGACAAAGTAATACAACTTAACTTATCAAATTACTAATCTCACATGTTTTATCAGAAAGACTTAGCAATCTTTCAGGCCTATCTCAACTTGAAGGTTAAGTATTGCATCCATACATAAATAGAATGGCATGCTGTCTCCATTTTAAGGAATTTCCATCAAAATAAATAACAACTAAAATGTAATCTTGCCTCAGAGAGATCGTGCATTAGTTGTTGATATTTATTTAGGCGGAAATCCTGTTTAGACGTAACACAGCATGACTGGCATAGTAATGAAAGTATCAATGACACTGTAGCTTAACTTGACTGTGTGTAGTGTTTGATGAAAAGGATAATGTTCAATGTTTATGAAAGGACTTATTTATTTATTTATTTATTTATTTATTTATTTATTGGTGTTTAAGGTCACATACTTATGCACAATGGCTAATCGTGACCGTGACAGTTTTACGGGTGGAGGAAGCCGGAGTACCTGGAGAGAACCACCCAGCAACGACGAGCAGCTGTCAGCTCTCCAACATCGTAACTCTGAACTCTGCACCGCAGCACAGGCAGGGTTAGATTGGTTGAAGACATGCGCACCATCGACGTGCAGTACGCCTCAGTACACAGCATCATCGTGCCCCCATGTAGGCAATCGGGGTGAAGTGTCTTGCCCAAGGACACAACGCGGTTGCCGCAGGTGGGATTCGAACCGAGGACATCTCGGCTTGCAGCCTGCACCTCTACCAACTGAGCCACCGCGCCCCCTATGAAAGGATTATGAAATGAGACAAGAATTGTGATGATTGAGAATATGTTTATTTCTGTTCCCTGTATGCAATGTTTTCAATAAGAATAATTTGAGTGTAGACTGTAATAAAGAATTCAGACATGGGTTGATGTAGCTCTAACAGTTAACGTATGCCAACCAAAGTTACCAAGCTACAGTAAAACCATTCCAAAACGAGTAATCCTACAAAGTTATAATGAAATTCCCTTCATAAATATAATTCTTAGACTTTAATAAAGAAATGTAGGTCATGTGACGGTTCGGCGGTCACGGCTGACAGATCATGACCAAAATAAGAGAGTCTCATCAAGATACATGTATAATACAAGGTTATCCTACCTACTTACAATGAAATCCCTTCATAAATAAAACTCATAGACTTTGCTAAAGGAATCTAGGTCACGTGACCAGGCAGCGGTAATGGTTGACTGATCATGACCAAAATATGATAGTCTCATCTAGACATCACACTGAGTTATCCTTCCAAGTTACAACGAAAAAGCTTCATAAATATGAACTGTGGACTGTGCTAAACAAATCTAGGTCACATGCCTGTGCGGCTGTCATAGTTTACTGATCACAGCCAATATAGGACATTCTCATCTAGACATTATACCAAGTCATCCTACAAATTTGCAATGAAAACCCTTTATAAATGCAAGCTGTGGACTGTGCTAAAGGAATCTCGGTAACATGCCCCTGCAGCGGTCACGGTTGACTGAACCCAACCAAAAAAGGACTTTCTCATCTAGACTTCATACAAAGTAATCATACCAAATTACAACAAGAGGTCCCAGGGGGCCTGAGGGAGCTCACCTGACATGGTAGTCTAAATATCAAACCCGGGACTTCACTTGAATAAGCTGCATACGCCACTCCTAAGAAATGCATACCAACTAGATGAAGCGATTGTGCCCACACAATACACAGGATTTTCCTTCTATTTTCAGTTCCTGCACTTTTACGTCCCAAAATTGAGATAAACGCATAAAAAAACAGTTTTTTTTTTATTTTTGTCTTCAAATTGACCAAAACGCATAAAAAACCCAAAAACTAATTTCCGGATTTTGGTCGAAAATTTCTAAGTCACACCCGAACACCAAATTTTCAGTGTAAAAAAAAAATAATTTTGTCTTAAAATTGACCAAAACGCATAAAAACCAAAAAACTAATTTCCGGATTTGGGTCCAAAATTTCCACCCGGACCCCAAATTTGCAGTGTAAAAAAAAAAAAAAAAATTGTCTTAAAATTGACCAAAATGTATAAAAAATGCATAAAAAACAAACAACAGGCCCCAGGAGGACTGAGGGCGCTCACCTGACATGGTAGCCTAAATATCAACCCAGAGAATTGATTTCAACAAGTTGCATCTGCTCCTCCTAAGAAAACCTTATACCAAATATCCAAAGATTCTGACCAGTGGATCTAAAAAAAAGATTTTTAAAAGAATATTCCTCATATTGAACTAAGTTATAATTCAGGCTCCCACAGGGAGCTCATATATGAACTCAGTGACTTGGCTTTAACACACTTGAATCAGATCCACCCCACAATGTTGCATACCAAATATCAAAAGAATCTGCCTGCTGGATCTGGAGAAGAAGTTTTTTTAAGAAATTTGCCTGAAATGCACTAAGTTCGAATTCAGGCTTCTATAGTGAGCCCAAATATGAATCCAGGGGGCCGTGCAGTTTTGGAGATATGGACGTTTTAATTTTTTTCTATTTTAGCTGCTGCGGTTCCCATGGGGGCTGCAGGAAAAAAAATTTGGCATAAATCAAGTACTTATAATCCAATAATACCTCATATTAAATTTGGTTCAAATTGGCCTATGAGTTCAGAAAATAGAAATTTTGGGCGGGGCAAAAAATCTTGCCCCTCTCAGAACAAAGGTAAATATTGCCCGTCAAACTTCTCTTGAGATGAAGATTTTTTAAAATTTTGTGCATTTTAGCCCCACCCCACTCCACAACATGAGCAGAAATCCAATTTGAAGAAAAATCCAAATGCCTCTATATAACCACTACTTACATGAAATTTAATTCAAATGTGGCCAGTGGTTTAGGAGAAAA
This sequence comes from Pictodentalium vernedei, assembly GCA_031216915.1. Taxonomy (NCBI): domain Eukaryota; kingdom Metazoa; phylum Mollusca; class Scaphopoda; order Dentaliida; family Dentaliidae; genus Pictodentalium; species Pictodentalium vernedei. The sequence goes on along the minus strand of CM062295.1, from coordinate 561,890,663 downwards.
AGGCTCAAACACCACCTTCACGCAGAATGATGGACAGACGGACGAACGGACGGACGAAGAGTGATCAGAAAAGCTCACCCTGACTTTCAGTCAGGTGAGCAAAAAACTCATTTCCGGATTTTGGTCCAAAATTTCTTAGTCCGGACTGGACCCCAAATTTTCAGCCTAAATATGAACCCAGGAATTTGGCTTGAACAAACTTGAATCTCACCCCCTAAGCATGCTGCATACCAAATATCAAAAGATTCTTATTGGTAGATCTGAAGAAGATTTTTAAAGAATATTCCTCATACTGCACTAATTTGAATATTTGGCTCCCATAGGGAACCCAAATATGGACCGAGAGATTTAATTTCAACAAATATGTGAATCAATGTTCCAAAGATGTTATATGTAAAATATGAAAGCTTTTGGAGCAGTGGTTTGGAAGCAAACGATTCTTTAATTTTTTCCCATTTCCCAGTGTTAAAAAATGCTGACTCAGCATTTTTTCAGTCCCGAAAAAGTACCTTATGGCAAAACCGATTGCAATTTTTTTTTACCATTCCTTTCTGTTGGTCCCAAGGAAGCCTCACACCATATAAAACTTCTCAGTGCCGTGCAGTTTTGGAGATACGGACATTTTCGTTTTGAGATATGGACATTTTCGTTTTTTTCTATTTTTGGCTCCTGAGGTTCCAACGGGTCTGAAGGAAATTTTTTTTTTGCATAAATCAAGTACTTATAACCCAATAACACCTCATATTAAATTTGGTTCAAATTGGTCTCTTGGTTCAGAAAACAGAAATTCTGGGTGGGACAAAAATTCTTGCCCCTCTCAGAACAAGGGCAAATATTGTCGGTCAAACTTCTCTTGAACAAATTTGAGTCTACACCTCAAATGGAAGCTGCATACCAGATATCAAGACTCTGCTACAGCTGGTTCATGAAAAGAAGATTTTTAAAAATTTTGTGCATTTTGGCCCCACCCCCCTCCACAATATGAGCAGAAACCCAATTTGAAGAAAAACCAAAATGCCCCTACATAACCGCTACTCATATGAATTTTCATTGAACTGCAGCCAGTGTCTTGGGAGAAAATGACCCAAACACCACCTTCACAAAGTACACGGACGACGGACTACGGACAAAGTCAGGTGAGCTAATAAACTCCCTTCATAAATACGACCTGTAAAATGTGCTAAAGGTTTTTGGGCTTCGGGCCTGCGTAGCCATCATGGTTGACTGATTGTGACCAAAAGGAGCCGTTCTCAGCTAGACATCTACGGAATCATCTCAGCAAGTTCCAATGAAATCCCTTCATAAATACGACCTGTAGACTGTGCTAAAGGTTTCTGAGTTTGGGCTCTCGCAGCCGACATGGTTGACCGTTCATGACCAAAAGGGGACATTCTCATCTTGACATTATACGGAGTAATCCTACCAAGTTACAATAAAATCCCTTCATAAATATGACCTGTAGACTGTACTAAAGGTTTTCAGGTTTCAGGCTCTCGCAGCCATCAGGGTTGACCAATCGAGACCAAAAGGGGACTTTTCATCTAGACATTATACAGAGTCATTCTACCAAGATACAATGAAATCCCTTCATAAATACGGACTGTAGACTGTGCTAAAGGTTTTCAGCTTTGGGCTCTCACAGCCATCACGGTAACCGATTGCAACAAAAAGGAGACGTTCTCATCTACACATGACCTTGGACCTGCATATGAAATTTCGTGATGATCCGACAAGAACGTTGGGGTCTAGCCTGTGCTAAAGAAAATGTGGACAGACTTCCGCACACATGATGGCATTAGCTTATCGTGACTTTGTCTAGTTAACCCTTTACCTAACATGAAAAGCAGATGACACTTGCAAAAAAAAAATTTTTGAATAACTAATTTTTTGTCTCAAAAACATAGGTTATGACCCCTCTTTGGAACAAGCGCGATGAGCTCATTCCAAAGAGGGGTCATAATCTATATTTTTGAGACAAAAAATGAAAATTATTTGGCGATTTTTGAGAATAGCGCTGGCCAGTTTTGGCTAATATGTTAGGTAAAGGGTTAAGCTAAAAACAGAGAAGGTGGAGAAGCACCACAACACTCTTTTTCCCATGGGTTACTACCACGCTGTATAGCGTAACCTGGCAACAGGTAATGATAGAAGCCCTTTATTTCCAGGTCTGCAAGTACCAATTTCAGGATAATAGAAAACTATTGTGTTACCCCAAAAAAAATTATTTACAGACTTGGAAAAGGGCATGACTGCAAGCTGTTGTACAAATATGTGACATAAAACTAAATGAGGAAAAATTCATGCTAAGTGGAACAGACCACTTTCTTCTGGAGTGGACACACTGAATGAGTTAATGGCTCTATAAAATGAGGTTCTCTGTAAATTAATGATAATGATAAAATTTAGCAATTCAACGCATTGCCACACAGTTCACTTCTCAAAGAGACAGTATTCTAAACTAAAAGAGAGTCGCACCAGTAATTCATTGTCAGCTTGGGAACTTTCTGTGAAATTACATACATGGGTGAGTGGGCAATTTGAACTATGAGCTATAAAATCCTGAGGCAATCAAATACAGACCTGATCAGAAATCTTCAACAGTTCACCCAGAAATGTCCACAGACACTTGAAACCTAATTCTTATTTCAATCATGTAGTCACTTCTTATTTATTGGTGTTTAAGGTCACTTTTAGCATCCCTGGCAATAACATGACCATGGGGCCCACCTCAATGGCTAATGGTTAATATAATAACCCATTCAGCTGTATACAACTTTTGAACACCAAAACTGCCATACCCTTAGTACGAAGTCAACCTGCTAATTGAACATAGGTGATAGCATAAATCCCTTCTAATTGAATAAAGACACTGCAGGTAAACTTGTCCAAGAAGGGACTGAACTAAATAGAAAGCTCCAGTAATGCCAAGTCATTCAATCAATGTTCTACAAAAAAGGCATCACATCAAAGCTAGATTTGAAATTTGAATCAAATCGGGTGAGAGATGTGGCCTGTGGGTGTAATATAGGACTTGTTAGGCTTTTCCCTCTGGAAAAGACTATTGTTTTTCTACGGATTATTATTTTTTATTTTTTTTTTTTCGGGTTTTTTTTTTTTTTTTCCACACATTTTTGTCCGTACGATTCAGAAGCCATTTTTGAACCGATTTTCACACAATTTGGCACACGCATAGAGTGGCAAAAAATCTAAAAATGTACCAAAGCGGAATTTTTGATTTAACCCCTATTTCGCCAGAATTGGCAAAAAACTGCCAAAATTAGGGTTTATCGGCACTTTCTCGAAACACGTCTTTAGGATTTTTTTTAAACATTCATAATTACTAGACCTCCCTATGACACAACCTTTGATACACACGACATATTAGGCGATGCATATGGTAACCCTCCACAGGCTGCCAAACATCGAAATTTTGATGAAATGGGCCGGATTTAGACCCCCACAGCACCCAAACGATACCCGAGAGGTAAACATAACTTCCTTTATTGGAAGTGGAATTCACCGAGAATCATTTTTGTAAGTAATAAGGGTGTTCAGAAAACCAAGTGTTAACCCGTTTTGGGCTGGTTAAACAGCAATACCCCAAAAAAGCTCAAAACTTCATGTTTTCCATGGATTTCTCTAAACGAGTCTTGTAGATTTTCAAGAAAAATTGGTCACTCTCAGGTCTTGGCGTGACATTACAAGATGCATGGATAAAATATTCCGGTCAGCATTAGTTAACCCTCCCCGAGCTGCTAAGCGTAAAAATTGTGATAAAATGGGCTGTTTTTAGACACCAACAGCACCCAAACGATATACCACAGAGAAAGGGGCCTTCATTTATCGGACGCAAAATTGATCGGAAAATATTTTTGAAAGTGCTAAGGGTATTCAAAATTTGACGTCTTAACCCATTTTCGGCTGGTTAAAGAGAGATACCCATTAAAATCTTAAAATACCCGTTTTCTGTGGATTTCTCTAACAACATCTTGTAGGTTTTCAAGAAAAATCGGCTATTTGCAGGTCTTGGTGTGACATTACAAGTCGCATGAACAAAATATTCCGGTCAGCATTAGTTAACCCTCCTTGGGCTGCTGAAGGTCAAAATTGCGATAAAATGGGCTGTTTTTGCACACCAACAGCACCCAAAGGGTACACCACAAAGAAAAGTGCCTTCTTTTATCGCGCGTACAATTTATATGGAAACATTTTTGTAAGTAGTAAGGGTATTCAAAAGTCGACGTTTTAACCCATTTTGGCCAGGATAAAGAGAGATATCCCTTGAAAGCTTTAAATTCCCATTTTCTGTGAATTTCCCTAACGGTAACTTGTAGGGTTTCAAGACAAATTGACTATTCGTAGGTCTTTATGTGACATTACAAGTTGCATGGACAAAATACTCCGGTGAGCGTTTTTTAACCATCTACAAGCTGCCAAGCATTGTAATGTTGTTAACATGGGACTGTTTTCAGACACTCACAGCACCTAATGTATACATGAGAGATAAACATAATCTCCTTTGTTTGAAGTGGAATTCACAGAGGACCATTTTTGTAAGTAATAAAGGTATTCAAAAAGCCAAGCAGTAACCCCTGTTGGGGAGGTTAACAGGGATACCCATCAAAAGCTTAAAAAATCGTTTTCCCTGGATTTCTACAAACATTTTGTGGGGTTTTCAAGAGAAAATGGCCATTGATAGGTCTTGGTGTCATATGACCAGTTGCATGGATCAATTATTCTGGTAGGCATTTGTTAACCCCTCATGGGCTGCTAAATGTAAAAAAAAATGAGGAAATGGTCTGTTTTTGGACACCAACAACATCAAATGGAAATGCCACAGAGAAACGTAACTTCTTTTACCGGACGCAAAACTGATAGGGAAACATTGATATTGATATTAACCCATTCTACCATTAATGATGGGTTTTACCTAAACATTTTTTATCAAACCCAAACCGAGTCATTTGAGACTACTATACTCACCTTTCTCATAACATCAATGAAGGAACTTTAGTGAGACAGTTAAAAACAATTCATCAGACACTGTGGGGTCAAGAAAAATCATGGAATCTAATCGGGAAAAGCCATGATTCTCCAGAATCATAAAGTCTAGTTTTTTGTTTTTGTTTTTTTTTTTTCCCACACATTTTGTCAGTACGAGTCAGAAGCCATTTTCGAACCGATTTTCCCGAAATTTTGCACACGCATAGAGGGGCACAAAATCTAAAAATGTACCAAAGCAGAATTTTCGATTTAACCCTTATTTCGTCAGAATTTGCAAAAAACTGTCAAAATTGGGGTTTATTGGCACTTTCTCGAAACATGTCTTGTAGATTTTTTTTATACATTCGTCATTGCTAGACCTATCTGTGACACACCCTTTAAAACACACAACATATCAGGCGATGCATATGGTAACCCTCCACAGGCTGCCAAATATCGAAATTTTGATGAAATAGGCCGGTTTCATGCCCCCACTGCACCCAAACAATACACGAGAGATAAACATAACTTCCTTTATTGGGAGTGGAATTCAACGAGGATCATTTTTGTCAGTAATAAGAGTGTTCAAAAAACCAAGCGTTAACCCGTTTTGGGCTGGTTAAACTGCAATACCCCATAATGCTAAAAAATTCATGTTTTTCGTGGATTACTCTAAACGAGTGTTGTAGATTTTCAAGAAAAATTTGTCACTCCTAGGCCTTGGCGTGGCAATAGAAGTTGCATGGACAAAATACTGCGGTGAGCATTTGTTAACCCTCCACGGGCTGCTAAACGTCAAAATTGTGATAAAATGGACTGTTTTTGGACGCCAACAGCACCCAATGGGTACGAAAAAAGGAAGGGAGCCTTCTTTTATCGAGCGCACAATCTATACGCAAACATTTTTGTAAGTAGTAAGGGTATTCAAAAGTCGAAGTCTTAACCCATTTTGGACAGGCTAAAGAGAGAGACCCCTTAAAATCTTAAAATTCCCATTTTCTGTGGATTTCTCTAAAACATCCTGTAGGTTTTCAAGAAAAATTGACTACTCGCAGGTCTTTGTGTGATATTACAAGTTGCATGGGCAAAATATTCCGTTGAGCATTTATTAACCCTCTAGAGGCTGCCAAGCATGTACTTTTGTTGAAATGGGCTGTTTTCGGACACGCACAGAACCCAATGTGTACCTGAGAAATAAACATAATCTCCTTTATTGGAAGTGGAATTCACTGAGGGCCATTTTTGTAAGTAATAAGAGTATTCAAAAAACCAAGCGTTAACCCCTTTTGTGGTTGTCAATAGTGATACCCATCAAAAGCTTAACAATTTATATTTTCCCTGGATTTCTTTACAAACATCTGGTAGGGTTTTCAAGAGAAAATGGCCACTGATAGGTCTTGGTGTCACATTACCAGTTGATAGGATAAATTATTCCGGGAAGCATTTGTTAATTCTCCATGGGCTGCTAAATGTCAAAATGTTGAAAAAATTTTCTGTTTTTGGACACCAACAACATCAAATGGGAATGCAACAGAGATGCATAAATTCTTTTACCGGACGCAAAACTGACAGGGAAACATTTTTGTAAGTAGTAAGTGTATTCACAAATCGAGGTCTTAACCCATTTTGACTAGTTAAAGAGATATACCCCTTAAAAGCTTAAAATTCCAGTTTTCTGTGGATTTCTCAAAACTAAATTTCAAGAAAAATTGACCTTTCGCAGGTCTTGGAGTGACAGTTCAAGTTGCATGGACAAAATATTTCGGTAAGCATTTGTTAACCCTCCAGAGGCTGCCAAGCATAGACATTTGGAGAAAACGGGCTGTTCTTGGGCAGCCATAACACCAAATGTGTACCTGCGAGATAAACATAACGCCCTTCATTGGAAGTGGAATTCACCGATGATCATTTTTGTATGTAATGAAGGTATTCACAAAACCAAGCATTAACCCGTTTAGGGCTGATTACAGAAAGATACCCCTCAAAAGGTTAAAAATTCATGTTATCCGAGGATTTCTCTAAAAACATCTCGTAGATTTTCAAGAAAAAATGGCCATTCTCAGATCTTAGTGTGACATTACAGACTGCATGTACAAAATACTCCTGGAAGCATTTGTCAACCCTATGAAGGTTCTCAAACATCAAAATGTTGATAAAATGGGCTGTGTTTGCATACACACAACACCCGAATTTGAGACGAGAGATCAAAATAAGTGGAAGTAGAATTCACTGAGACTTATTTTTGGAAGTAATAAGAGTATTCAAAAAACAACACTTAACCCGTTTTGGGCTGGATAAACAATGATACCCATCAAAAGCTTAAAATTTATGTTCTCCCTGGATTTCTCTGAAAACATCTTGTAGATTAAAGAAAAAATGGCCATTCGCAGTTCTTTGTGTGACATTACAAGTTGCATGAATGAATATTCCTGTTAGCACTTGTTAACCCTCAACAAGCTGCCAGACATCAATATTTTGGATGCATTTGAGATAAAATGGACCATTTTCAAATAGCCACAGCTCTACATGGGTATGTGTCAAACAAACATAACTCCTTTTGTCGGTCATTAACTTGTTGGACGACGATACTGACATTAACCCACTCCGCCGTTAAAGATGGTTTTTACCTAAACACTTTTTTTTATCAAACTGAGTCATTTGAGACTACTATACTCACCTTTCTCATAACAATGAAGGAACTTCAGTGAGACAGTTAAAAACAATTCATCAGACACTGTGGGGTCATAAAAAATCATGGAATCTCATTGGGAAAAGCCATGATTCTCCAGAATCATAAAGTCTAGTTGACAACTGTTATGCTAAATCCAAGATGACTGCTGTTGGCCATGTTTTTCAATGAAATTCAGAAAAATTCGACAGCTCCCATCTAGATAGGACACCAAAGCTACATTTGTAATTTGAAAAAGATCGGGTGAGAAAATGTGGCCTGTTCAATGTGCTAATGGAATTGTTGACAATTTATGTACTAAATCCAAGATGGCTGCTGGCAGCCATGTTTTTCAACAAAATTAAAAAAAAATTTAAAAGTTAAAATTCAGGCTCCCATAGAAAAGCCAAAATATTAACTCAGGGACTCGATTTGAACAACTTGAATCTGCCCCCTGCCCCCTCCCCTCCCCTCCCCTCCTAGAGATGTTGCATACCAAATATAAGAACATTCTAAGGGATGGTTTTGGGGAAGAAGACTTTTAAAGTAATTCCCTCATATTGCACTAAGTTAAAATTCAGGCTCCCGTAGGGAGCCCAAATAGAACCCAGGGGCCTGATTTGAAGAAACTTGAAACTGACCTATCTAGAGATGTTGAATACCAAATATGAAAGGATTCTAACTGGTGAATCTGAGGAATAATATTTTTAAAGAGATTTCCTCACATTGCACCAACTAAAAATTTGGCTCATACAGGAAGCCCAAATATGAACCCAGGGACTCGAATTGAAAAAAATTGAATGTGACCCCCTATATATATACCAAATATGAAAGCATTCTAACTAGTGGATCTGAAGAAGATTTTTAAAGAAATTTCCTCATACTGCATTGAGTTAAAATTTAGGCTACCGTAGGGAGCCCAAATATTAACCCAGAACCTTGATTTGAACAAATTTGAATCTCACCATCCTGGAGATGTTGTATACCAAATATGAAAGCATTCTGACTAGGGTATCTGAAGAAGATTTTTAAAGAAATTCCCTCATATTTATTTATTTATTTTTGTGTGAGGTGACATATTTCTGCACAATGACTAATCATGACTGTGACATGGATATGAAATCAAGCCCAGCCAATCCTTTATGCCCATGTTGCCCATTTTAGAGGACTTCCACCCCAAGCATTGGTGACCGGGTCCTATTTTACAAGTAAAACAGAGCTTGTTTACCACAGTAAACAAGCACTGCTTTACTTCCTGGGGTTCCGATGGGGATTCCCCCATATTGCATTAAGTTAAAATTCAGCTACCATAGGGAGCACAAATATTAACCTAGGTACTTGATTTGAATAAACTTGAATCTGACCCCCAAAAGATGTTGCATACCAAATATGAAAGAATTCTGAGTGGTGGATCTGAAGAAGATTTTTAAAAATCATTCCCCATATTGCCCTAAGTTAAAAATTCAGACCCTAAGTTTAAAATTCAGGCTCCTATATTGAGCCCAAATATGAACCAAGGGGCTTCATTTTAACACACTTGTATCTGACACCCCATGTGGATGCTGTATACCAAATATCAAACGATTCTGATCAGTGGTTGTGGAAAAAACGGTTTTTAAATTTTTGCAAATATGCTAACTCAGCATGTCTTCGATACCACCCCCCTGCTAACTCAGCATTTCTTTGATGTCCCCCCTCCCCTCAATAGAACACCCTGACACAACAGATGGTAATTTTTTCTACCATTCAATTCTCCTGGTCCTGAGGAAGCTTATGCCAAATAACAGTTCTCTGGGGTTCCTACAGGGACACAGAAATTCTTTTTTTTTGGCATGAGTCAAGTACTTATGTCCCAATAATACCACATACCAAATTTGGTTCAAATTGGACCATCAGTTCAGAAAATAGAAATTTTGGGTGGGGGCAAAACATTTTGCCCCTACCATGACAAAGGCAAATATTGCTCCACAAACTTCATTTGAACAAAGTTGATTCTGTACCTCAAAAGGAAGTTCTATACCAAATATCATGACATTCTATCCACTTGTTCATGAGAAGATTTTTAAAGAATTTTGGAGCATTTTCCCCCACCCACTGTGGCCCGTGGGGCTGGGCACATTGATTTGAACATCAGAACAAGCAAGCAACTCGAATTTAACTAAAATTGGTTCAGCGGTTTAGGAGGAGCAGGTGCAAACACCATGTTCACCGACGAAAGACGGCGAGTAATCACTATAGCTCATCCTGACTTTCAGTCAGGTGAGCTAAAAAACCACCCACTCACATGCAGTTTCACAAAAATGGCCTGAGAAACAGAAGATCTACTTTGTGTGGCCTTACCTTATTTCTTTTTAGGCAAATGATAGGTGATTATGAAATGGTTATTTACTCCTTTTAGACAGGCATGACTGTCATAAAAGGAAATTTGTTACTTTTTCTGGACTGTGTGAAGGGTAAAGGGTTAAGCGTTTTATGTAGCCTCTGAAAACAACAGTGGAGATAGTTGAATAAAGTACATGTATAGTGCAGTCGAACCCACTGAACTGGCTGAGTGCTGGAAGTCACCCACTATCATGGCTCTATTGAAAAGAGCCAAAAGCCACTTTAGTGGCTTTACACTGGATGCATTAACTCACAATTTCTTTTTTTCAGATGTTGATGAAAAAATGTTTAGCCAATAGACAATTGTTTTGTTACAATTTATTGGAGAGTGCCAATAAGCACTCTCCAATAAATTGTAACAAATCAAGTACTTATGAACAAAATTTTGCAAATAGCATGGTATGTCTGAAATGTCTGAAAAAATCACCTTTGAAAAATAACTCAGTACTCTATCAGTTAAATGGATATCTCTTTATTGAATAACCCTGTTAATTGCATTTAACTTTCAAACACTCAACCATTTGCCACCCCTTCAGTACAAATTTAACCTGTTAATTGCATATAGGTTACTGAGTACATATACTCCTGCTCACTGAATAAAAAATCTTGTGATTCTCCAAAGATTTAATCATCAACCAGCAAATTCTCCATGTTTATAGACCTATTTAGCCTCAGTAAATCTGATATAGACATTTAACTATTATATCTTGTTTGGCGGAGCGAGCTCGGGGCCCCTGTCAAATGAGATATAATAGAATAAATGCTCAAATGATCATTATTATACAGGAAAATGAACAATTTCCTGTTACATGAATACTCCTGTTGATTGGATATTTTTCCCTGGGAAAGTGGCGATTCAATTAACAGGATTCAACTGTACAAGTGAAAATGTTGAAAAATTCAATCTCATTTCCCATCTCTTGACAATATCAGTTTCTTCCAACTTATCTAGTTAACCCCACACATGAGTCTTTGAACAAATCTGTTACACATCATATTAACCCTTTACCCAATGAATCACCCGCATCCACCCGCATAATATGCAAATTTCGCAGCGGAAAAAATATTATTTTTCGAAGAATTTCAACAAAACCATATCATGTGACCCCCCTTTGGAACGTGCTCGTCGAGCTCGTTCCAAAGAGGGGGTCACATGATATGGTTTTGTTGAAATTTTTTAAAAAAATTTAAAAAATGATATTTAAAATAATAAATTTTGAAATCATCTGCATTGGGTAAAGGGTTAAAGAGTGATAATAAACAATTTTATTTACCAGATACAATGGATGAGCCTGTTTGGATTCATGATATGAGACTTTAATTTTGTGAAATCTGTTTCTAAGACAAGCACAGATAACCATTCCCAAACCTGATTTGAAGAAATTAAAATTTCAATGTACCAAAAATGTTCACAAATATATAAAGAAAATAGGTCAGCAGTTTTACAAAAAGACCTGAAACAATATTCATGAAAAAGAGTAATGGATAAAGAGAAGTAACTTCAGCTCATCTTGTTTTAGTATTACTTTCACTCAGTCAGGTGAGCCAAAAATCTTGTAATCAAAGAAGTTACATATAACAAAAAATGTAAGAATTTTTCAATAACTGAATGGACACCATTTATATGACAGCTGTATTCTCCTTATCTGAGGATGAAGTTTGAATAAGATACAGTAAAATCTGTTGTGAGAGACGACCTGTCTTTAAAGACTGCTGTGACCTTGTACCGTTTGGTTGTTTTACTCTGTAATGGACCTGTCTTGTCTTCAACAATTTGTAATAAAACAAATTTATATAAACAAAATATTTGCGCTTGACTGAATATGAAATATGTGGAAGGAAAATGTTGGCTTTTGCTCTGGTACCCTCATTTTTTTGAACGCCCTGATGGTGGCTTCTAGCACTCAACCAGTTAAAATTAATTAGGGCTGTGCAGTTTATCCATTTTGTTTTGTTAGTCAGTCTCATTTAAAAAGTCGAAACCCAGACCTTTGCTGTCATAAAAACATCACAGTTTTGATGATCATTATGTCAGTGAAAACTGCCATATTGGTCACATTTGCATGGGTGAAATTGTCTTTCTCCAAATTCAGGAATGAATCATTTGTCACATTTTGTGTGTCTTTTGGTTGATATGTTTGGATTGTTTGTTTATTGGGTAGTTAACAACACTTTCAGCAGCCAGGGTCACATTCTGTCAGACAGTTTTATGGGTGGAGGAATCTGGAGTATCTGGAGATATCCACCGAGCCGTGCTGAGCAACTATCAGACTCTCCAGCTTACGAACTCTGCATAAGCAGAGTTAGTAGTGGTTGAATTTAAGTACACCATCAACATGTAATACACCTAAGAACACAGTGCCAACATGCACCCCCCCCACCCCACCCCCCACCCACCCCCCACCCCATGCTGCTGGCAGATATTCCTGCCCAGGATAGGATTTCTCTTGTCACTGACATAAGTATAATGTGGACACATTTAATAAAATTATAGCCCTGTAAATTAAAAGGATTCTTCACCAAGGATTCCTTGTGTTAAATTTAGATAAATTTTTGATCTAGTCATGGCTGCTGCTCAGCAGCCATGACTAGATTTGATAAAAATATCTTGAAAATACTCAGCAGGTTAAGTGTTAAGTGTCTTTCCCAAGGACACAATACAGTTATAACTGGTCAGGATCTTAAAGTCAACCTTTTGGTTTAAAGACTGATATTCTGACCACTGAGTCACTGCAATCCTGATATGTTTAGAGATGAGTAAATTCAATAAAATTTCTTGCAACATCTATAGAATATGCATGCCCGATTGAATTTAGTCCACTGAAAACAACAATGCATGACTGTTTACATGCATTTATTGAATTGATTTCATTATTCAAAAAACTGAAAATAAAACTGAAACCTTAAATTTTTTACAAAACCAAAACCAGTACCGAAACCAAGTAAAAATTTCAGAACTACACACGACTAAACTTTATAACGAAAGACCACTTTAGAATAAAAGAACAAGTAGTTAGAATATTTGATCTAAAAGTTCTATTCACTACCTGAAGAGCAGATTACCACTAAAACACAAGTTCCCAAGGTTCGAACCCACAGTTTCCTCCGGCACCAACCGCCTAGCGAAACTATTCTAAACCACACACACCACTTGGCCACCGACAGACCCTAAAAGGGAATGCTAGTTAAGCAAGGATAATTAGGATACATGTGGCCAGTACAGAACACACTTAATACTCAGTTGTTTAATTTCTTCATCATGTTACTGCATCGCTTAATTCTACATACTGCACTGCCATAGAATCAAGAAAGGACCCCCCACCATGCCATTGTAAATAAAAGCCAGAGGCTTTTGTTGATTCTATGGCATGCAGGAAATTTGAAAAAGAGACGTTCTCATTGATTTCCTTGCAGTGCAGTATGTAGAATTAAGCGATGCAATAACATGAAGAAATTATATCTATTACAGTTTGTCTGACAGAGCTCCCATGAGCCCATTTGGGTGTAATGGCTCAGTGTTTAGAGCATCGAACTTCAAACCAAAAGGTTCACAGTTCAATCCTGACCAGCAGTAACTGCATTACGTATGTGTGGGCAAGGCACTTAAATGCCTGACTACCCAAATGGGACACAGTGGCACTATGTGCTAAGACATACTGCATGTCGATGGTGCACTAGCCTTCAACCATTGCTAACCCTGTTTGTGCAGAGTTAGTATGTTAGGGAGTCTGATAGTTGCTTGCCACTGCTCAGTGGTTATCTCAGTGGTATTCTGGCTTCCTCCACCCAAAAACCTGCCTGACATGAGGTGACCCTGACTGTACAAAGTGTTAAACCCCATTAAAAATATAAATGAGCCTTTCCAAACAAGATATACTGTTCAAAAAAAGAAACGCAAAATGTGTTTTCTGTGATGAGGTACGTTCCCGCGTTATGGGATACTGAGATTGAGAACGAAACCAATTCATAACCAAAGTTTTAATGGATGAATGAAGCACAAATGGAGATGTTTCAGACGTTAACGTCAGGACTCGACATCATCCAAACTCAATATGTAGTGTGACTGCCATTTGAGCCCAAAACTGCTTGGAACCTTCTGTTCATTGAAGCAATCAAATTCTGGATGCAAGCTTCAGGTATGGTGGCCCACTCTTCCTGTAACGCTTGCGCCAACTGCAGTAACGTCTGAGGTTGTGGTTGACGTTGCCGCACACATCGATCCAGTTGATCCCATAGATGTTCAATCGGGTTCAAATCGGGCAATCTGGAGGGCCAGGGCAGGACTTTGATGTGTTATCCTGTAGATAAGCTGTTGTGAGCCTTGCTGTGTGCGGTCAGGCAATATCATGCTGGAAAATGGCATTGGCATTCTGCATAATGGGGAGCATGTGTAGATGCAAAATTTAATCTCTGTACCTCTGCGCCATCAAGTTACCCTCAACATGGACGAGGTCTATTCTACCAGCGTGTGAGATGGCTACCCACATCATAATGATACCACCACCAAATCTGGCCACCTCCGGAATGCAGCTATGTGCAAAACGTTCTCCACGACGTCTGTACACATGGCATCATCCACCAACATTGGTGAAGAAGGAAACGTGACTCGTCACTGAACCATACTGTTCTCCATCTCTGATGAGGCCATGCCCTTTGCATTTGACACCACTGAAGTCACCGTCGATGATGCTGTGCCATCAAAATGATGGCACACACTGGCCGTCTAGCATGCAGACCTGCCTCGCGTAGACGGTTGCGAATGGTCTGATTTGAAATCCTCTGCCGACCTGGTAGTGTTGATGCTTTAGAGGTCGCTGTGATTGTTCTCTTCCGCAAATGACATAACCGGATGTATCATTCCTGAGCTGGGGTGGTCACTCGGGGTCTCCCGGATCTTGGAAGGTCCTGCGTTGTCCCCTGGATTTGGTAGTGGTTCCACAGGCGTGTGATGGTGCTCCATGAGACACTGAACACTCTCGCTACATTAGAAGCTGATTTGCCTGTTTCCAAGTGGCCAATGACATTATTTCTCTGAGCTTCGGTCAAATGTGGCATTTTGCATGAGCACTATCCCTTTAACGCTGTGCGAATTCTGATTGATTTCCACGTCAATTTATACCCCACATGCTCTGCTCGTCTGCTCCGAGCGTGCAACTTCATGATCAGGTATTCACTCAGTGGAAACTTTGTTTTGTTAATTCCCAATATTTGTGGGGTGACGGTAGCCAAAATTATGCCCCTGTGTCCAAAATGTTACATAATGTTTAGACCACCATGATATGTCGTTAACCATATCTACAGCCACACTTCATCACTTTTTTCTCCAAAATTTGCCATGTTGCCATGCCTATACCCGTTTTGCATTTCTTTTTTTGAACAGTATATAAAAGGATGAATGTACATTTTATGATCACAGGAATGCAGGAAACTGACCACATTGCTATTAAATTGAATATTTCCATTACGTCAATATTTTTTGACAAGCAGAGTGGCTATTCAATTACATGTAGCAGAGTTCCACTGTACATGTATCTCAATATCTGGGATCTCAATAGATCCGAGTTGCCTGACAAATCATCTGGCACCACTTACTGATCTTTTGGTGTCCAAGAATTCTGACTTTGCTTGCTCATACATACATGTGACATGTATTGATCATCCAGTGCACCCTCTGTCCCAGAAAAGACCCTTTCCCATTTTTCTTGGATAAGCCCTGGGATCATCATCTTAAACTTTGCCTGTGCTTCTAAAACCATTTTAACCCTATCTAATTATCACACATATTAAAAAAATTTATTTTAATTATTTTTTTCTTCAAATGTTTCAATATATTTAGACAAAACCACATTTGACCCCCTCACTGGAACAAGATCATTCCAATGGGTGGGGGTAGGAGGGGGGGGGGGGAGGCAGGTAATGATGTGCTTTTGTTTAAATGTTCTGAAAAACAGTTCTTCTCCAACTGCCCTATTTGTAAATTACACAGGGGATGCAGTCGATTTGTGAAAGGAACACTGAATTAATCATGGGAGGAACTCCACTCAACGAGTGTTTTAGTGATAATCCACTCTACATGTATCCGCATGTATAGACATAAAATGAAGTGACAACTCTTTGTTAATTGGATCAGTGAGTGCTACAAGGGATCTGTTGATTGAACAATGTGCTGTAAAACCATATTTGGCTTCAATACAATGTACATGTACATCATTTTTGTAGGTTTAGTACATGTGCATCATTTATTTGCTTTACTCAGCTGTAATGTATACACAAGTTTCTGGCCTCACAATTGTTTCCTTACAGTTTAATGGAGAGAGCCTGTTTTAAGAAAATATTTTATTAACAAAATTCAATTTGAAGTAAACACTGCTAACGGAAAGTAATATACAGTGCTCCATTGAAGATTTTGGCATTAACTCTTTGCATGCCACTGGTGGATATTCCTGGTCAGGACAGAAAATCTTTTGCCACAAAAATAAGTAAAATTTGAGCACAGTTTTTAACAAATATTTCCAGCAGAAATTGTGTAGACTGTTGATCAATGATTTCTGGAGTCAAATTTTCATAAATTTCTAGTCAAAAATCTAGTCGTGGCTGCTGTAAAGCAGGCATGACTCGATTTAAGAAAAATATTTGTAAAACACTTAGCGCCGGTTAAGAGTAAACCCTTTACCTATCACAACGACCAAAACTGTAGAGTGTTATTCACAAAACTAGCTATTTAAATTTTAATATTTTTCATTTTTTACCTAAAAAACAAAGCCCATGCCCACCCCACCCCTCCCTCCCCCCCCCCCCCCCCCCCCTCATTAGAATGAGCTTGGTGAGTTTGTTTCGGTCAAGAGTCATAAGCTGTTGTGTTTTAAAAGCCGAACATTTAAATTTTTAGTGATTCATAAATTTGGGGGGGGGGGGGGGGGGGAGGGGTTAAGTGTTGTCTTCTATCTGAGGTGGGTAAAGAGTTAAGGATATTTATTCATCCCTGAACTTTTTTTTAGCAATGAGTATTTTACCGCTTGGAATATTTTTGCAAAATATATTTAAAATTTTTGTTGGGTAGTATACAATTTGCAGTAGGGGAAATGGTGGCTCAATGGTTATGGCATTGGACATCAAACTGAAAGGTCAACGGTTTGATCCCCACCAGGGGTAACTGTGTGGTGTGTCTCCTTGGGCAAGGAACTTCATCCAGATTGCCCATATGGGAGCATGGTGGCACTGTATGCTAAGGAATACTACCTATCGATGTTGCACTTGCCTTCAAACAATGCTAACTCTGCTTGTATGGAGATAGTACATTGGTGAGTCTGACAGTACTCGCCGTCGTAAGATGATTCACTCTGGGTACTCCAGCTTCCTCCACCTGTAAAACTGCCAGACACGAGGTGACCTGGTTGTCAAAAGTGTTGTTAAAACCCAATAAAATAAATACATGTTGCAGTATGTCAGTGTCATGTTGGGTCACTGCTTTCAGTAGAAGTGTTTGGCACAAGTTCAAATAGAGCTGGTCATCAGGGGTGGCTAAGCCCCTTGAAAAAAACATCATAATACAGCAGCCTTGGCAATATATAAAGTTATTGAGCACAAACTAATTTAAAGTTAAGGTCACTGTGACCAAGACCTTTGGCAGAATGACCCAATGCTATGTTTTTGAGACAAAAATTGAAAAAATAATGAAAACTGAATAGCGATTTTTGTGAATAGTGCTGGCTGGTTTTTACCAGTTCGTTGGGGGAAAGAGTTAAAACCAATGCTAGTTCCAGTTTTTAAAACTGTCTAAAAATTCTATGTTAGTGTGCTAAATGTGCATGTATAAGTAAGCTTAAATATAGTTTGGCCATTACTTCTTAAACTGTATCAGCAGCTTTTAGATATATTTGTAAACTGCATATACAGCACAACAAGAAATGAAAGTGTCAATGACAATGCAGCTCAACTTGTCCTTTAAGGGACTGAACAAAATAGAAAGCTCCAGTAATGTCAAGTCATTTAATCAAGTTTCTACAGAAAAGACATAAGACCAAAGCTACATATGAAATCTGAAAAAGATCGGGCAAGGCATGCGACATGTAGGGTGTACTAATGCAATTGCTGACAATTTCTATACTAAATCCAAGAGAACTGATGGCGGCCATGTTTTTAACAAAATTCAGAGAAATTAGATAGCTCCCATGACATCACACCAAACGTACATATGAAATTTGAACAAAATCGGGTAAGTGATGTAGGGTGTGCTCATCGAAATTGTTGATAATTTATATGCCAAAGCCAAGATGGCTGCTGGCGGCCATGTTTTTCAACAAAATTCAGAAAAATTCCACGGCTCCCATATCGATATGACACCAAAGCTACAGATGAAATTTGAAAGAGATCAGGTGAGAGATGTGCCATGTCGGGTGTGCCAATGGAATTGTTGACAATTTTTATGCCAAATCTAAGATGGACTTTGGTGGCCACATTTTTCAATAAAATTCAGAAAAATTCAATAGCTCCCATCTAGACAATATCCTAAAGTAACATATGAAATTTGGAACTGATCGGGTGAGAGCTGCGGCCTGTAGGGTTGCCAATAGAATTGGCAATTTATGTGCCAAATCTCAGATGGCCACGAAATTCAGAAAAATTTGATAGCTCCCATCTAGACATTGTCCCAAAGCCACATATGAAATTTGGAACTGACCAGGTGAGAGCTGCAGCCTTTCGGGTCTGCTAAAGAAATTGTGGATGAACGGACGTACGTAGATGTACAGGTAGACGACAGATCACAACCCATCTCAATAGCTCACACCTGATGTTGTCAAGTTCGCACTAAAAAAGTGTGGAATACCCACCAGAAAATTTTACCCTTTCTTCCTCCACTAATATGCAGACACCCAGCAATTTTTTAAAAGCTGTCTTAGTTTTTCAACTAATATGAAGAGCTTGCCCACTTCTGCTAATTGAGAAAATACAAATATCATGTAGTTACATGTATATTCAGGGATGTAGCTAGAGGAGAGGTGTCTCCCCCTCCCCAATTATCACCTAAAATTTTAAAAGTTGAAAATTCAGCGCTGTAAATTGAAATGTTGGAAATTCAATATGATCAATCATTTAATTTGCTCTTATCATATTTTTTCAGTCAGAGCCAAAGTAATTTTCCAATTTCCAATCAAATTCTCCAACCTTCCCAATCAGCTAACAACATTTTCTGAAATTCTGACTTGAATCTGCGACAGTCCACTTTTTCATATTCATCAATCTGTTTCCCTTATACTGATCAGGCTAAACAAGGACTATAGACAGACAGCTATTCAGCAAATACGTACTCCTTCCAACTGACAGCCAGTTGACCTTACATATTCTGCTCGTCAGTTGGAAAGAGTAGGCATTGGCTGAATAGCTGCCAGTCATGTAGCCTGGTCAATGTAAGGGAAAACTCATCGACCTACTTGGGGAAATGTATTTTTCTTGTGGATAAAATGACTACATTTAAGCCAGAAGGAGGACTCAGAATCTATCACAGGATGCATCCTCCTCAAACCCCTCTTGGCCCCCCATGCCCCCACCCCATGCAGGTCTGCAGTCCTCAGGACATGCCCATGGCATGTCATGCTGGAATCCCAACCCCAGTTAGAAATCTAACTGATCCCCCCAGCAAAACCTCTAGCTGCATCCCTGTATATGTTATTATTGTAGTTATCCAACATCTTATTTCAACAAGTATGTCTATAACAGACCAACATAATGAAATTGATTACCATTGGTTTTATTTGCATTTGAACATTCATATACAAACATGTAACTATAAATAAGCATTCAATATTAATTAATCTTTATAATTTTTTAAATAATTCTCTTTCAAGTTTCAACCCTTTTAATACAAAAAAGTTAGTAGTTCTGCAATCTGTAAATGAATGATATCTCTTTCTGTTGATGGATGAAAATATAATTAATCACATCTCATGTTGATTAGGTAAAACTCACATGAGGTTCACCTAAATTAAACTTAGTAAAAAAAACACACTGAAGCCAACAGACATGAAAAAATGCATAACCTGCAAAAAATTCACAAAACAAATATACTTTCAGTCAGAATACAATGAACTCAGAATAAAATAGAACACAAACTTTTGTTTCTTCTTTGTTTTATTTTATAACATTATCCTTAAAATTAGAAATATTTGATAATGGGTAAAATATTTTTATTAGTGACCTCAAGACCTTAAACTACACAGCAGAATCCTGTTGATTGAATAGCCACTCTGCCAGTGAAGAATATTCAATTAACAGCAGTTTTCAATCAACAGAAATTTGGTCATTTTTCAATATTCCATTGAAGAAGAGAGCATTTAGATTGTACAGTAAAACTCAGTCAATAGACATTAATATTCAATCAACAGGAATTTGGTTACTACCTGTATTCCAGTAATAAACTGAGCATTTATTCTATATCTTGTTCGACAGAGCTTGTGGAGCTCTCAAACAAGAAATAATAGATTGATTGTCTGAACTGGATACACTGAGGCCAAATCAATGTACCAGGTACCAACGTGGAGCATTCAGTGGTTGACAGAAATTGTTTGATAGATTCCAAGATATTTTATTCGATAACTGGAGTTTACTCTCTACCCCGTATGCAACTAACAGATCAGATTTGTTCTAAATGTATGGTAAATAGTTTGGTGTTTGGAATTTATATGCAATTAACAGGGATACTCAATTAAGAGATATCCAATTTATTTATTTATTGAGGTTTACTGACATTTTTGGCAGCCAGTGCGACCTTGTGTCAGATAGTTAATGGATGGAGGAAGACAGAGTAACCGGAGAAAGCCACCAAGCAGTGGTGAGTAACTATCAGACTCCCCATCGTATTAACTCCACACAGGCAGGATTAGCATTAGTTGAGGGCAAGTGCATCAATGACGTGCAGTATGCTTCAGTACACAGTGCCACCATAGGCAAGCAGGATTAAGTGCCATGCCCATGGACACAATGCAGCTACCACTGGTCAGGATCAAGCCGTGGGCATTTCACTTTGAACTTCAGTGTTCTAACCACTAAGCCACTGTGCTCACGGAGGTTGAAAAGGTCTGTAAACACAGGAGATTTATAGGTTGTCAGAGTTATTCTTTGACAAATTACAATACTTTTTATTCTATTAACCCAATGCACAGGATACCATAATTTTGATTATCGCTTTTTAAAATTTTTCAAAACAATTTCAACAAAACCATATCATGTGACCTCTCACTGGAATAGGCTTGATATGCTCATTCTAATGAGGGGTCACATGATGGTATGGTTTTGTTTAAATTATTTTAAAAAAATTTTTTTTTAACTGTTTAATTTGAAAGTTATGTGGGCAGGTTTCATAAGGTAAAGGGTTAACAGAAGTTTACTCTAAGATCTATTTACAAATAACAGGGAAAATTTGTTCTGAAGGGATGGTAAATGGTTGGTATTGGAAGAAACATTCAATTAATATGGTTATTTCATGGCCAAAATCCACTGTTGTACTCGGAGAGCAGATTACTTTCAATACACCAAAAAAGTGGAGTTCTCACCAACTCCATGTCTGCAAAAAAGGCACCAGGAGTTCAAGTAAAATTTCAACAAATGGACCTCTGTGCTAAACCCAGAGGTTAATCAGCTGAAACTTTGTGAATCATAAACTCATTAACAGAATTTGATACTTACAAAATGACTGCTGTGGACTGGTAACTTTCCATGGACGGGCAATATTTCCATGTATGCAATAATATTAGATTCCAAACACTAATGATAGGAATAATCATGAAATAAATTTTTGCTGATTATAATTTTTATTACCTGTAAAACGCATGTGAAGACATCACTGCCCACGTGTGGATTACTATCAGTCCACGACGATTGTACTGCATTACTTTGGAGGAAACTTTACTCTCTGAGTATTTGTTTTGTTTGTTTATTAGGGTTTAATGACACTTTCAAAAGTCAGGGTCACATCGTGACAGACAGTTTTACAAGTGGTGGCATCTTGGGTACCTATAGATGTCCACAGAGTAGCGGCAGGCTCAACTGTCAGGCTCTCCAAATCATTAAGTCTGCACAAGCAGAGTAAGCAACAGATAAAGGCAAGTGCACCATCGACATGTAGTATGCTTCATTACACAGTGCCAACATGCACACACATGGTCAATCAGGATTAAGTGTCTTGCCTAAGGACACAATGAGGTAACCACTGGTCAGGATTGAAACACTGACCATTCAGTTTACAGTCCAATGCTCTAGCCACTGAGCCACCATGCTCCCTCTGTGAGTATTTAGTTTTTAACCCTTTACCCAACGAATCGCCTGCATCCGCCCACGTAATATGCAAATTGAGCAGTTCAAAAAATTAAATTTTTCAAAATATTTCAACAAAACCATATCATGTGACCCCCTCATTGGAACAAGCTCATTGAGCTCGTTCCAATGAGGGGTTACATGATATGGTTTTGTTGAAATTTTTGGAAAAATTTTAAAAACTTATATTTAAAATAATAAATTTTGATATCGTCTGCGTTGGGTAAAGGGTTAAGTGATAATCCACTCTCAATGTGCATTTCAAGAGTATCTTCCAGTTGAACAATATTGTCATTCCTGTAATCAAGGGAGCACTAGCACCGTTTCAGCTGATGGATCTATGGGCTCAAATAGAGGGTCAAATGTAGCTTCTTTTTTCTTTCTTCCTTCCTAGGTGGAAACTCCACCCCCACAAGTGTTTCAGTGATAATACATTCACAACATTCTGTATCATACATTACCATTTCCATTAGAAATTGTTTGATCATTGTTTTGGGGTGTTTTACATCACTTTCAAAATTTACATTACTTTCAGTATCTACAGCTATAACATGTCCCTGACATATCTATTAAGGCCAACTTTACCAGGGATTTATGATTATGATGTTCACTTTTGAACAACTGCATCCCCAACATTTGTGTCAACGGATGCCATTTTACCTAGAAATCAGAACTTGTCTACAGTACGGCCGCCGTGGACTGGCCAGTTCCCACAGGTGGGTAATATTTCCATGGACACAATAATATTAGGTTCCAAACACTAATTATGGGAATAATCATCAAAAATTTAATTAATGAAGCACCGGGTACAATCAATTAAAATTTTGCTGATTATGATTTTTACTACCCTGTACCCAGTGGTACCTGGTAAATGCATGCCTGGACATCACTGCCCATGTGTGGATTAATTATGACCAGTCCATGGCAACTGCACTGTATCTCAGTAAACAAACACTCCTCCACTTTCAGACACTCATTCTAACCATTTTTTAACCCTTTACTTAACAAATTGGCCACATCCGCCCACATAATTTAAAAGAGCAGTTTCAAAAATTTCAACAAAATCATATCCTGTAACTCCTCATTAGAATAAGCTTGTCAAGCTTGTTCTAATGAGGTGCCTGCCACATATAAGGTTTTGTTGAAAATTTTTGTTTGATTTTAAAAATTATTTGAAATAATAATAAATTTTGATATCATCTGTTACAAAAGTGACAGTTTTTGACAAGTTTTTTAGAGGATATCTAGTGTTTTTGAGTGGATTCTGAAAGTTATCTCATGAGTGACCGAGACAAATATTTATTTTTTGCGAGCACTTGCATCCACCCAAAAACTCTAGATTTTCTTTTTGTTATACGTTTTTTATAAGAATCTGATAATTCCTGTCGATAATTCCACTTGTTTCAACCTTGAATCGATGCATCAAAGCAAACAGCTAATGTGCATTGATACACATAAGTGATTTGCTTGATACTCCGAACAGGTAGCATCTTGCGATCTGATTCAGCTGGTGGGTTTCATGTGTGAATACATGTTGAATTATTGCTGGAAATGATCGGTATGCACTCAAAAACACTAGATTTTCTTTTCATTATAGGTTTTTAGAACAAATTGATCATTTCAGGTGATAATTTGACTCGTATTCACTTTGAAGTGATGCTTTGAAAGCTGCCATTTTGATTGATACAGTGAAAATGAAAATTCCTATATCTTCACAGTGGGAGGATACGATTTCTATCTTTCCGCAATATTTTTGATAATCTATCGTTTAGGATATAATACACTGTGTGATTATACACTGTAAAATCCAGACGGTGTTAAAACCAAAACTTGCTGTCATGTTTTTAAGAGCTTTTTCGGTGGAAACAAACTTTCATTTCACCCCTTTCATCAGTTGCAAACACCAACTTCTGATATCGTTTGTTGGAAAGCTTTTTCAAATGCAAAAGAAAATCATTCCTGTTTTTCTTTCACTTAGAACTTTCATTTCTTGTAAAGTTCTTTTTTTGCAGAGCTTGGAAGTGTCAATAAAAAGGGTTTCTTATACAGCGCAGATGTTGTGAAGCCCATTGGATCTTCACTTTGAAAATGTTACAACCATACGGCTTGAACTGAAAGGGACTTTTAAAGTGATCTATTGTTTTAAGATTTCTTAGTTAGTCTACAACTTATGAGACTCCCTGTTTGTGTTCATATGTGCAGACTGCTAAGTATTGACAGATTGGGGCCCAATGTTTAGCCAACCATGGCATGAACTTGTCCGACAGTTCTTACATACACACAGCTTAGCTTTTTGGTGAGTCATGTGTAGCCAAGGTGTCTATAACCATTTTAATTACCCACAACAATTGGCAAAGCCATTGTACAGTATGGTCGCCCATAGACTGGTCACTTTCCATGGGTGGGCAGTATTTTCACAGATACAATAATATTATATTGCAAACACTAATTATAGGAAAAATCATCAAAAATTTAATTAATGAAGCACTAGGTACAAACAGGTGCTTCATTAATTAAAATTTTGCTGATGATGATTTTTTATTACCTGGTAAATGCATGCATGGACATCACTGCCCACACATGGTTTACGACCAGTCCACGGCAACTGTACTGTAAAAGCCATGCTAGAGTGGTACAGCTATAAAGATGACACTGCTATTCGCCATGGCTACTTGGGCAAGTGCAACTCATTCATCACTAAATTAGCAGCAACACCTGTGATAGGTTTATGCCCATGCAGGAGTAGTGACAGGTGGGGGGGGGGGGGGGCAGTGGGGTCTACAACCCATGTTGAGATACTCTTTCCCCATGTTGGGGAGCACATGCCCCCTTATCGGAGAAATCTTGGAGATAGCATTGCACCCATGCAGAGGTCTTTGAACATGCCAATTACTGAGCAATAATACACCAACCTATTGCTGTTTGATGAGGCAGATCCCTGTTACCCCTGCTGCCCCCCCCCCCCCCAATTTAATCACTGCATAGACATAACTTAACAGTATAACAGTATGCACAGGGTTTTTTGGTACTCTACCCTCATTCTCTGGACCACTAGAAACCTGAGGATACAAAAAAGTTTTCACCTAATGGACCACTGAATTATCCACCTGCCCTGGTGGTCCAACAATTGCAGACGTCATGTTGGGTCCTCAAATTTCTAATGCCCTATCAATAAAGGGTGTGGGAAGATAGATGTCCGCCTGTTGAGTGCTGAGTATCAAATTTCACATATGTATTCTGTAAGATAACGCAGTATCACTCTTCCTCTAAGAGAAAAAAAGTATACGCTAATATTAAAAGAACTTTGTCTATAAGAAAAGACATTCAGGTAAATTCACAAAACGTCCCAATAATCTATTCTGAATTATAAAGCGACACGTCGGTGCCGAGCTGAGTGACATGTGTTCTTAACGCCGTAAACTCCAATTGTTTGCTGAACCTCTACATTCAATGGGAATTTTAGAGCTCTGCAAGGTACAGTGATTCGACCCGGGGACAATAACAATCAAACTCAACGAGAATCGATTTTTTTGGGAACACAAGCGTTTGAGACCGTGAGAAGTTCACAAATTCCTCTACAGGTGTCGTGAAAGCTTCTGTAATTAAATAGAGGGCAACGCGAAAGCCAAAGTTATTCAAGCGTATCGAAAGTTGAGAAGAAAATCGCGGCCAGTTCTGAGAAATTACCCTGTCGTGATCAGGAACAATCTAACATTTCCCTAAAACCACGTCAGAAATGAAAACTATACATGTAGATACTTCAAAATATGCAATGCTAGATCGTCTGTACATCAATATCAATACACATGTACGCACGTCGTCAAGACTTGGTGACATTTATATTGAAAAAAAAATTATCGAATACTACATCTTTTTGTGGAAATCAAAGTTCGCCATTCCACTGAAAATAACCTTTCGGAACTTTCCAAGAAATAATGGCAAACCAGGCCTTTTTTATAATGTACAGAAGAAAAATCGTCTTCATTGCCCTCAGCTAATTTCGTTTATACCCGTAACGCAGGTAAAGTAAAGAATCATGTCTCAAACTATGATAAATTAGAACTGCACTCCCGAAACCTGTTTGAGTGGGATGATGATTCTAAAATGAAAATCGATAAATTACTGAAGCATCCGACTTTTTAATACTAAATTTTAACTGTGAATTAACAATTTCCCATGAATTAAATCTAACTGCATCCTCAAAAATTATCATCAAAGGTTGGAATATTTTCACCTGTCCAATTAAAGAGGACTTTCATGTGAGTCAGCCATATTAGCTGTAGAGGTTGATTTCAAGAATTGGTGACAAGCGGGAAACTTTCTGAGTTCCTCTTCAGGTGATCGGTCACCTGAGAAATTAAAAAAAAGATTTCTCCCCTCACCTTTCGATAATATCTTCAGTTTTCGATCCACCATTCAACTTCTTTCGATCTTCGACAGTTCTTCAACAATAATTCTGTCTTTATGAAACTTCTGAGAATTAGGCGTTCTTTTTCTTTCTCAAGTGGATTGTGTACACAGGTAGATAATGGATTTTGGTCGATAGGTGGCGTTTATCTTTTGTGCTCCAGCAGACGATCAAAGTCTGGCTGGCACTGATTTATTTACCTGCCGGAATCAAGTGGAAGGTGTGACAAACGACAAATCGTCGTTGAATTCCGTTCCGATTTCTCATTAATTATTACGATTTGGCTGCTTTAACAACATTTGACTTTAAATAATTCTAAGAGTGCCGTCATTCAATTTTATGCAACGATGTATAATATACTCTTCCATTCAAATCAGGAAGATGTCGACCAAGTTATTTGGGACATTCTACATAACGTGGGGACAAAATTGGATGATTTACAAGTTGTGAAATTCGTATCACTAAACAGTTCAGAACTGCACCGTAATATAATTTATACCGTTCATTTGAAGACGTTTTAAGAAGCAAGACAATACTCCTCGGTCTATGAGCCATAAATTTCTGTTATTTCGTGTCTTTGGTTATTGGCGACAGACTGTTTAACCCTTTACCCAACGTAACTGCCAAAACTGGCCAGCGTTATTCTCAAAAATCACCAATTAATTTTCATTTTTTGTCTCAAAAACATAGGTTATAACCCCTCATTGGAACGAGCTCATCGAGCTCGTTCCAATGAGGGATCATAACCTATGTTTTTGAGACAAAAAATGAAAAAAATTAGTTATTCAAGAATTTTTTGCAGGTGTCGCTGCTTTCATTAGGTAAAGGGTTAACCCACAAGGTAACAAAATTACCCGAAGAAAAAATGAAAGTGAACAGTTTTCTTTATTATTAACAGTACAAAAAATTGAAACTAGGATATTTCGCATCAAAGAAAAGACGACACAGACGTAAAGTCAAAATGGAACAGATCAAAATGCAAAAACATTGAGGGGATACCAGGAAGGGTGGAATGAAGGGGGTTAGCGGAGGCTGCAGCCAGGGGTGTGGCTAGACGTTTCCGATTAGGGGTGTAAGGTATTGAATTTTCAACTAGGGGGAGGGGCCGGGATGGGCCCCCCCCCTCCAGTTGGAGGTTCACTACCGAGAAACATTTTGAAAATAAAGCCCTGAAAGGGGGCATAAAATTTAATATAGTAACTGAAATGCCAACGCATTTATGATAGAATTATCAGGTTATTATTATTTGGTATTAATCTGGGAATTGAATATGTGCTAAACAAATGCTCAAGCTGAGAACTCTGAGCAATTCACACCTCATATAACATTAAATCAGATCTTATGCAGGAATGATCAATTTTCGATGTTTCATCATTTTGTAACTGGGACTGATGGAATTAACTCAGGATAACGATTTTACATGATATGATTTTCTTGAAGTGCATTTCAATAAGTAAACGTACTATAGAAATCTCGTACCGATTGACATCATGCATACTTATGAAGCTCGATATTGCGTACACTGAGTTGAAAATAGTAACAGTCCGATTTTTTGCCGATTTGAAACCGAGATGGAATTTTGGAAAGTAGAGGAGACATCAGCATCACCAAAGAAGCTCTTAAATCTAAATAGATGGAATTTCCAACTACTCATGACTTGCCCTCCGAATTTCCAACTATAGGAAATTTTGGCCAGGATTGGGGGTGGGGGGGGGGGGTGGGGGTTGACACCCCATACCCCCCTGTAGCCACGTCCCTGGCTGCACCTCCCCCACCAGGGAGATCTAGCTCCCTCCTTCGGGAAGAGTGCCTCTTTTATTGTTACGTAATCCCTGTAGGGGTGCACAAGCCCCCCCGGCTCCAACACTGGCTCGTAAGCTATCCTTTCAATGAGATTCGAAGAGAATCACACCCTAAACACAAATACACGACAAGCAAGACATTTTTGTGTGCTTTCCATTATAACCATCCAATCTATAGTCTACTGCGCCCACTCTCGCTTGGGGTTCAAGAATGGTCGATGTTCGAACTGTCGCCCTTTGTCAGTAAAATTGTAAGCCCACAGCTGAGGGGGTTCATCCGTTTGAACGCCTGTTCCTTTTGACTTTAATTATCGGAGATGTTCAGGACCGAGGAGAGGAAATTCGCGCCCCAGAATTAATTCTGTGACAGGCCCCTTTCGAAAGTGTCGGGATACTGATGCAGATGCCTAATTTCTTGAAGTGAAGAATTTTTGAAGTGATTACACCAGGTCTGGTGCATATGAATATAGATAACAGTCTATTAACCCTTTACCCAACGTAACGGTCAAAACCGATCATACAGCGCTATTCACAAAAATGCCATTCGATTTTCATTATTTTTTAATTTTTTTGCCTCAAAACATAGCATATAACCCCTCATTGGAACGAGCTCGTTGAGCTCGTTCTATTGAGGGGTCATAAGCTATGTTATTTTTTATGCAAAAAAAATGAAAAAAATAGATATTCAATAATTTTGTTTGCAAGTGTCGTCTGTTTTTCATGTTAAGAAAAGGATTAACAGATTCAGTATCTCCACGGGGCGCTCCCATTCCTTCTTTACATGAGTGGCAACTAGTATTCCAATACGACGGGCAACATATCTTGCTGATTCTCGCTCGGGTCTCGAGGGGCTTGCCACAGGAGTCAGAACTTTGGGGGACCCAGGCCTGACCAAAGAATCCTGGACTCCTGGGCCAACCCTTGGCCTCCGAAGTTCCGGGCCACGGGGTTACTACTCCGGGCCCCACCCTCTCCCCGGCCCTGGAGATGTTACACAGAGTGACACAAAAAGCCCCCATTTTACTCCAAATTTTAGTTATTTACCTGACACGAAGGCTGCATTGTGCTCCTAATTTTAACCTTTTTCTTGAATCGATAACTTCTCCAAAATATTTTTTTATTTTATTTTGTTGTTATACTTGTAACCCTTAATTGCCACAGCCATTTTTACCATATATGGATAACCTATATGCATGCCTATGTGTTAGGAAGCTTAATAACATCTATAACACACTTGTGACTCTATCATCTGATTAGTTATTGTTGAGCACTCTTTAAACCTTTCCAACAACTAATCAGATGATAGTGTAAGATGAACGTGCCCCCAATTGCCCACATGGGGGCACAGTGGAGCTGTGCACTAAGGCGTACTGAATGTCAATGGTGCACTTGTCACCCAATCCTAACCCTGCTTCTGCAAAGTTAGTACGTTGGGGAGTATGACATTGCTCGCCGCTGTTTGGTGGTTCTCTACGGGTATTAAGGCTTCGTCCACCCGTAAAATTGCCCGACACGAGGTGACCCCAACAGTCAAAGTATCGTTAAACCCCACAAAAAATGAACGTGCAGAACATCATCATAAAATACGCGACAATAGATGGGAATGCTAGAGTTAGTGTTAAAGAACAGCTTAAGACAACAGCATGATAGAATTATTCCAGAAATAACTCTTCTTTTTGAATTTTCTGAATATACACGCAAATCAGAGACGTAAAAAGAGGGGAGAATGAGGAGGGGGACGATCCCATAGAAAAAGGTTGGAAAATGTTCTGATCGTCGGATTTTTTTCACGCCTTTTCTTGGAAAAATTGGACAAAACAGAAGGAAAATTTTGTTACTCTGGCTAAAATATGCTTTGACAACTGAATTTTCGATAACTAAACCGTTTGAGGCACCAGAAGAGACAGAACTTTGGTTTCAACTGTGAAATCCGTTGAAAGATTTTATGCATGTGTCGGAATATTATGGCCTAGCCTCTATTCCCGCCCACCCACCCACAAGGAAAAACCCACAACGCCAGTGGTGTAGATAAAAATGTTCAACTGATTTTGCTGGTGAATCTTTTCACATAATCTTCACCTAAAAGTTTCATATTTTCCCCAACAACACCTTAAGACCGCATTTAAACGAGCTTGTCGATTTCGTTCCAGTTTTTTTTTTTTGCACTGGGTGGGTGGGTGGGGGTCATAAGCTATTTCCCGGTAGAAATCGTACATAAATGTGTGTGTGTGGTGGGGGCGTTGTGTCTATATTTCATGTAGATCAGTGTGAATTTTATTAATTTGCAAAGCATGAAGTTAACCATAAAAATTGTTTTCAAATTCAAAGTTTCCAGCAACTGTCCGGTAAAGGTATCCGTCGATACATGTGATAGAGTCATTGGAAGGAATGAGTTAACGACCACTGCATGCGCACTTCCACGCTGCCGTACATGACAGCTATATATATTTGCCCGTAAACATTTTTTGGTCTGGCGTTCATTTTCGCATTACACGCATTTTCTCGAGAGCGAAGGCGTTACACGAATCAGCGAGAGCTGCGTAGGAGTGAGTTCGCGTGGGGCATTCCTTTCTCTGCTGAAGTGGATTTCGGATTTTCCCTTAGAAAATATTTAACTTTTTGGAAAATGAAGATGTCTGTTCCTCAAAAACACCAGATGTATACTTCACGGGATATCAGGTGTCCCTTTTTTCGTGACGGAAATCATCACGATTGTGTCTTTCCTCACAGAAGGCATACATTGCCCATTTGATATCTTGGTCGAGGACAGGGATGACAGCAGCTATCCTACCTCAGTCGATGACAGGCCCAGGCATTTTTGCGTGTAGCGTGTAGAAGTAGATTCTTTGCAATGTTTTCAAATAACCAGCAGAAGCTAACTTGCATGTAGATGTACGAATTAGGACGACCAGAAGACCTTATAAGTAATAAGTGACCCGAGGATTCTTGGGGGGGGGGGGGGGGGGGGTGGGAGGGGGAGCCCGTTACTGACGGACCAGTCCCTACAAGTGTATTCGAATATGCCAGCTGACCGAGCTCACGACTGCGATGAGCTGAAAAAGCTATTTTCATACGGTATCAGCTCACAGAAGAGGGCCTCCGTGTTAAATTCACAGAGTGTCGAATATGCCCGCTGACCGAGCTCACGACTGTGATGAGCTGAAAAAGCTATTTTCATACGGTATCAGCTCACAGAAGAGGGCCTCCGTGTTAAATTCACAGAGTGTAAGCCCGAAAAGAGTGAAAGCGTCTACCGGTTCGGGTCGCGGGCCAAGGGCCACGAGATATTTCGACCGGTGGATCGAGCTAGCAGAGAATGAGGAGTCAAGTCAGTCTCCGAGAGATCGGCTCGTTCGGGAACAGTTCTTGTCAATGTGCACCCCGGTAAAGACAAGTTTTGTTAAGGAAAGGAAACCGGGGAACGCAGCTGACATGCTCAAGGTGGCCGAGCAGTTTTCAGAGGCCATCGGGGATGAGATTGTCCAATCACGGTCGGGACAGAACAGAAATCACGCGGCTGCAAAGGCACCAATTAAGATTAACCATCCATCCAGAACACCGACAGGCGTAACCAGGGTAGCTCGAGGGTCAAGGATGTGCTCCGTTTCGTCTGCGAGAAATGAGCGCTCATAGCCCAGGACTGTTGTAGTAAGTCCACCACCGTAAGAGTTAACGGCGGGGGACCTAGAAACGGGAAGAGAATAATCACCCACCCACTGAGAACTGGGGAAAGGGGAATAGAGGTACCCAACCCTGGGGGAAAGACAGACAGACAGCGACACTGTACCAGACTGCGACCACCTTTGTGTTTTGATTGATGTGACGGTCAGGCGCCCCCACCCCGCGAGGATATACGCCTTTATTCTGCTGCGAGATGGAAGCTATGTGCATAGAGACACCCATTTATGGAGAGTAATCATGGGGCTATGGCACACCCGGATGGGGAGTGGTTAGTAAAGAAAACTCACAAGAGGCGGCAGCTTATGTTACACAGGCCCGGGTCGCCAGGGACAAACGGTCGATTAAGTAACTGAACTTACCCGGGGAGCGGTGGAAAAAGTCCACATGGAAATTTGAATGAGGACCCCTTCTCTAGATGATATGATGAAATTACCAAGGAGGGGGAGCCGGCAATGTAAATATAAATTGAATGAGACTTGTCGTTTGGCAAGATCTGAGGTGAGGAAGGCCATAGGAAAGGGCAGCCTTTCACGGTAAACGTGTATGACCCTGTCAAAAAGTGAGCAGAGAATGACCTCAAGCTACTGGCTGAGAAAGGGAACCCCAACTCGTGGGGCCGAGTCTGGTTATCTCCCCTGGGAGAGTGGGTCAGGCCAAATGGACGAGTGCTTGCTGCTATTCTACTGGGACCCAGAGTGAGGTCCGGGAGGTCTGTAAGTCCAGGTGGCATAGGTCACGAGGGGCGGGGGTGGGGTAGGAATTGCCCACCTCCTACGGTAAGGTCGGGAGTGGCCCACAAAAAGGGGTTGCGGGCAACCAGATACCACAGCGGGGGAATAGTGTGCGGGCAGAGGCACAGAGGACACAGGCGTTCAGGAAGTAACGCTTGGAGGGAAGATATAGGGTAAATGAGTCAATACAGACCATGTCATGGGCAATTTTGGAAACCAGAGTAAGGACCATCGGGTTCCATGGAGGCATAGAGACCGGGATCTTAGGACATGGTACAAGGGGCCAAGGATAGGTCGCCAATATCAGTGGTGGTGGTTGTACTTGGTAAAATTAGACACCGCGGGGTAACCCGTCTGCTGGCATGTGTCGGGTGATGGGTAACCTGTCAAATGTAAAGGCAGAGTTATATATATAGTTTGTGCATATGATATTCGAGTGTATATAACATATCCGAGAATTTGAGTTCGTTGGGCATAAGGTGGAAATGATACGATGACAAGTTTAGACGGATGGGAAGTGCAGACCCACCTCAGACGAAGCGACAGGTTGGATCATTTCTGGGCCAGGCTGGGTACAAGTTCATTCAGAATTTTGTCGAAGTACCCCTGACCGACTTGACGAAAAAGGGGCAGCCGAATAGAGTGAAGCGGGGACCTCATCAGGAGACGTCCTTCATGACATTGAAAGACTTGTGCAGGTCGCCTATCCTGCGACTGCCAGGTTTTCCCAGGCCGTTCCTGGTGCAACCTGACGCCTCGAACACAGGGGTGGTGGCTGTGTTGCTACAGGAGACCACTGATGGACTGTTCCCCGTTGCATATGCTAGCAAGAAATTACTACAGAAGAAGCAAAACTACTCAGTACTAGAGAAGGAGTGGCTCTTGCTGTGAAATTTACCTAAAAAGAAAGATGAAGATGAATACCAAATATCAACTAATTCTATACATCATGAGGAGAATACTTTTAAAGGGGCACGATGCGTAACCTCACCCACGCCGCGTAAAGGTGAGTTGGGGCAAGTATGAGAAGGGCCTCCTGAGGAGAACTGTGTAAAATAGGGGGTCAGTGAGGCCTTTCCGTGGTTTCTTTACACATTGCCACCAAAATAAGCATTTTATATAAGCTCATTCAAATTCTGCAAAAGGAAGCAAATTTTTAACGGCCTATATAATTTGTACTCTAATCGTGGATGTTCATGTGTTTTGCGGATAATACCATATCCCCTGGCCTTGGTGCATGTAAAAATAATTAAGCTATAAAAATTGGGGAGGGGACGCCCCTCCGGACCCTGCCATGGCTATTACTCCTGTAACTCTAGAGATCTTTCCGGGATTCAGTTGTCGTGGTTAAGGCAGCTGGTTTCTTGGAAAGGACTCGTTCGATAATGATCATCCGACAGTACACCGACGTGTCCGCTAATCTTATAAAACTCAAATTTCAGTGTGAGTAGGGCCCAATGAGAAAAAACATTTTTATATAAGCAATCTTCCACCAAACTACTGCCACAGAAGCTTCAATGTTTGACATATTTGTTGGGATGATTTACAAGTTTGTTTGAAACAACCTATCGGGATCATATTCAGAGATACGGAAGCGTTGAGGCGCCAGTTGAGTATTATTTCTATCTTGCACGTGCAAGTTAGCTATCTTGCACCTGCAAGTTACTATCTTGCACGTGCAAGTTAGCTATCTTGCACCTGCAAGTTACTATCTTGCACGTGCAGGTTAGCTATCTTGCACCTGCAAGTTACTATCTTGCACGTGCAAGTTAGCTATCTTGCACCTGCAAGTTACTATCTTGCACGTGCAGGTTAGCTATCTTGCACCTGCAGGTTAGCTATCTTGCACCTGCAAGAATTATCTTGCACGTGCAAGTTAGCTGTCTTGCACCTGCAAGTTACTATCTTGCACGTGCAGGTTGGCTATCTTGCACCTGCAAGTTACTATCTTGCAAATGCAGGTTAGCTATCTTGCACGTGTAGGAGGTTACCTATCTTGCACCTGCAAGTTACTATCTTGCACGTGCAAGTTACTATTTTGCACGTGCAAGTTACTATCTTGCGCCTGCAAGTTAGCTATCTTGCACATGCAAGGTACTATCTTGCACGTGCAGGTTAGCTATCTTGCACCTGCAAGTTACTATCTTGCACCTGCAAGGTACTATCTTGCACGTGCAAGTTAGTTTCCTTGCACGTGCAAGTTAGTTATCTTGCGACAGCCACTCCAGCCACCCCATCTCAGAAGCCCTCGGCTCCCCATACTTGCCCCAGTGGCTTACATTCCCGTATTTGACACGGCGACCTTACCTCTGCGGCTCGACCAACAGCGACACAGTCGCCCCCCACTTCTCCCAGAAGCCCCCCCCCCCCCTCCGCCACAATTCCCTAACCATATCTTCTCGACCAAACACCCTCATCACACCAGGGACCCGTCGACCTTATCCCAAGAGCCCAGGCCCCACGACCTGCGCCAGTGAGCCAGTGACCCTACCCCAGCGTTCCGATTAAGAGCGGCACAGTCACTCTTCCCCTTCTTCCAGTACCTCTACCTCAACAAGCTCGAAGAGTCGCCCGACAGGTCAGTCATTGCTGTTCGATGGGGGTCACTGAGATGATCAATGATCGCATGAGCCCCGGTGATCACTTGGTGATCACTATAATCCAGATGTAGAAGAGTCGTTTGAGGAGTCGCTGGAACTCACTCTGTGATTACTCATTTGCTCCTCGAAGGCTCATTTCAGGGAGTCGTTTGAGAAGCTGCTCTTGCAGCAGCTCCCCAATTACTCATCTGCATGAGTCGTTTGAGGTGTCCTTTCCCAAGGGACAGCTCTAGTGGCTCCTTGGGTCGAGCCATTCGAGCCGACAGAGTATGACAGTGTCCATCAGGGAGAAGAAGGGTCGAAAGCCTGCAAAGGGACATCCATGTTCCTGTTATGGGGTACTGAGACCCGGCCCGGCAGGGGCTACTCAACGGCACTGCAACCTATACGGAGACATCGGCTATTCGACGACCGACCCTAAGGGCGTCCAGTCACTCATCTCTGTGGACATCGACAGCGGTCAACGTCGCCATGACTACGCGCGCTCACCATGACGTCACCGACGCCATTGCTACCATTTTTTTACTCTTTTTGCCTGAATTTTCCCATTCACATACACCCCGCATAAAGCACCCATACCTAGCCTACGATGCAAGCGATGCGAACCGTACATAGCCAGATGGCTAGATTTGACCAATGAGCCTATAGTGGTTGTCTCAGCGATGGGAATTTCGGTAGATCGGGAGGAGGTCCAGCAAATCCGGACCTAGGTCCGGCAAATAGGGCTAAGTTGGACCCTTACATACTACTTTTGATGAACTCGACTTCAAATATGACTATAATGATGTTCATATACGGAAGCTTTGAGGCGCCAGTTGAGTTTATTTCTATCTTGCACGTGAAAGTTAGCTATCTTGCACGTGCAAGTTACTTTCTTGCACGTGCAGGTTATCTATCTTGCACCTGCAAATTACTATCTTTCACGTGCAAGTTAGCTACTTTGCACCTGCAAGTTACTATGTTGCACCTGCAAGTTAGCTACCTTGCACTTGAAAGTTACTATCTTGCACGTGCAAGTTATTTATCTTCCGACAGCCACCCAGCCACCCTATCTCAGAAGCTCTCGGCTCCCCATACTTGCCCCAGTGGCTTACATTCTCGTAACTGACACGGCGACCTTAGCTCTGCGGCTCGACCTAGAGCGACAGAGTCGCCCTTCCCCTTCTTCCAGAAGCCCTGACCGCCACGATTCTCTAGCCCTACATTCTTGACCCAACACCCTCATCACATCAGGTACCCGTCGACCTTATCACAGGAGCCCAGGCCTCCACGACCTTCGCCAGTGAGCCAGGTACCCTACTCCCTGCGTTCCGATTAAGAGCGGCACAGTCACTCTTCCCTTCTTCCAGTACCTCTACCCCAACAAGCTCGAAGAATCGTCCGGCAGGTCAGTCATTGCTGTTCGATGAGGGTCACTGAGATGATCAGTGATCACAGGAGCCTCAGTGATCACTTGGTGATCACTATAATCCAGATGTTGAAGAGTCGTTCGAGGAGTCGCTGGGACTCTTTGATTACTCATTTGCTCCTCGGAAGCTCATTTCAGGGAGTCGTTCGTGAAGCTGCTCCTGGAGCAGCCCCACAATTACTCATCCGTATGAGTCGTTCGAGGAGTTCATTCTCGAGGGACTGCTCTAGTGGCTCCTTGGTTCGAGCCCTTCGTGCCGACAGAGTAGGACAGTGTCGATCAGGGAGAGAGAAGGGTTGAAAGCCTGAAAAGGGACGTCCCCGTTCCTGTTATTGGGTATTGAAATCCGGCCCGACAGGGGCTATTCAACGGCACTGCCACTTATAGGGAGACATCGGCTATTCAACGACCGAAGGACGTCCAGTCACTCATATCTGTGGACATCGACAGCGATCAACGTCGTCATGACGTCTCGCGCTCACCATGACGTCACCGACGTCATTGCTACTCTAACCGTTTTTCACTCTTTATGCCTGTCTTTTTCCATTCACACACACCCCGCATAAAACATCCACATCTAGCCTGTGATGCAAGCGATGCGAACCGTACATGGCCAGACGGCTAGAGATGGCCAATGAGCCTATAGTGGTTGTCTCAGCGATAGGAATTTCGGTAATCCGGGAGAATTAGGTCCAACAAATGGGGCTAGGTTGGACCCTTATATACATTTTTTGATGAACTTGACTTCAAATATGTCTAAAATGATGTTCCTCAAATATAACTAACTTGCAGGTGCAAGATAACTAACCTGCACGCGCAAGATAGTAACTTGCGGGTGCAAGATAGCTAACCTGCATGTGCAAGATAGTAACTTGCAGGTGCAAGATAGCTAACCTGAACGTGCAAGATAGTAACTTGCAGGTGCAAGATAGCTAACCTGCACGTGCAAGATAGTAACTTGCAGGTGCAAGATAGCTAACCTGCATGTGCAAGATAGTAACTTGCAGGTGCAAGGTAGCTAACTTGCACGTGCAAGATAGAAATAAAACTCAACTGGCGCCTCAACTCTTCCGTAATCCATCAAATATAACTAACTTGCAGGTGCAAAATAGCTAACCTGCACGTGCAAGATAGCTAACTTGTAGGTACAAGATAGTAACTTGCAAGTGCAAGAAAGCTAACCTGCATGTGCAAGATGGCTAACTTGCACGTGCAAGATAGTAACTTGCACGTGCAAGATAGCTAATCTGCACGTGCAAATTAGCTAACCTGCACGTGCAAGATAGTAACTTGCAGGTGCAAGATAGCTAACCTGCACGTGCAAGATAGTAACTTCCAGGTGCAAGATAGCTAACCTGCACTTGCAAGATAGCTAACCTGCACGTGCAAGATAGTAACTTGCTTGTGCAAGATAGCCAACCTGCACGTGCAAGATAGTAACCCAAACGTGCAAGATAGTAACTTGCAGGTGCAAGGTAGTAACTTGCAGGTGCAAGATAGCTAACTTGCACGTGCAAGATAGCAAATTGCAGGTGAAAGATAGCTAACTTGCATGTGCAAGATAGCTAACTTGCACGTGCAAGATAGTAACCTGCAGGTGCAAGATAGCTAACTTGCACGTGCAAGATAGAAATAATACTCAACTGGCGCCTCAACGCTTCCGCACCCGACTGCTCAATGAAACGAGCTCGACGAGCTTGTTCTAATGAGGTGCCATAAGCTATTTTTCCGATGCCAAAAGTTATATATATAAAAAAAAAAAAATGTAAGATATTTTTGTTGGCAATTTATGTGCGCCGCGTTTTTGTCGTTACGGTTGGTGAGCGGTTAAATTCGTCACGATTGACATGAAATTTTTTAACCTCGTTCACTAAAACCTCGGCTAAGGTCGAATTTTAGTGAACTCAGTTCAGAAATTTTTATATCAAATCGTGCCTCATCAGAGAGCCTCTATTTACAAATTAGTTGTTCAAATCATGTTCTTGGTGTCATATTCAGAGATGTTAGGGTGGGGCGTCAATTTCACACTGCGGGTATTGGGGGGGGGGGGGGGGGGGGGGGGGGCACATTTTAACAATGTAGTCTAACTACTTTTCCGCCTATAACTTGAAGAAGTAGTTATAATATTCCATCAGTCGGGACTTGACTCATGACAGCTGGGACAAATTGGGTGTACACCCGCCCCCGATCTTTCACAGCCGACTCATGGCATAACCTGACTCTTCGACAGCGGCGAATATGTATGCGTTGCAGAATGGACAGCCGTTCTCCTCCTAAAATATTGTCAAAACATTTCGTAGTCTTTGAAGAGAGCATTTCCGGGAGAAGAATTAGCGATGCAAAACATCACTACGTAAAAAAATAACACTCGGCGATGCTTCGCATCGTTAATTTCTTTTGTGGTCTCAACCCCCCCCCCCCCCCCCCCACTCCCCTTGCCCTCACCAAAAAAAGCTATCTGCGCCACTGCAGTTCAAACGCTCTTTTTCGGGATGATCTGCTCGAAAGTTGAATGTGGGTGGATTGTTTGTCGTGAACTTATCAGAGCGTGTTAGCTTGAACAGTACTTCTAAATGCTGCAGGATAGTCATTTGTGTGTTCTGACGCTCGATGTGTTCAGGAGATCCGCGATCTGACAAATATGCCACTCGAGGGTATCAATCAAAGAGAATGAACACAAATATGTAAACAGACTTCTCATATAGATAATTATGTAAGTTCGAATTAGTGCACTGTACATATATCAACCGTTAGTAGATATATGGTGGGAGTTACCAAAAACAGAGCCTATCTATACATACGCGAAGCAAAAGTATCAACTCGATTTGATCCCAGATATAGACAGTATGGTGTAACATCCAATTTCAAATACTGTGTTATACATTATCTAATATTAACCCTTTACCCAAAGTAACGTTCAAAACCGGCCAGCTCTATTCTAAAAAATCGCCAATTAATTTTCATTATTTTTTCATTTTTTTGTCTCAAAAACATAGGTTATGACCCCTCGTTGGAACGAGCTCCTTGAGCTCGTTCCAATGAGGGGTCATAACCTAGGTTTTTGAAATAAAAAATTAAAAAAAATAGTTATTCAAGAATATTTTTTGCAAGTGTCGTCTGCTTTTCATGTTAGGTAAATGGTTAACTTTACTTTATCGACGGTCTCCCTCCGGATAGTTTGTTTACATTGTTTGACATGGCGATTGACGAAGATCAAGTCCAAGTTATTCACTAAAGGAAGAATCATCCAACAACAAGTGCCAAATTCACAGTTCATAATTTTTCAACAATAATAAGGTTTATATTGGACAATAGATCGCAACAGTCATCGCATGAACTTATTTAATATCAGAATGGGAAGTGTCAGACAAGAGTAGGGTAGAATGGCTGTTTCGAGCCCACCAATTTGTTTTACACTGATCGTGCCTCACCAAAAACTTAGTTTTTTTTAGCAAATCGCGTTCATCACGATCGAAATCCATCGACTTGTACGATGCGACACGTGTGCGTTCACATCGTCACTTTCTCCCGGTTTTTGCAGTGGTGGACGTAGACGAGGTGTCGTGTGTTCAACATTCCATTTCTCTAACGATCAACGTGGGTCCGACTAAAATTTTGACGGAATTTTAACAAACTCTAAAAAATTCCCTCTCTTAAAAATTCCCTTTTTGGTGGGCTCGTAAAATCTGACACGACCGTTCTCGGGAAAACACTCACCTTTTCGCAGAGGTAACACGGACCCGCCATTTAGGTGAATTTTTCGACAGAATACCACCAAAAAGACATCACCGGTACGGATGGAAGACAAGCGATCCAACGTCGATTCCCGCGGAAAAACGGAGACCGAATCGAGCGGCGAATTTATCGTCGGGCCCGAATCAGACGTCGATGACGTAGAGAGTTTTTGGCAAGAAGAGAGAAGTAGCTCGTAGAGTTTAAACGCGTGAGGTGGTCCCATTCCGGTCCGCGATTTGTAGATATTATGAGTTGTGAGACGGATGATAAAAAATTGATTTTTTAAAATATATATATAAACAACATTCAAAAAATAAGAATACAAAAGATATATATATATATAAAACAACATTCCAAAAAACAAATAAGAATACAAAAAAATAACTATTTTTTTATTAAAAAAAGAAAGAAAAAAATAATAATAAATATAAAACAATAATTCTACACATTGGAGATTCGAAGCGAAAGGACGAGCAGGTTCGCAAATTAATACGAAGTAAGGAGAATATTCAAGCGCAGGGTAGGGCCAGGCGATTGGGAGAGATGGGATTGAGACGAGAAGCGACCAAGTTGTCCAGACCCGTCACCGAGGTTCAGGAACGAGCTAGGAAAGAGATCGTCGAGGAATTGAGACCCATAAGAGGATGGGTTCACACCCTGGTAGTTCTACATCGAGAATTTCATCCGGTTACACTCCAGATAGAATCGAGACCGATCCGAGTAGCGTCGGTAGTTTTACGCCGAAAGTTTGTCTGAATACACTTTGAAGAGAATCGAGACCGATGTGAGTAATGTCGATAGTAGCGACGCTTTCGAGCATATTTTGCAGATCTGACGATGGTAGTGGAATCGTGAAAGATCCGATGTATGGATTTCGTGATGATGGCGATAAAATTTTCGTGGGTGACACGGAAATATCATCGCTTGAAGGTCGTTATTTGATCGTCGGTCCAAATAGGTACGAAATGACTGACGGACTGTATACTTTTCTCTCTCACCAGAGACCTGATGATTACACCGAGGAGGATTACAAAAATTATGGAGACATTCTGATTCAGACTCACGCTATGAAAAAGAACAACGATCCCAAAGAGACGAACCCATATGGAAGGCGAACGAGTATTGGTATGGTACTAAACATTCACACACAAAATTATTCGAATCAGCACTTTCATATGGAAGTTCTGCGCAAAAATCTGATTGCACCTAATTTTGTACAAAATGGCTGCCATCGGCCATATTGAATTTCGGACCGGACCCCAAAACACTCGTTCTTGTCCCACGGTGATACCAAAGGTACCCAAGAAGTTTTGTAAAGATCGGTTCATGTATTATATGTATTATATGTGAGGTATCCCATGGTACTAAACATTCATACAAAAAATTATTCAAATCAGAGCTTTCATATGGAAGTTCTGTGCAAAAATCTGATTGCACCTAATTTCATCACGATCGAAATCCATCGACTTGTACGATGCGACACGTGTGCGTTCACATCGTCACTTTCTCCCGGATTTTGCAGTGGTGGACGTAGACAAGGTGTCGTGTGTTCAACATTCCATTTCTCTAACAATCAACGTGGGTCCGACTAAAATTTCGATGGAATTTTAACAAACTCTAAAAAATTCCCTCTCTTAAAAATTCCCTTTTTGGTGGGCTCGTAAAATCTGACACGACCATTCTCGGGAAAACACTCACCTTTTCGCAGAGGTAACACGGGCCCACCATTTAGGTGAATTTTTCGACAGAATACCACCAAAAAGACATCACCGGTACGGATGGAAGACAAGTGATCCAACATCGATTCCTGCGGAAAAACGGAGTCTGAATCGAGCAGCGAATTTATTGGCGGGCCCGAATCAGCCATCGATGACGTAGAGAGTTTTTGGCAAGAAGAGAGAAGTAGCTCGTAGAGTTTAAACGCGTGAGGTGGTCCCATTCCGGTCCGTGATTATGTAGATATTATGAGTTGTGAGACGGATGATAAAAAATTGATTTTTTAATATATATAAACAACATTCAAAAAATAAGAATACAAAAGATATATATATATATAAAACAACATTCCAAAAAACAAATAAGAATACAAAAAAAATAACTATTTTTTTATTAAAAAAAGAAAGAAAAAAATAATAATAAATAAAAACAATATTTCTACACATTGGAGATTCGAAGAGAAAGGACTAGCAGGTTCGCAAATTAATACGAAGTAAGGAGAATATTCAAGCGCAGGGTAGGGCCAGGCGATCAGGAGAGATGGGATTGAGACGAGAGGTGACCAAGTTGTCCAGACCCGTCACCGAGGTTCAGGAACGAGCTAGGAAAGAGATCATCGAGGAATTGAGATCCATAAGAGGATGGGTTCACACCCCGGTAGTTCTACGTCGAGAATTTCATCCGGTTACACTCCAGATAGAATCGAGACCGATCCGAAGAGCGTCGGTAGTTTTACGCCGAAAGTTTGTCCGAATACACTTTGAAGAGAATCGAGACCGATGTGAGTAATGTCGATAGTAGCGACGCTTCAAGCATGTTTTGCAGATCTGACGATGGTAGTGGAATCTAGAAAGATCCGATGTAT
The DNA here is from genome assembly GCA_031216915.1 of Pictodentalium vernedei. NCBI lineage: Eukaryota > Metazoa > Mollusca > Scaphopoda > Dentaliida > Dentaliidae > Pictodentalium > Pictodentalium vernedei. The sequence goes on along the minus strand of CM062295.1, from coordinate 561,847,375 downwards.
GGATTTCGTGATGATGGCGATAAAATTTTCGTGGTTGACACGGAAGTATCATCGCTTGAAGGTCGTTATTTGATCGTCGGTCCAAATAGGTACGAAATGACTGACGGACTGTATACTTTTCTCTCTCACCAGAGACCTGATGATTACACCGAGGAGGATTACAAAAATTATGGAGACATTCTGATTCAGACTCACGCTATGAAAAAGAACAACGATCCCAAAGAGACGAACCCATATGGAAGGCGAATGAGTATTGGTATGGTACTAAACATTCACACACAAAATTATTCGAATCAGCACTTTCATATGGAAGTTCTGTGCAAAAATCTGATTGCACCTAATTTTGTACAAAATGGCTGCCATCGGCCATATTGAATTTTGGACCGGACCCCAAAACACTTGTTCTCTTCCCACGGTGATACCAAAGGTACCCAAGAAGTTTTGTAAAGATCGGTTCATAAATACGGCCTCTAGCCCGAGCCTTATTCGCATTTGCACTCACAGTGCTGAAAGCAACACTAAATACATCAAAGTTAGTCTAATTGGCATAATTTATGCTCGAGAAAAAAAACCTGTATTATATGTGAGGTATCCCATGGTACTAAACATTCCTACAAAAAATTATTCAAATCAGAGCTTTCATATGGAAGTTCTGTGCAAAAATCTGATTGCACCTAATTTTATACAAAATGGCTGCCAGCGGCCAACTTGAATTTTGGACCAGACCCCAAAACACTCGTTCTCGTCCCACGGTGATAACAAAGGTACCCAAGAAGTTTTGTAAAGATTGGCTCATAAATACGGCCTCTAGCCCAATCCGTATTGAATTGTTGACAGCCAGATGGACGACTGGCCATGGCATAAGCTCAAATTTGATTTACGTCAATGTTGAGCTAAAAAAAATATATATATTTAAAAAAAATAATAATAATTAAAAAAAAATATTAGTGATAAATAACAGGGGATATGCTAGATCTTACGTCTATGGCAGATCAGGCATCGTGGATTCGATGATGTGATTTTTAACTCGTGAATTCACTGGCGATGCTGCAAAACAGATTGCATCGAGCACTCTTAAAATTGGATAGAAAATGGTGATCGATGCGGGTAAGAAAGCAGCGACCGAAGCAAGAGGTAGAATAGCTTTGGAAGCTGGTAAGAGAGGTGGCAACGCTTTTATTAATAAATTGATAACTCCACAACCTGCCAAACGATCTAGATTCAAACCAAAAAGTTGGAGAGATTGCTATGATGATGTCGTACCAATACAAGACTTAGCTAAAATGACGAGAGGATCGGGATTGAAAGTGGTTTATAAATAATAAAAAAAACTTTTTTATATATATATATATAAAAATAGAAATTAAAATACAAAAAAAACCATAATTCAAAACCTAGTAAAAAATAAACTGGAGAAAAAAATGAATATCAAAGACATGTCTTGGAATGACGTGATAACCAAGAGGTCGAACGACGAGTTCTTTCCCAAGAGCATAAGAGGTCTGATAGTGGGAAAATCGAATTGCAGAAAGACCAATCACTAATGAATCTATTGTTACAACCTGGTTGGTTGGATTATGACGCATTATTCGTTTTTGGCAAGAGTCTCTTTCAACCGGAAGACAGATTGCTTGGAGAGTGCATGATACGTAAATTACCCAAGGATGTTATATCGAGAATCTTCAACAACCGAGACGAATTTGAAGGATACGAGACTTCTAATTTTTTGAAAGGAGTGTCGAGAGAATTGACCAAGAGAAACTTGGAGTGTTCGAACGTGGAATGTCAGTTTTTACGAGAATGCCGACGACAGTTGAAGTCAAAGAATAAGAATCTCATGATCTTCAATGATCTACTGTTGGAGAGACAGACTCACAGCAACGTGGATTGTTTCTATTTGCCTCAGAATTATTTTCGACTGCCCATACAGACGATAAGGGAGAATGCTAATTTTCTATGTCTCTTTCGTCAGGAGCTCAAGAATCTCAATCACATATATGGAGATCACGTGGCCAATTACATGAGTAGGGAAGAATTCAGAAGATTTTGTAAGAAGGTGTGGGACAAAGGACTTTACAATTTCATGGTGATCGATTTGACTAGTGAATTTAACAACGGAAAATATCGAAGCGAATTCGATGATTTTTTTTTATATTCCCGATAATAATAAAGAAGAAAATAAAAAAAAAACAATATTGATAAAATCTAAAAAAAAATATAAATAATAATAAAAATAAAAAAAATGTCAGAACATCATCTATTAGAACAGATAGTCGAGAATACGGCTGTGAAACAATCCTTTCAAATCCTAGTGAGTCATGACAAGACCTGCTTCACGACTAAATTCAAACCTTCCATCGAATTGAAGAAGGAAAAGAGATACGAGATGGCGTTGGTTAATCTCGAGACTTACTATTCGTTTCCCAACATCACCGAAAAGAATAACGCGTTCAAGTATTCCAATGGAGTCGATTGGTTCGAGATAAATCTTGGAGCAAACCCATCAATAGGGTGGATTTGGCCGCTTATGCTCGCAATCTGTGCTACGCTAAACATCCCATCATCGAGAATCGTAATTGAATCTGCGATAAAAACATGTTGACGATGTTGAAAAAATACCAAATCTCACTAGGAGAGAGAGACTCGAACGTTAGTTGGCCGGTAAAGTGATCGGTACCAAATGTTGATTTGGATAGGGTCATAAAAAAAAAATGACCAGAAAACATTATTAATGAATGCGAACGAACTACACAAGCCCGTCACGCATGCCTTTCGAAGGAGAAGGGTTTTGTGAAGGGTCTGGATCAGATTTGGTCAGCCGATCTGGTCGACATGAAATTGCATTCGAAATGGAACAAGGGTATTAAATGCATACTGATGGTCATCGACATGTTTTCGAAATACGGATGGATGAGACCTCTGAAGAATAAATCGGAGCTCTCGTGGCCAAGGCGCTGAAAAGCAGCATATTTGCATCGTCTTCTCGAAAACCGGATAAATTGTGGGTGGACAAAGGGAAGGAATTTTACAACAGTCATGTTTATCCATTGGTCGACCTCTATTCTGTCAAAAATGAAGGGAAAGCTAACGTGATCAAACGTTGGAATAGAACCATGAAGGAAAAAATGTACAAGTATTTCACGACTAATAAGGACCAAGAAATATATCGACGTTCTAGATGAACTGGTTGAAGAATACAACAACACGCGACATCGATCAATCAAGATGACTCCCACGTAAGCTAACGATCCTCAAAATGAAAAATGCGTCTCCGCTAATCTCTATCCCGAAAGAATCAAGATCAAGAAGGAGTCCAAATCACCGAAATTTACAGTCGGCGATCGAGTGAGAATCACTTCTTATAAGTCGCTCTTTGCAAAAGGTTACACTCCTCGATGGACCGAGGAAATCTTTAAGATCGTTAGAATATTTTACACGGATCCAGTGACTTACAAAATAGAAGCGTTAGAGGATGATGAAGGTGACAGCAGAGAAATCATTGGAACATTTTATGAACAAGAATTGCAGAAGATGACATTTTGAAGAACCAACCCTTCACTTTTATTTTTTTTTTTGCATATATACAGTTAAAAGGAGAAAAAAAATATCAAATAAAATTAATAATTAAAAGAAAAACATTTAATAATAAAAAAAGTGAATTAACACACACAGACAACAAAAGACAAAACATGACTAATATATTAGATATAACTGAAGGTATATTGAGAGATGAAAGCATTCAAGAATCCGAAGTTCACGAGTATGAACCAGTGACTGGAACCAGTCTAAACAATGCCGGTGAGATAAGAATTAACGTTGAAACTCAAGATCTGTTCGTTCATCCCAGCGAAAGTTACATAGTGATACAGGGGAGTCTCACCAAGGAACACAGAAGTGATTATGCCAATGATGACGTGGTCACTCTAGCCAATAATGGTATGATGCATCTGTTCAGTAATATAAAATACATGCTCTCGGGACAAGAGATAGAAACCATGTTTCATCCCAGACAAGCCACCACGATGTACGGACTCTTGATGTATCCAGACAATTTTTCAAAATATAAAGGACTCAATCAATTGTGGGTGAAAGACACCATTGCCGACATCAGTGCAGCCAATACCGGTGCCACCCTGAGATTCGACTATGTCATCAAGACATGGAGACCCAAAGGAACATTTTCATTCAGGATACCCCTGAAACACATATTCGGATTCCTGGAAGATTACAATAAGATTCTCTATGGATTCAAACACAATCTGATGTTGATTCGAAAAGGAAACGACGAAGCCATCATGAGACCCACTGCGACCGATGCGGGTAAGATAATCTAACCAAGAAATCTTGGTTCGTTCCACATGTATTGCCTTCAATCACAGAGAAAGTATGTCTCTACAAGATCATAGAATCGAAGAGTAAATTACCGGTGGGATTTAGAATGAGACAGTGCAACACAATTAGTGTTTCATCTGGCAATCAATTCAATTGGAGATTGACCATGAAATCTGCTTCGGAAAGACCGCGATTCATAGTGGCATTTCAAACCAATAGGGATGGGTCTCAAGAGAAAAATCGTTCCCTATTCGATCATTGTAACTTGAGAAACATGCAGGTATTTCTAAATGCCAAGAGATATCCAGCCATCGATTACAATGCCTTATCGATAAGAACGATTTCTGCAGACTATACGGCAACGCCGCGGATTTCAGAAAGAAATATCATCGACTGAATGAATTGATGGGTAATCCTAACAGCACTCCCACCAAATACAAATCGATGTATCCCCTGTTCGTATTTGACGTTACGAAATGAATAATCAAGATAGAGAATGTTTGAGACGAAATCGAAAGCATTTGGTAGATAACACAGATTAGAGCAATTTATTAAATATATTAGATCGATTGGAAATGACAACACCCAAAATATTAACTTCAGAAATGGTAGAACGAATTAAAAAAACAGGGAACAACCACGAAAGATTGCGTGAGACATTTACTAGATATGTTAATGTATAGAGGTGAAACAGCTTTAGAAGAATTTATTATTGCTCTGTTAGATCTTGGTTTAGACATGGACGAGTGTTTTAAGAATGTTAATAATAATACTTGCATATTGTGTAAAGTTCGACCTATAAATATTGTATTTTTACCTTGTGGACATTTAATAATTTGCGAAAAGTGTAATTCTAATTTTCAAAAGGAAGAAGACGTGAAAGTTTGTTTTAAATGTAAAACATATATAAAACGAACATTTAAATGTTTTATTTCGTAAATATATTTATTTAAAATTAATAAAAAAAAATATAATTGGATTTTGAGACAGGTGTGTATTATTCATAATGTTTTGTTTTTATTTTGTTTTTATTTATTACTTTTTTTTCTATTCTCTTTTTAATTTATAAACTCACGAGTTTTTTTTTTAAACTTACGACATTTCGATGTCTTCAGTCGTACTCCATTCATCATCATCTCGATTTTGTTTAAATATCACAGAATAATATCCAAGTGCGAAAATGTGTATTTTATCCTCACATATAATTCTCTTTTTGTCGTCAGCCATCAACGCAATCTTATTGATTTCTTTGGTGTACATCTCATGCCTTTCGCTTTGAATCATAGCCTTCTTTTTATACACCATCAAATTTTCGAAAAGACACTCTTTATACTCTTCAAAAACGATGTTTTTATTCATCACACATGCTTGAATGCCTTTACATCTCTTGATCTCTTCACCATCCATGAGTTAAGCATACAATTTAGATCTCAAATCCATGAATTCAGTGATCTGTCTTCCACTGCTCTCGTCTTTGAATTTACCCAACACCTTTTTATTGACACCCTTTGGAATCTTAGACAGGTGATCATTGGGATAATAACTCGTGTCGAACCATTCATTCACATCTGACGCTATGTCCTCATAGATGTCCCTAGTCTCTATTTTGTAAGCTAGACTGTCCGTGTTGTGAACAATAGTTTGGCTTTCGAATCGAATTTCGCTTTGAAGTAATCATAGTGAAACTCATACATCAACTGCTTGCTAATGTCTAAGATAATTGCTCCGAGATAACAGGGTTTGTCGAACCTCAGATGCATCTTTTGCATGTGCAGGGCCACTACATTTTCATCGAATATGATTCTATGTTGATAACTGGGTTTCAGGATTAATTTTCTAGACTTCTCTTCAGACGTGACGAGTTGAACGTCAGTTCTATTCCTAATGTTTTCCATAGATTTCCCATACACACAATTAATCATGAGTTTGAAGAAATCTCTTTCGAAGTCACTCTCAGCCTGCATTCTTAAATTCGTGTTGAGATCGATGTATTTTTTTTATCCAAGGCTCCTCGTCAAATTGAATGATTCGATGCACGTAGATCAATTTCATCCCACGATCAATGTAATGTTTCAGATTTTCACAGTAGACCACATACTTGCATTTGTGATTTAAATTAGGAACGAGTTTTTCGATGCCGTTCACTTCTATTTTATTCGGCAGCTAGCAGATAATCGTTGTGTAAATCATGTAACATTTCCGGATAGTCCAAATCAACCTCTAGAATACAAGGATAGTCTCTCCATTTTTCTTTTTCTTCCAAAGTTTCAACCCATTTGAAATTTCCAATCGGTAAAGGATGACTCATGGCCCAACCGTACAAATTATTAGCATCCCAATACAATATGAATTTACTCGGTTTTTCTGAATCGAAATCTTTTCCCATGTGATAATTATTAGCTTTATCATATCTAGTGGAAATCATAGAGATACCACCTCTCACAGCCTTTTCGAACATGCGCAACATGTCTATGTCCATTAATAATTCCAATCGAACCTCGGTTGTTTTAAAGAGAGCATCCCAAGCGAGTCCAGGTGCGGTGAAATATCTAGTTCGTAATGTCGACGCCACACTCGTCGAAAATTTTCGAACACATCAGCCAAGAGAAGCCTGTCGGTTTTCAAATAGAGGTTGTGATATTCTCTCATGGATTTCATGTCAAATAATGTCCACACTTTTTGCACATGTTCGTAATCATCGTCGGAAATGTGAGACTGGTATAATTTTGAATAAAAATCTTCTTTGGGAGGTAGAGCAACATCGTCGAATTTCTCGAGATTGTTCATGTAATCGTAAGGATAGACGCCTTTCCTCAACATAATGTCCACCAATTCTCGTCGATCATTAAAAAGTTTGCACATGATTTTAAATTTCTCCCTATTCAAACTGTTGACTAATTTTTCCAGACTGGTTGACATAAATTTATAACTATCGATGAAACATATCTCTCTATGGATGGGACTCATTTTCTCAGTCAAACCATCGATGACTCTCCTTTTATCAACGACTTTACATTTAGTGAATGAAATGTATTTTTCATCGTTTTGCGTGATGCAGCTCAACTCCCCCACGTGACTGTCGTAACCCGAGAGATTGTGAAATATCACCGGATAGAAGTGAGCGTCTCAAAATCTTAAATGACATTTGTTGTGAGCAGCACTGCGAAACAGACCTGTGTAGTGATCGTGATCTCTAACTTTTTTTATTATTTTCACACTGATTATCAAATAATTGTCTACAGATATGACATTTGGTGGTTTCGTTGTATTCTCGCTGTTGCTCTAGCGTGATGATCATGTCTTTAGGTTTTTTTCAATTTGTCGTATAATATTTGAATTTTCGATTCTAACTCTTCTACGAATCTTTGAGCCACATCGTCATCATCTGAACGTTTGGTGTAGATGAATGGACCCGACGATTCTCGATCATCGAAAGAACATTTCACATAATAACAATAGCCCAAAGGTACGTGCTTCTGATATTTTTCAGCATAACTCCTACACTCATCAGGCTGGCAAGAATTTATTTTCGTGATGAAACATCCAAAATCATCGTAGATGAAGAATGGTGGTTCTAATCTTTTTTTGTAGTTGCGAAAATCCACATAAGTTTTAGGTTTAGGCATTTTGATGGCAATGCCTTGCTTTTCACTGCAATATTCCTGATGACGCATCAACGATTCTTGACAACGGAATTCATGCAGTTGAGACAGAAAAATCTCTTGTGTCCATGTTTGGAAATCTGCTTCGACAACAATCGACTCATTTCTTTAATCCAGCAATAATGATGATTGTTACCCTCTGAAATTAACAACAAATTAACAATCTTTTCTCTCCCTTTGTGCGAAGTCAGTGTGAGAGGATAGACTATTCCTTCTTTATCATTTCCCTCATATCCCAAAACATTCATGGCCATGGTGAGATTTAGCTTTTCGAAATCTCCAATATCTTTCAACCACGTTGGGAAAGACACTCCCGTCCAATCGAGATGTTTACAAGTCTCCGAGTACACAGAAACTCTCTGAGTGTGCTTTTTTACAGGATACAAGGCTGATGTGATCGCCCATTTGAAACACTCGTTATCTATTCATTTTTCACATTGATCACGTCTTGTTTTTTAAATACGAAATAAGGTCATTTTATGTAGGAAGATGCTTTCTAAGGATCGTGTCTATTCACGTGAATCTCGAGATTCAATATCTTCTCGAACGTCCAATTACTTCCCTTGTTTTGAAAAGTAGCCATAGATTCCAACATCTTGTCTTTCATCACTTTATAAACGTTGACTAATTCATCATCTCTGAACACAATGTTGTTTTTAGATCAGAAAAAGGCATCTCATCAGACAATACAAGATCATTCTTATTTTTAAACCCTTATTAGATGTTTTTGAAATACGTCCAACACTCTACCCTTCACCTGTTCCATGAACGATTCAGGTTCGATTTTTTTTACGAGACCGGGTTTCACGTCAAAAGTTTTAAACCATCCTTTGATGGCTTCATCTCGTTCTATCAAAATCAATGGTGACTTCAATGCTTTGATTACAATATCCGTTATAGCATTGAGACCCTTTGTTTCATTCACCGCTCTCTCGATTGCATCCATCGCTTTTTTTCTAACAAATCATCATCTCGAACCGTGTCGCTTTTCATTTTTTTTATTATTCTCTTTCGAAACCATTTGCCACTCTACCACTTTTCGTTTAATGGCTTTCTTCTTCTTCTTCTTAGTTTTCTCCAGTCGTTTGTTGACGTTGTTTTGTCATCGCTATCCTCTCATCTTTTTTTTCACGATTCAAGTTGTTTTTGTCACTACCGCAGATCTTTCGTCCATTCCCTTTCCGTCGAGCAAATGACTTATGCATTCGTCTTTTTTCATGTATTTGACACCTTTTAATTTCAACGACTGATGCACTTTGGCTTGTAATTTCACCAGTGATAGATCACAAGTCTCCTCGCGCATGGCTTCGATCAATAGTTCTTTGGTTTTGTAACAGTTATAATTTTTAATTCCTAAATTTGTACAGTACTTCTTCAACTCAGATTTGGTAGAAAAATATAATTTTTTTCCACAATATACTTTTTTGTTTTGGGCATTTTTTATGTGTTAAACTTCTTATTTAATATGTATATATTTATTAATTTAATTTTTCAAAAATTTTTTTTGTGAATTGTTAAACTTCTTCTTATTATATATATAATTTTTGTTTGTTTTTTATCTTTAATGACAAAAAAAAAATAGAAAAAAACAGAAAAAAGAGTACTACTTCATGATAAATACTTTAATAAGCTTTTCAAATCTATCTATAAATGAACTAACTCTCTCTTTTTTATCATATTTTCGCGTCCATGACGAGCATGTTAATTTTAAAGCTATCGTCTCCCTGCTGATAAATCCATCGGAAAACCAGATTCACCCTCTCAAATGTCTGTTTTTCTTCGATGATCAGATTCAATTTGTCGACCACTTCATTAGAGATGATCGGATATATATTACTCCCATAGATGAACGACAGATCATCTGGATCGAAATTTTCTATCTTCTCCTTGAGAATGGCTAATAGATCGTCTTGACATTCCTATATTAATTCCAAGGCGGTCTCATTCAATTTCAAAGACAATTTATATTTCTTGAATTCCTCTCTCAATCCACTCGTCTCCACATCCTTCAATTCGATGGCGTCGTGCGATTGTAGTCTATAAATTGTACTATCGAACTTCGAATATCTCTCGACTCTCTTCAGTTTTAATACAGATTGTTTAGGTACTGACGATTTCATGACTGATTATTTTTTTTATGATAATTATTAATTGTAAAATTATTTTTTTTCTACTTCTTATTATATATGTAAAAATAACAACCTTTTTTAACAAGTTTTTTTCTTTAATGACAAAATGGTTATTAAATTTTGTGAGTGTATTTTTTTAATGATAATAATAATTAATTGTAAAAATATTTTTGTTAAAAATTTTTTTTTGTGATTTTCAAAAAAAATTTTGTGAATTGTTAAACTTTTTTATGATTATAATTATTAATTGTAAAAAATTTTTTTTTTGTTTATTTTTCTACTTATTATTAAAATATTTTTTGTTAAAAAAATTTTTTTGTGTGTTTCAAAAAAAAAATTTGTGAATTGCTAAACTTTTTTATGATAATAATTATTAATTGTAAAATATTTTTTTTTCTACTTCTTATTATATATGTAAAAATAAACGTTTTTTCAGTTATTTTTTCTTTAATGACAAAAACAGTTATTAAATTTTATGATGAAAATGGAATGAAGCCGATGCTGATTGATCGATAATTCTGTTATTTCATTGGTCAAACAATTTTTTATCATCCGTCTCACAATTCATAATATCTATATAATCGCCGACCGGAATGGGCCCACCTCACGCATTTAAACTCTACAAGCTGTCTCTCTCTCCTTGCCAAAAACCTCTCTACGTCATCGATGACTGATTCAGGCTTTTTTTGTCTTTTTGGTGGTATTCTGTCGAAAAAAAATTCACCTTAATGGTGGGTCCGTGTTAGTGGGTGAGTGTTTTCCCGAGAATGGTCGTGTCAGATTTTACGAGCCCACCAAAAAGTGAATTTTGAAGAGAGGGAATTTTTTTGAGTTTGTTAAAATTCCGTCGAAATTTTAGTCGGACCCACGTTGATCGTTTGAGAAACTGAATGTTGAACACACGACACCTCGTCTACGTCCACCACTGCAAAAACGGGAGAAAGTGACGATGTGAACGCACACGTGCCGCATCGTACAAGTCGATAGATTTCGATTGTGATGAACGCGATTTGCTCGAAAAAAACTAAGTTTTTGGTGAGGCACGATCTGTCCAAAAAGTTGGGTGGGCTCGAAACGGCCATTCTACCCTACTGACAAGGCGTCCCCCACTTTTTCAGACCATATATTTGCCCCCCCCCCCCACCCTAAATAAAAAAATACACATGGATGTTTTTGTTAATCAACATATCATTATTATCACTATTTAATCCTTTGCCTCACACGAGTAGCAAACGACACTTGGCAAAATAATAATAATAATGATAATAATAATAAAAATCTGGAATAACAACACATTTTCATTTTTTTGCCCAAAATATAGCCTTTGAACCCCATCAGAACAATTCGAACAATCTTGTTCCAATGGGGTGGGGGTGTACATGCTATATTTTTTACTTTATGGAAAAGTTGAAAACAAATAGTACCCCCCCCCCCCCCGCAGACACACGCACGCACGCATGCACGCACGCACGCGCTCGCGTGCGCAAACACACTTTCATTTCAGTTCAGCCACCACCGGTGCCAGATCACACAACTATGGTTGGTGAGAGGAAATTCGAACTCCAGAGTTAATTCTGTGACAGGCCCCCTTTAAAAAGTGTCGGGGATACTGATACAAATGCCTGTGGCACGATCGATTATAGGGGTTGGGGCTTGAGGGGGGGGGGGGGGGTCTCCCCAAGGTAATTTTGAAATCAGTTATTAAATGGAGACTTCTGGTGGCTTTTGGGATAAACAATCACTTTATTTTTTGGCCGTCGAAATGACGTTTTTTTAAGCAGCATGCATGTTTCAAATTTCCAAGTTAATCAGTGAGTAGGTCTATCCGGTGACCTAGAGTTATAGCCTTTGGCAGCACAATTCTTGAAGTGGTAACTTTATTACGTCAAGATGATTTAATAAAGTTATTACTTCAAGAATCATGCAGTCCAAAATTACAACCGTTGGTCAAGTGCAGAGCTCCATTCACGATACAGCCCCCTTCTTAACTGTTGAAACAAGAGTCAGAACCTTGGGAGGTGGGGGTGGGGGGGGGGGGGGGCTAGTCCAAACATGGTCTGAAAGCCCGTATTTTAATTTCTTGATTTGGTACGTATATCAACCCCCCAAAATAAAATACAATCTTTCAGGCCATGTTTGGACTGGGGGGGGGGGGGCAGGAGGGGGGAGGGGCTAACCCAAGAATCCAGGTCTTCAGGGCCAAACCCGGGCCCCAAAAATCCCGGGGCTACTACCCCCATCCTCTCCCCGGCCCGGCCCGGCACACAACTAACAGGCGTAGTACTGTCATTTACAATTCTTTATAAAAGTATATGTGAGCGTGAGAGGTCATAAGCATACTCTCGGTAAGTGTGGTAAGACTTTGGCCTAATACACGTACCCCTGGAAGACGCAACATCGCAACTCTCCACCTTTAGAATAAATTCAAACATGCGTTGGCCAATAGCATCTTAAAACATCTATAAGTATAAAGAGTCGGCACAAAATTATATGTTGAAGAGTCCGTGCCAATGAGCAGAGCCTATATCCAGAGACTAACCTATTCGGAACAAAAAAAAAGAGCCCAAAGCTTTGCGTATGCTCCCTCCAACAATACAGCGGATAGCATGCTGCATATTGGAGTGGTAACATTTCTCATAGACATAGGGAAATAATTTTTAAAGAAGAGCAACGTTGGGCATTGCATAAAACGGCCATGGGCAGTTCAAATTGTACAACACCATATATTTTTGCAGTGATTTTGATAAAAAGTTAAATAAGTATATTTGGATTAAAGCATGTCTTGCATCTTGCAAGGTGCCGACCTATATAAAGATAAGATAAGATAATTCAATATTTATTTAGTAATAAATGTACCTTAATAGCATACAATAATTTGGAAAGCATATGCGAGTTACAATATGTATTGATTATATGGTACAAAAATTACAAGGAGAGGGCATAGCCAGATTGGCTGTCTACCTGCCATCTCCTTAATACAAGTCGGATTTATCTCTTGGAGATCTGCAGGTCACAAAAAAATAATTTGTCTCTTTTAGTAAATATTACTACTTGTTCTATGAAATGGGGAATTGGCCAAATAAATCCACAATGTTCTGAGTATCCATCGCTTTCTGTTTAGTTACTTTAAGGGGAAAAAGAGCCAGAAGGTCTCATCTCACAGGAGGCATCCAGAATTCGGTGGGAGGCGCAGCAGGGTGACAACCAAAGATTCGTCAAAAATACTGAATGACAATACAGAGACTGGCATGGCGAGCGAGACACCAAATCATCAGACACAGATCCGTCCCATCATCGTGTATCTTCCGAATTGTGTCGGGTGAGCCAATGTCTCACTGTTAAGTTTTCTTGACTCATCTGAAGTATTCAAAGAGTTACTGAAAAACGCTAATTGTTGCATAGTAGAGGAGTAGTAGGGTTCGACCCGGAAAAAATTTGATACAAGCTGAGTTTGGTGTCATTCGACGCAGAATTTATTTCGGAACAACATATCCAAAATCCGCAAAAATCCGCCTTGGGGAAAATTTTTCATGTCAGATTTCCCGTCAGGGGGTTGTTCGTGAAGGGGGAAAATTGTGTTTCCGGGGTTTCGGCCGTTTATATGTCACAGATTGAGTTTTATATATTATTTTGTGTCGCAGGCGACCAGATACAAATGTTAATTATATTGAGAGGCAATTGCCTGATGAAATCCTCACACTTTTTATGAGGAAAAAGGGTTAATAACCCCCCAAATCACACTTTTTTCTCAAATTTTCACTCCCGATTTAAGATACTTCTGCACAGAATACAAAACTAGAAATGGTTCTTTGATCGATGTTTTCGCATACAACGAGGTGCAGATAATGTTGACTGGTCCAATATAATAACAGGAATTTAACTACATGATGAGGTCTTACAAGACATTTGTTCAGGTGTTCTTCACGGTTATTCATTGTCGCCGATTTCCTCCCCGATCTCAATCGGCTCGGCATTGAAGCAATTCTCACCCCGACAGTCTCCACAGGCAGACAAGCATTTGAGCGCATTCTTTCTACAAGAACATATGTTTGTTCCGCATGGCTTTTTGGATGTCATTTTGCATTTGCAGCGGATAACTTTGAGAAGAGCCTCAGGCGCTGCGCCCAGGTCAGTCATCACAGGTGTCAGCTCATTCCCACGACTTTCCCAGCCCCACTCCTCAGGATCTAGGGCATCGTTATCCAATAGTTTCCAAAACATTATTTGTTGGTGAACTCGCAGGCTGTGGAAATGTGCTGCACGCTCAGTCGGGGGAAGTTTTTGTGGTTCAATTCCCGATTTGCTGGAAGTGACCATTGTCATAAATTTTGAATATCTCAAACCATTCAAAGTGTCTGAATGTTTGCCAGAGTACAACATAACGAACAGTTCAGTCCCCATTTTCCCAACCTCTGTCTGAGAAATGGTACTGTCGTGCATTGCTTCTGATATATTTTGAATAGGCAATGACTTCTCTAACTTCTTGAGAAGCAACGTTTTCCCGTGCCCAAACGTTGATGATGTGACATCACACCCACTCCATGCATGAACGAAGAGGAGGTTCTTCTGAGTTGTTTCTCCAGTCTTCTCTACTATATCTGCGATTTTCCATGCATCTCCACCCCTGCGTGACTTCCGTGCTTCTGACTGGGAATAGATATCAGACCAAGTACGATCCCAATGGTATACGGACATAACTAGTACATCTGTATCATCTGCAACAATGACAACTGTTTTTCCCTGGGACGAAAGTTGAACTGCATTGTCAACAATGTTAGTGTCAGCATCTCCAGAACTGCATTCGACAATATGCCCAGCCTCTCTCAGTGATGTGGAAAGCATTTTTATAAACTGCATTTTATTATTTCCATTCGATAAGAACAGTTTCTGATTTTTGTGGGCAGTCGTGTTGTTCGTCAAACGGATATCAGCACAAACGTGGAGAGCTCCTCTTCTCAGCTCCTGAGTCTTGGTTGTTGGTCGTTGACCATAACCATCGAAGACAATTCGACAATTCTGCCCATATTTCTTCGTCACGTATCCAACATACTGGTTTGCCACTTCCAAGTAAGTGGTGTTTGTCTTCCATTTAACTCTGTGGAGGAGAGCGCCCCCGTCGAGCACGAACAGACCATCAGATTGTGGTTTAGTAAGGGATAAGCCATCAGTTATTGCAGTTGCTAGGTCCGCCTTGTTTGCTTTTCTGAGGAAAAAATCTTTGAAGAGGGCTGTTGGCATTACAGTTAGTTCATACGCAAAGAACTGTGCCATGTCTTGCTCTCTCTGGGCAATAGCAACCAGTCTAGTAAACAAAGTTGAGGGGTCAATTGTCACCCTCTGGTCATCTAGCTTCAACCCGGGGGTGAGGTGAGCTAGGGTACGGATTTGATCACTTCGTTTGATAGTGGCATCGGAAACAATAGCGTTGTCTAATCTAGAGTGTATCTCTGCCCCTACAGACTCAGTGATATCGCAGTTGATGCCATCTCCATCGGAAGCTAACAAACCAGATGACAGAGAACGCAATCGTTCGTTTCCATCGAACGGGTTGTGTGTGTCAAACCACTCTAGTATTCTGGCCATGTCTAAGTTGTCTCGTTTTCGACGAGATGTGCCCATATCTACATGCTGTTCGCTGGTATTGAGCTTTAGGTCGGTCAACGTTGTCATGGCTTCATGTATCTCTGCGCATTTATGCATCGTGTAAATCCACTCTTGTCGTACAGATTCCGTCACGCCACGACCTCGCGTCAACCCACCCCGAATTTTAATTGAACGCATAAGAACTTGCTCAATAACAAGATCACTAGAGAGGCCTGCCCAAATCCTAGAACTTCGACGTTTAGCATGAAAGCCGTCACAGTAGAATCTCTCATACAACCAAGGATGTTTTTCTGGTAGTTCAAGCATCATTTGCAGATAGACTCTGCAACTCTTGGCATAGTGTACATGCCCTGTTGCGGCGAAGAGGTTCAGCATTCTACCAACAGCAATGAGATGGAGATTCCAATCGCCAAGACGTTCTCCACGGATGAACACTTTCAGTACCTGAATATATTCTAGATATTGTACCCATAGCTTAGCGGTGCGTGATTCTCTCGACAGTTTGGGTTTGTAGTTGTTAAGGCAAGTGTTCACCGTCACGAGAGCTGATGAGCTGCTAACATCAGAAAGGGTGACCGCGCCTTCAAGCACACCTTTGTATAACTCCTTCACACCATCTAAGTCCCTCTGGTTTATCTGTACACTCTCAACAGTGGGTGGGCTCATCGGAGGAGAAACATTCGCGCTCATTTCGGATGTGGTTATGGCACCCAATAATTTATTCGTCAGTGCAGCTTCTACTAGGAGGTGGCCTCGCATAGCTCTGGAAACAGCTTTGCCGGTCAACATCGACCGAACTGCTTGTGGACCATAAACTTCCTGCAAAGCTTCATCAAGACCTGATCCAGCCATCATCGAGCCGATACTGCCGAGAAAGCTCATGATTGTGTGGAAACCACCCAACCTGCAGACAATGTTCATGGATTGATCAATTATTATCTCATTTGCCTTCAACCATAAAGGCTGGTCAAACGTGACGCACGGGGATAGGATGTTCAATCTGATCGCTTGCTCTGAGATGAATTTCAAAGTGGAAAAGAGGCATGTGCTGTCTGTTGGGCTGAGATCTATTATTGGGAGAAAGAGTATATCTGATTTCGCTTGATGCTCTGAACCGTGCACAGAATGACATCGGGAAATTGGTAAAAATGGCTACCACCCTACCCTCAGTTGAGACGCTATGAAAATTTTTTCCCAAGGCGGATTTTAGCGGATTTTGGATATGTTGTTCCCAAATAAATTCCGCGTCGAATGACACCAAAATCAGCTTGTATCAAATTTTTTCCAGGTAACACCACTTTTTTTAGTTCAACGCCTGTACTATAACCCTACAGACTAGAAAGGCTTTGGGGATTTAATTATGACTGCATTTTGATCCTCCTAATTTATCTGCAGTTCATTGTATATTGTTCATCACTGTCTCATATCGTAATGAAAATCGACTTTCGATAAAGTTATCTCCGGGACATTCTTAGACGTACGAGGAAGATTAAGTAAGAAGAAAGTAATCGTTGAGAAAACCCATATGTCCAATGACATCAGTAGAAAATAAAGCCAAGTTTCCTTTTGCTACTTTTAATAAACGAAAACAACATACAGCTCCCCAGTGATAATTAACAAAAGCACGCAAATCCACAAACACAAATGTATAGGGCAACGTAAATTCAAATTACATCACAGAACAATGCTAATCTACCCTCTATCAGAACTTTTGTCTTTGATGCAAGCACAACCGCACAAGCAGTGACGAAAGAAGAAGAAAGAAAGTTTCGATGGAATGAGCGATTTCTTGTACAGGTCCTTAGCGAGTATGAGATCGTCTCATTGTAATCAGGATTGCCAGTGCCAACGAGCTGGAATAAAGGCAAGAAAAAAAATCCAGTATATTATACCACAGAAGCTCGTCGTATTATCAGAATTTTACATTTTAAATTAATATTAGGTCTATACTATCTTTACTAATATACTAGAAGGCCAGACACTCTTCAGACCGCGATTTTCAAAAAACGCGGAAAAAGCGAATAATTTACCGATTTTGCTAAAATAAATGACAGTTTGGCATTCTTTTCACGAAGCCACTGCCATTTCGGCACCGAGTTGGGCAAAAATTAGTTTTTATCACCATTTTAGTCTCATTTTCATATACTCAGGCGAAATATTTCAGCTCCGGCAACCCTGCTTATCCGGTTCACTCGCAATGAATTCTTCCCCGCTCGTTCATTGGTCGAAATAATAATTGCAAGATTACTGAAGGTTTATATCATTTGTTACCACGATACTGTCATTTGCTGTTCTGAAGATTTAGACATAATTTGAAAGTCTTTCACGTGTTTTTGGACGTTTTTGATAGTCTGTTCGCAGTGTCTGACTTCTGAACGCTTACAGGATTTTGAATTTCCCGCACATCGTGGAGGTTGTTGCTACTTGTAACCGACCAATGAACGAGCGGGGGAGAATTGGCACCCATGTAGTGTTGTAAGGGTCATATGGTGACACTGAACGTTTTCCTTTGGTCGAAAGTCGCCATAGTGACCCGTATTCTACTATTGTTTGCTCATCGACCACTGATTTTTTTATCAAGCAAAAAACTCGCACATCCCGAATTAAAGGGTTAATCGCGAAGGACAAACACCAGCTTCATGTTAAGGCTACAGGATTTAACTCTTAACGAGAGAAGTATTTTAAAAATATTTTCATCAATCTAATCATGCCTGCTTCAAAGCAGCCATGACTAGATTTGATGAAAAATTCATTTTGATTTAACACCAGAAATGATCCAATGAACAGAAAACCACTTGGATAAAAATGTGCAAAAAATTATATTCATTTCATTTGCAGCTATTGTCCTGGGCAGGAATATCCGCCAGCAGCATGCAAGAAGTTAAACTTGAGATGGTAGGTTTCCTCCCCCAAACTCAATACAGTGTTCTTTTATATTCTGAATTTGCTTCCTGTGCCCCCTAAGATTCCGTTGAATCTCAAACCAAGGAAAACTTCGTTTGCAGGGGAATGATGCGCATTGTGTGACATTCTGCTTTTCGGTTAAACGCAGGAGCTTAACTCTGGGGGGGGGGGGGGGGGGTGGGGAGAGGCTGCATCCATTCAACGAATGCTTTGTCAGAAAAGTTTTGCATGTGTCGGATTTGTTTTCCTTCAATGGCCAGATTCAAGACAATTTTAAACACCCGTTTTAAATTTTACATCGTAGCATACCCCTAATCTGCTTTGCTGATCATTAGAGAAACCGTTTATTGGATTTCTTATTGTGTTAGTACCTATCAATTTTACCATTTTTAGATTCATTTCTGTCTAAGGGCACTTTATATCTGTTCGGTTTCTGTCCAGTGGGGATGAAAATATGGAGTGGAGGGTGAGTGGGATGTACCCCACACTACTCGGATCATATGCCCCCCCCCCCCCCCCACTACCCCCGCCAACCACCACATTTTTTACGAATAAAAACATTACACATTTTTAACCGAAATTTAATAAAAAAAAAATAAAAAAAATATTGGATCCCTCATTGGAACGAGATGCAATGAGGTGGTCATAAGCTATGTTTTTGAGGAAACAATTGAAAAAAATGTTGATCGGCACACAACCCTCCTATCCCCAACGAACTGTGTTTTTTTGGATAATAATTAGGAACAAAAATAATTAGTGCGCCCCACCACACACACATACACTTGCACGGTGTCAAGCGAGGACTCCTGTATAACCATCATTTTAGTTCTACAACAACACAAAGAGGACTCATTCGTTAGAATTGTTTATGCATGACCGCAGATTATATTAAGCGTGCGATTTACCGACCTAGGACGTCCTCGGTCATCGTTTCACGCTCTGTGCTACGTTTAAAAGTCTACATTCATGTGTGTGTGAGAGAGAAACTTGCCTGACGCCCAGAGTGTGAGTGTGTGTGAGAAATTTGCCTGACGCCCAGATGAAATTGTTCTTCAGACAATATTAATATACTAGCGGAAAAAAAGAAACGCATGTTTTTTTGTGGTAAATATTTGAAATGTGTTCTGGATGATTATTTCATTATTTGGATTTTGATGTTATTTCTTCATTACTGATTAAATTTTGACGAGTTTTGTCGTCTTAACACAGACGGCGTTTGCGTGGATAACGTTCAAGCGTGCGATTTACCGACCTAGGACGTCCTCGGTCATCGTTTCACGCTCTGTGCTACGTTTAAAAGTCTACATACATGTGTGTGTGAGAGAGAAACTTGCCTGTCGCCCAGAGTGTGAGTGTGTGTGAGAAACTTGCCTGACGCCCAGATGAAATTGTTCTTCAGACAATATTAATATACTAGCGGAAAAAAAGAAACGCATGTTTTTTTGTGGTAAATATTTGAAATGTGTTCTGGATGATTATTTCATTATTTGGATTTTGATGTTATTTCTTCATTACTGATTAAATTTTGACAAGTTTTGTCGTCTTAACACAGACGGCGTTTGCGTGGATAACGTTCAAACGTGGGTACTCTAAGCCATTTCCTGATCAAAATCAATAGCGGGTGTACCCACCCGGGCTTCAATCGCTGCTCTATCTCTCCTTACCATTGACTCCATCAAGTTGTTTATGGTCCTTTGTGGGATGTTATTCCACTCCTGAAGAAGGACCTGCATGAGCTGAGCCACGTTGTTTGGACGTTGACGCGCTTCGTGACCTTCCTGTCCAGCTCGTCCCATAAATGCTCGATCGGGGACAAATTTGGACTGTAGGGTGGCCAATCGAGAACTGGGACATTGTTTTGGTTGGGGAAGTCACGACAAACCCTAGCAACGTGCGGCCTCGCATTATCGCAACGTAAGGTTACACGCATGGATAAGTGGACGGACGTAAGGCATGAGAACCTGATCCCGATATCTTACGGATATAAGATTGCCCTGGATGACCACGAGAGGTGTTTTCACGCCATGAGAAATCCTTCCCAAACCATAACAGACCCTCCCTCGAATCTGTCGTTTTCCTTAACGCACGCGTCAGAATATCGCTCACTTCGATGTCGCTAGCATCCATCTGACCTGTAAAGCGTGAACCGAGACTCGTCAGGGAATAACACACGTCTCCTGTGGGCCAAGTGAAACCGATTTGGTGCATGTGCCCGCAGCCATTGCAATCGACGTTGACGTCGCCTGGGTGTAATTTGGGGACCAACGTAGGGACGTTGTGGCCGTAAATTGAATTCCCGCATCCGATTCCTAACTCTTGAACACACTTGGCGACCATGAGTGCCGTCTCCGTCGCCGTCTGAAATCGGTTACGGGGTGTGAGAGACGTATGCCTCTATCTTGACATGGCGACGTAATGCTCGGACGTCCGCCCCTGGGACGGTCAGCTAATCTTCCTATGGTTCTGAGACGCCCAACCAAACGAGCTATCGTTGATTCGTGGACCCCAAATTGCTGGGACGATTGCGATTGGCCCGGCATAATTAGAGCAATAGCCCTACCCCTATCAACTTCGGACATTCGCGACATTTTGCTTTTCAATCGAGTTGAAATGAAATGTTGTGCAATCAATGTGTACTGTTCAAAACTTCGATTTGCTATGGTTTTCAAGCCCATGGCACGTGGATGTGCCCCGGATGCACGCTTTGTTGAAAAATCTGTTGAAAGAATGCAGCGTCGCACGTCAAGATAGAGGCATGGTTGACTGAATTTTAACCAAAGACTCTTCAGACAGTACACTATCTACACTTCCAGCATGTGCCTATAATGTATACAACAGAAAATAAACATGTTTAGGGAAGTCAGAAAAATTTATGAGTAGATAGGGGAAGTCATAACATAGCTTGCAGACACATAGGTAGAAACCGAGGATTCTGCAGGAAATCAGAGCCACGCAAAACAAATGTAGGGTGTTTGTGGTAATTAGATTTACTCTAGTTCAATCGAACTTACCCACCCCCCCCCCCACCCCCGAGGTGCTATAGCACTACGTGCTACTACTATAAGCCACGTTAAGGCGGTCCAACAAAGGATTCTGCAAGAATCCGAGACAAATAAGAAATGGTCGGGTTGTGTGTTGTAATTCGACGACGTAAACGAGGATTCTGCAGGAATCCGACCCAGAAAAACTACTCCTATTCAATCGAACGTACCTGTTATTGAAAAAAAGAAGGATTCGTGGGAAGTCCGCACCAAATAAAGTCGTTTTGGGTGAATTTCGGTGATTTGGAGGGATTCTCGGGACATACCCCTGTCCTATTGTGTAGGCCTTTAGGACACATAGAAGCCACGTGCATGCGCACTAACACCACATATCACTATGGGGGTGACGCCACAAGATGGCCACTCACGCGGGTTACCATGACAACACAACATGCGCCACTGGGTCACGTGACTATGACGTTACTTCCGGGGCCGGGCCGGGGTCCGGCCAATCGGGTCCGGTTATCACATCTCCTACTCCTATCGCAGTTTTGACAACGTTATTTAATTGAATCACAATGCACACAAACGAACACTCAGAAATAAAAAATTTCGCATACCAACCGGAAGTAAGTCATATTAGTCTCCACAGCGTAGAAGAGTTCATGAAATCAGGTGGAGATAACCTATTTATCGATAGAGCCTATAACTTCTTTCTCTTGGTAGCCTCGTTGGGAGTTTTGTTCGGATTTTTGGTTATGACCTCCACCTCAGGAGGTGTCGTTAGGCATACAGTTAAGGGCTCAGTCTGTACGTTCGATCTTCAGTTCGAAAATTTTGCATTATAACTCGATCATCGGTTGTCGGAGTTTGGTGTCCTTTGATATGGTGATGGACCAGCATGAGGGAAAGGAATTCTATATTTCGGGTTTTGCCTGCGCATATTTACCAGTGTTATGGCCTTTGTTTTACTTGTTGGACTGTTGGAAAATTACGGATTTTGATGTCATTTGATATGGTGAGAGTCCAGTAGGGTGGGGGTGGGGGTATCCACATATAGCAGGTTTCGTCTACTCATAACTCAACATTCATAGTCACCAATGCTTGGATGGAAGTGCTCCAAAAAGGGCAACATGGGTATAAACGAATGATTAAACTTGGCTTTATCTCCATGTCGTGGCCACGATTAGCCATTGTGCGGAAATGTGTTACCTTAAACACCAATAGTTATGTCACTTTTATGCTTACAAAATTGTCTCTATGAACGTTACAAAGTAAGCATTGGTTGTCGAGTTTTGATTTCCCTTGTTAAAGTGACCATAGATATACCCCTGTTACGCTTAGAAACTGTGCCTATTTACTTTCTGCATTGTTGGTTGTTGTTTTTCTGGGGGGTGGGGGGGGGGGGGGGGGGTGGGTTTTAATCTGTGGGAATAATTTTTATTGAATGTCAACGGAATTTTTACCATTCTGATTTCGCCCATGTGGAATGGCCATTCATGGGCGGGGGGTGGGGAGTTATTCTTTGTGCATGTGGGTTCGTTCGTTTCTTCAAATTGGCGACATTTTGCCATCTTGTTTTTTTTACATACTATCTCACGAAGTTTTCATTGAAAACACTTAGTTTTTAAACACCCGTGTAAACGGAGAGTATTAGGGTATGGCGCTGCACGTCCGTCCGTCTGTCCGTCCGTCGGGTTCACTTTTTGGTTTCCAAAAACGATAACTTGTGCTACAATTGTCACATCTAATCCATATCTGGTATGTGATTTTATTCACAGAAAATGTTGATCAAGTTCGAATTTGAGGTCAGTCCGACATTTCCCTCAGGAATTACTGCCCTTTATTTTCATCAGTTTCCATGATTTATGGTTTTCGAATGATAACTCCCAACTACATGGGAATGCACATGGAGTCCGTTGAATGTGTTTTGTTTTTTTTAATTAAAATTCGATTTAAAGTATTTCAAGTACTTTTATGAAACAAAAAAAATGCAAGGAGGCAAGGGGACTTGGGGGATTGGGAAGTCTATTGGAAGATAGTAACATGCATTGAGAAGCATTTTTAGTTCTTTTAAGGGAAAAATATTTTAAAAATTGCTCCTGCAGGCGGGGGGGGGGGGGGGGGGGGGGGGTCACCTCGAGTGACCCCACATACTGCTCGAACGACTCGAATTCCATCGAACAAATGACCTATAGCTCATTTGCTCGATGGAATTCGAGTCGTTCGAGCAATGACAATGACTTACCAGTAACTACTCGATAGATTCTTGGCTTTAGGAATCATATAGGCTTTCGTTGTACACAAGGGAGATAACTCTGTACACATGTTATGGGAAACCAAGCACTGGTGATTATAAGACTTGAGATAGTTTGGACGAGATATACTGTTAGTGTTAGAGTAGCATCTGTAATAGGCATAAAAATGGGGATTTTAGGAAACAGTACTCTTACTAAATAGAACATAGCCTCGTCTTGTCGTATAGGCCTTTGAGTACAATAGCAACTACGTGCTACTTTTAAAATCCATGGTATGGCGGTCCTAAAAAGGATTCTTGAAGAATCCGTAGTAAATAAAATTTCGGTAGTTTGGAGTGGATTTAGGTGATTTGAAGGGATTGTCGGTTGTTTGTGGTAATTAGATTTACTCTAGTTCAATCAAACATACCCTCTAAACATACCCTGTTTTGTTGTAGGCATTTGGGTAACATAGCAACCACGTGCTACCAAAGAAACCAAGATGGCGTCCTCCAGTATACTAAATTGACGACGGAAACACGTATCACCCTAACAACACGAGCTGCGCATGCGCATTAACTCCACCTATCACTATGGTAATGACGTCACAACATGGCCGCTCACGCGGGTTACCATGACAACACAATATGGGGGGGGGCACTGGGTCACGTGACAAGACGTCACTTCCGGGGTCCCCTGCGGGGTCCCCCTGATCAGACACGAAAACCGTATTACATACCACTAACTAGACAACAGACCAAAATAACATCAATCTATTCCAATTTATACTTGACGCTGAATCTCAACACTTTGTCGACCAATAACATTGTTGACCAATAACTTTGTCGGTCAATAGCTTATTTCTCCATCGCTTGAGGCAGTTTCTCGCGAAGTGTTGACATTGCGCGCGATATGGTGATGTTCTGAAACTCAACAAATGCAAAGAGTAATGAATAATTGTTAGCCACGATAATCTTGTTCACGAACTAAAGATTCAGATGGTCAATCGACGGTAAAAGGCCTATACGCAGAAGTTCTATTCATGGTCTGATTGGTCAGACCCAGAATCGAAGATACCGGTGACGTTTCAATTCAATCAAAACGGCTTTTTTCTACCTTACAGACCACGGAGCAGAAAGGAACAATTACCCCAATGGATGTGGATTTCCAGTACCCTCGATAAATCAAAAAATATATATTTTCAGAACGACAGTCTATACCTATCCATTATCTAATGGATTTAAAGGGGACCTGCAGTCTCACATACGATAGTATAGCATATCATGGTTTCCACCCGAAGTGACTCCCCAACAGCAACGGAATAGGCCTTGTAAAGTAAACCAGTGGTACTAAACGAAAAACTTTAGTTTCAGAGACTATGTGGAAATGAAGTGACGTCGTTTTCCTGGTTACCCCCATTTCGTACTCTGCCTCTCACAGGTTTGTACGGAAGCCCTGGGGGGACATTTTTTGTTACTAGTTATTACTTACTTGTTATTACAAATAACAAATAACAAGTAAGTAATAACAAATAACAAATAAGTAATAACAAATAAGTAATAACAAATAACAAGTAAGTAATAACAAATAAGTAATAACAAATAACAAATAACAAGTAAGTAATAACAAATAAGTAATAACAAATAAGTAATAACAAATAACAAGTAATAGCAAATAACTAATAACAAATAAGTAATAACAAATAACAAGTAAGTAATAACAAATAAGTAATAACAAATAACAAGTAAGTAATAACAAATAAGTAATAACAAATAAGTAATAACAAATAAGTAATAACAAATAACAAGTAAGTAATAACAAATAAGTAATAACAAATAAGTAATAACAAATAAGTAATAACAAATAACAAGTAAGTAATAACAAATAAGTAATAACATATAAGTAATAACAAATAACAAGTAATAACAAATAAGTAATAACAAATAACAAATAGCAAGTAAGTAATAACAAATAAGTAATAACAAATAAGTAATAACAAATAACAAATAAGTAAAAACAAGTAAGTAATAACAAATAAGTAATAACAAATAAGCAATAACAAATAACAAGTAAGTAATAACAAATAAGTAATAACAAATAACAAGTAAGTAATAACAAATAAGTAATAACAAATAAGCAATAACAAATAACAAATAAGTAATAACAAATAAGTAATAACAAATAAGTAATAACAAATGACAAGTAATAACAAGTAAGTAATAACAAATAAGTAATAGCAAATAAGTAATAACAAATAACAAGTAAGTAATAACAAATAAGTAATAACAAATAACAAGTAAGTAATAACAAATAAGTAATAACAACTAAGTAATAACAAATAACAAATAGCAAGTAAGTAATAACAAATAAGTAATAACAAATAAGTAATAACAAATAACAAATAAGTAAAAACAAGTAATAACAAATAAGTAATAACAAATAAGCAATAACAAATAACAAGTAAGTAATAACAAATAAGTAATAACAAATAAGTAATAACAAATAACAAATAAGTAAAAACAAGTGAGTAATAACAAATAAGTAATAACAAATAAGCAATAACAAATAACCAGTAAGTAATAACAAATAAGTAATAACAAATAACAAATAACTAATATTATTACTTATTTGTTATTACTTATTTGTTATTACTTATTTGTTATTTGTTATTACGTATTTGTTATTACTAATTTGTTATTTGTTATTTGATATTTGTTATTACTTATTTGTTATTTGTTATTACTTATTTGTTATTTGTTACTTATTATTACTTATTTGTTATTACTTATTTGTTATTTCTTATTTGTTATTACGTATTTGTTATTACTTACTTGTTATTTGTTATTACTTATTTGTTATTACTTAATTGTTATTACTTGTTATTTGTTATTACTTATTTGTTATTACTTATTTGTTATTACGTACTTGTTATTTGTTATTACTTATTGTTATTACTTACTTGTTATTTGTTATTTATTGTTACTTCTTTGTTACTACTTATTTGTTATTACTTACTTGTTATTACTTATTTGTTATTACTTACTTGTTAATATTTATTTGTTATTACTTATTTGTAATAACAAATAAGGAATAAGAGCCCGATCACCCTCCCTTCTATGAGCAGGCTGCAATTTTTATTACTTATTCGTTATTACTTACTTGTTATTACTTATTTGTTATTTGTAATAACAAGTAAGTAATAACTAGTAACAAAAAATCTCCTTCCAGGGCTTACGAAGGTTTGAGACTTTGAAACAAACGTATGTTTTTTCAGTAACACAACACAACATTTATTAGCATAAAACATCCCATGTACGACAGTGTGCGAGAATATACGAGTAACTTGAACAATAATATTACACAGAACATTTCAATTTCATCCACCAATTTTTCCCGATCAAAGTACTATATTTTATTAATTTGATACGAGAAAGAACATGGAGATGTGAACCAGAACTTCCCATACACTTCACCAAACATATAATCGTCAGGCGAAAAAAAACCCCCGGATCACGCTGCAAATTTTTTTTTGCACAAACTGAGGGTTCTAGTTTCAAATATAAATTTGAATTGCTAAAATTTACTCAGATCTCACTTTTGATCAAAACAAATAATTTTGTTCGAAGCCCGGAATAATGAGCACACTCCATAAAAAATGGTATTCGTTTTCTATTTTCCCAGAGTTAGTTTCACAACGAGTACATATCCATGTCGACAACCGGCTTCGGCGTCCGATAATGTCGCCCTTTCCCAAGTTTCCCAATAGCTAACTTATGATTGCTAATACGAAACGAATCCTAGTGGAAATTCTCAGGTCTTCCGTCGAGTTCGTTTCCACTAAGGTCGTCTCCATTGAATTGTCATTTTTAAACAACTTGTGAGTTCTCGGTTTATTATCACCATTCTTTTTGCAGTCCTCAAACACTGACTTTTTGAACGTGTTGACACGATGCCTGCGCAAATTATATTTGAGCTTACCTATAACATTGGTGTTGGTGTTCGTATTCGGGATATGAAAAAAACCCCAAATAAACACAGAATTCTGACTTTAGAACTGAGAATTCTTACTTTGGAGCTCATAATTCTAAGCCTTCGATTTTAGGACTCAAAATTCTGACTTTGTAATCTCAGAATTCTGACTTTGGAACTCAGAATTCTGCCTTTAGACGTTCCAAAGTCAGAATTCTGAGTTCTGAAGTCAGAATTCTGAGATTAGAAACTCATAATTCTGAATTCTAACGTCAGAATTCTGAGATAACAAACTCAGAATTCTGAGTTCCAAACTCAGAATTCTTAGTTCCAAACTCAGAATTCTGAGTTCCAAAGTTAGAATTCTGAATTCAGAATTCTGTGATTACAAACTCAGAATTCTGAGTTCTAAAGTCAGAATTCTGAGTTTATTTTTTTCTTACCATGTTCCGAATACACCCCCGTACCTATTACGAAATCGTATTCTGGACATGGTAAAAAAATAAACTCATAATTCTGACTTTAGAACTCAGAATTCTGACTTTGTAATCTCAGAATTCTGACTTTAGAACTCAGAATTCCGAGTTTCCAATCTCAGAATTCTGACTTTCGACCTCAGAATTCTGACTTTGGAGCTCAAAATTCTGACTTTGGAAATTCTGAAAAAGTCAGAATTCCGAGTTCACAAGTAAGAATTCTGAGTTCCCAAGTCAGAATTCTGAGATGACAAAGTCAGAATTCTCAGTTTACAAAGTCAGAATTCTGAAATTACAAAGTCAGAATTCTGAGATTACAAAGTCAGAATTCTGAGGTTCTAAAGTCAGAATTTTGAGATTACAAAGTCAGAATTCTAGTTCCAAAGTCAGAGAATCCTGAGATTACAAACTCAGAATTCCAAGTTTAGTTTTTTCTTACCATGTCCCGAATACGCTTCCGTATCCTACTAACTGCCTCAATATTTTAAGGATATTGACAAAGTTTTGTGCGAACCGCGTGGTTGGAGGAAGATTTCTCAAAGCCCAAGGCTTTTTCTAATCAAAAGGAAGTGTGTAATTTTTCACAGTTGTAACGCTTATCATACGTTATTTCTGATCTCAAACTTCAAACCCGTGTAAATATAAAGCTATGGGTTGAATTAATTTATGGAACAGCTTTGACAATGTCTTTATTGAAACCCGTGAAGTTTCATTAAAGGCACAAAAAGTGAGTAGAAGGCTTTTTGGGCTTTAACAACCAAACCATCTTGGGCTTTAGAGAATATACAATCTTTTGAGAATTTTATTCCTAGATATGTAAATTCCCCAACAATATCAACACCCTTGCCTTCTATAAAAAAAATGTTGGTTGTGTGCCATTAATTGACGCAGATTGAAATATCAAACATTTTGTTTTCCAACGTGTATTTGTAACATGTTTCACGGTAATTGTGAAGCATATTAACAAACTTTCAAAGTTTCGATTTAAAAACCTAAGGAGCCTTTTGCCGGAAATCGATTCTCTGGCGACAAAGTGGCACTACGGATGCCACATGGGTCCGTATCAAAAATCTGAAACCTTTATGCACATCAAGAGACCCTACCTGAACATATGAGCACACTTTCAACGTTTGAAATTAAAACCCATAGGAGTTCGCCGGAAACCGATTCTCTAATGACAAAAGTGGCACTACTAATTATTATGTAGAGTGGATGACGCCCCCGCCCCTCATATACACCATTTGCTTCATCAGCATTGGAACCCGCGGCGTCCCTTTTGTGAAGAACAACTTCATCACCATCAACGAGATTCTGTTACGTTTGAATATTTTTTGAAGTGGGGAGCTGATGTGTGTTAAATATTAAACCGTGTTACATAATATTTTGTGTATTCACACAAAGACTAACAGAAAAAAACGAGTAATGGGACAAAACTGACCGAATAAACGTGCGACCAGACCAGCTTAAATGTTACCGTACTGTGATCATAAAAAATGGATGTGACAGCCGTTACTTATTCCCAGTTCGACAATCGTTATCAACCAAATTTATTGGTAGATAACGATTGTCGAATAAGGAACTGGGAATAAGTAACGGTTGTCACGTTTCCATTATAACAGCGGACAGAGAATTTCGACCGCATCACAGCTGGGAATTTTTTTTCCACACGGCATGGCAAAATCTCACCCATTGGAGAAGAAATGCGAGAATATTGAATCTGGAATGCGCTTTTCATTTGTTTTCATGAATCGGTCTTCCCAATATTCTGTTTCTAAACTTTCGACCCTCTGGTGTATAAATATGTCGTGATAGTCCGACCAGTGGCGTAGATAGCTTTTCGCTGGCGGAGGGGCAAGCCCAAAATTTTCCGACAGACCGAAAATTTTTCGACAGTGTAACAACAACAAAAACCCAAACAAACAGAAAGAATCTGTTGTTTACAGCAAATGTACTGAAAATTGGTCTTTTTACCCAAAATGGCATGTTTTTATCCCCAAAGCCAGCATTTTAATGTTATTAGGCATAAATTCGCCTAAAAATGGTCCCCAAAAATTTCCGACAAAACTTCTGGTGGAGGGGGGGGGGGGGGCTCCGCCTCCCGCCCCCCCCCCCTTTATCTACGCCACTGAGTCCGACAGGGACATACGAACAAACAGTTTTCTAAGAGGGGAGAGGACCTTTTCGGCTGATAGTGAAAGTGGGCTGGACCAAACTGTGGCCAAAGAGTGATTTCCGGGAAAATCGTGCAGGGAAGCGTCAAGCAGAGCGGTTGATACCATTTATTTAGTGCATAATTGCGCTTAATTGCGCAACGTACCCCGAACTGGCTGCACTTCTGTGCCAGTAAACAACAGTAAAGCTGTTTGAAAGCTTTATCAGAAATAAAGTTTGCTACCAAGTTTGCGACTATTTCACTATTTTCTTTTACAAGGCACCGTAACTTTAGCGGGGAGGAGGGGCCACGTGTATCTGGTGCTCCGGTACTTCCCTGCATTTGATTCAAGTGTGAAATGGGGTGTCGAACCCAATCATAGACTTAAAAAAACTTTGTGACTAGAAGCGCGCAGAAACCATGGGCACAGAAGACACTTCGAACTGGGGAAGGGGGGGGGGGGGGGGGGGGGGGGGGGGGGGTGCATGGTCATAGAATCTCACTGAAATATATGTGCATTGGGAGCATGGTAGGAATACCAAAACTATGTTTGTGATAAACGCATCTCTACTTTGAGAGAAGAGTAGAAAAAGCCACATTTTTTGCTCCATATTTAACAAATTTCCCCACCGGGCTGAAACAATGTGAAATTTGTTAAATAATTACACAGCGCCGAGGAGAGGGTGGGAGCCCGGAGTAGTAACCCCGGGTCTCAGAACCTTGGGGGCCCGGGTTTGGCCCAGGAGTCCGGGATTCTTGGGTCGGGCCTGGGTCCCTGAAAGTTCTGACTCCTGTGCCAAGTCTCCCCCAAGATCTCCGAGAGAAAATCAGAAAGATAAGTTGTCCGTAGTATTGGAGTACTAGTTGCTACTCATGTAGAGAAGGAATGGGAGTGCCCCGAGCAGATGTTTAATCTTCTAACCCTTTACTTAACATGAAAAGCCAGTCGACCCTTGCAAACCAAATTATTGAATATCTATTGAATATCTATTTTTTTCATTTTTTTTTGCGTCAAGAAACATAACGTATGACCCCTCATTGGAACGAGCTCGTTCCAATGAAGGGTCATATGCTATGTTTTTTTGGCAAAAAAAAATAAAAAATAATGAAAAT
Organism: Pictodentalium vernedei; assembly: GCA_031216915.1. Taxonomy (NCBI): domain Eukaryota; kingdom Metazoa; phylum Mollusca; class Scaphopoda; order Dentaliida; family Dentaliidae; genus Pictodentalium; species Pictodentalium vernedei. The sequence goes on along the minus strand of CM062295.1, from coordinate 561,815,816 downwards.
CGAATTGCAATTTTTGTGAATAGCGCTAGCCCGTTTTGGCCGTTAGGTTGGGTAAAGAGTTGATATACAGTTATGTGTATACATGTGCACCAGACCCTGTGATATCACTTATGTATTTCTTCACTTCAAGAACTTTGGCATCTGCATCAGTGTTCCGACACTTTCGAAAGAGGCCCGTCACAGAATTAACCCTGTGGCCAGATTTCCTCTTCCCGGCCCTGTAATTATAAACCGGTAGTAGAAAATGTACATTTTTTTGCAATATATAGAGGTGCGTTTGTCTCAAATATAGCCTTGTATATTATATATCTATCATGTCACTACGGCCTATATATCTCAGTGTGTGGTGCCCTTCTGTGGCTGTGTTACCCCTTCCCTATCCTAAATTCGAAATGTTTTCTACGCACATTTGTTGAATATAAATCCAAAAATGTACAGACTTTAAAGGTATTTGGAGAGACAAATCTAATGAGGCTATGCACCTCCGCCCTGCTAATTCTCAATAAGACTGCAAAGACGGGTTGGTAAAGATAATGTTGCCCTATAACCTCTCTCTCAACTATTTCTGGAAAGAGTTGGGGTGGTGCACGTGCCCCTATGCCCACGGTTCCTATGTCCCTGACAGAATCTCTATACCTACAGACACGAGAATCCTGTAGTCTCTGTTGGTATAATATTAGATTCTCCCGAAAACAAGAGACCGACTTAGTTTCTGCGGGAAAATATTTTTTGAGTTTCTATCAATAGAATTTAAAATTGAATTATGCCGTGTGTCTTCTGGTAGAATTTGAGCATCCTAATCTGGAATAAAATCACTATAGGCCTATTGTTCGTTTCCAACTTCTAACGAAAAAAACTGGAATTACTGTGTTAACTGGTAGAAACACGAAAAATACCAATATAACGTACAGTGATTTTATCTCAGTCGTTCTGATTTTATTACTTTTTCGATTTTTGCTTCCGAAAAATACCTCGTGATCCACAACTCGAACGAGCTCATTTCAACGAGGGGTCATGGCTGGCTGCGTTTTGAAGGTAAACATAAATATTTCTGAGCATATCTGAGCATATAAAAAAGAGGAAAAGATTACTGTAGGCAAGCAGGGGTGTAGGAAGCATCTCGAACTTGGGGAATGGGGGCGGTCACACAAAGCGCACCCACATATTGATGTTTATCAGTAGTGGCCCTTGTGCTTTAGTAACATAGTAGGAATACGATACAAAATGCTTTGTTCAGGACCCACGCACTTCTACATAGAGAGAAAATTAGACAAAGCACATTTTAGGCTTCGTATTTAACTAATTTGTTAACTATGGAGCAAAAAATGTGCATTTTTCTCGACTTTTTAGTTTGTAGTACAGCCAAATCAACCTAGGGAATCTTTACATGTTGGCCTGAAATAACTCTCTCTTTCTAAAGGTGAGGGCACAAACCACCCCACCCCACCCTCACCCACACCACAGTTCCTTAGTCCCTGGTCGCCCTGAATTTTGCAATAAACCATGCTTCCTCCTCGGTCTTCACGGCGCTGCTTATGTCAAATCAAAAGTTACCTTCCGTGCTTACTTCCCCTGATGGACACACACACCTTTTCATTCTTCACGGCTGCTATCGACTGCAAAATTCAATATTTTTTCTTGGACTCAGCATGGCGTTAATAAGTACAAACACAACAAGCCAATCCTGTGTCCGAAAATTATTGGAGTTCAAAATTTTAATGATTCTAATGAAAAGGTACGAGAATGCTCCTCTGAAAAGGTACGAGAATGCTCCTCATAAGTTCACATACTTTTTAAAAACTGCCAAAAATTTAAAAAGTGTCTTTTTTTTGAAATTACAACTTTCAGAAAGAATTTAGATATGTGCACAAACCCCCCCCCCCCCCCCCCCCCAAAAAAAAACAAAAAAAAAAAAAAAAAAAAAAAAAACCAACATATCCATTTGCAAATGTCTGAGAAAAATACAAATTAGTGAAATTCAAACAAAATGTGTACTACGTAGACTTTTTATTTCATCGATTTAGATTTTTTAAATCATTAATTAATCTTTTGTATAATTACTGAAAGAAAAAAAAACTGCGCCCGTATGCAAGATGGCTGGTTAGCTTTGTGTATTGTTTTCCTATCATACCAACAAAGCACATGGACCTGCATTCGCTGTGTGTTTTAATATAGCAGTGTGTGGGTGCCCTTATTTGACTGTGCGCCCCCTACCACCCCCCACCCCCACCCCAAACAAAAAAAAAAAACAAAACATAAAAAACAAAAAAAATCGAAATTCTTCAATTCTTCCAATGTCCCCGGTGTTCAAAAAGGCATTCCTACTCTATCCACTTAACTGGTAGAGAGTTGAATTATTTTTCAAAGGTGATTTGTAACATGACTATTTTTTTTAAAGATTCTATATTGGTACCTGTAAGGGGAGCCATGATTGAGAAAATTTTGTTCATAAATAACTTATTTGTTATAATTGTTATCAGAGGGTGCATGTTGACACTCTCCAATAAACTGTACCAAAACAATTTTATATAAACATTTTCTGTTCTACTGCTGAGCATGCATCAAGCTAATACATACAGTGAAAAGCCACTGTAGTGGCTTTCAGTATTTTTCAATAGAGCCGTGATAGAAGCTTCTAGCACTCTACCAGCAAATGTAATTATAATGGGCTAGTGCAAGGTAATAATGCCTGTTCGGCAGTATGAAAAGGCGACATTTAATAAAAAAGATGACAAGATGATATTTAATAGAAAGGCACTGTGGCTTACTGATTAGCACATAAGACTTGTGACGGAACGGTTAAGGGTTCCGCCCTGACTCAACGTCTCTTCCGTTGTGTCCTTGAACAAGACACTTGACACTCCATTACTCAAATGGGGCGCGATGATACAATATGCCTTCAACCAATGCAACCCGGAATTAAGGCCCACTTGAGCCTGGTTGCACCTGGTTAGTAGGTTGTAGAGTCTATACGCTGAAATCTTTATCGCATCGTATGCAACGGCCCTATCTCGTTCCCGAGCGCAAAGTTATCAAATTATTCCCAACGTGCGTAATATTATTAGTTACACAGTTTGTTAGTGACCTAATATGGTCTCTAAGGTACCATTTAATTCCACATTGTACTTGCGGTTCGTCATTATGATTGGTGAATAAACAAAGGGAAGATCAGTCGGGCTGCTAACCCTGTATGGATATGACAAGCTGTGTATGGTATATACGCAGCTTGCCCGTGAGGACTTAAATCCAATGCAATTCTCCGTAGTTTGCTGGATGTAAGATATTTTCCTTTACTGGAAATGCAACTATGGCATGTCTTTATAATGTGGTAAATGTTGGACCCGTTTTGTGATTTTCATTGATTTGGTACTTCTCATTACTTTGCCCCTTTTTAAATAATGGGTGTTATAGAGGCTAAAACCCACATGGTGCTCTTTGGCTTAACCCATTATCTAACATGAAAAGCAGAAGACACTGGCCAAAACAGTTATTGAAGAACTTATTTTTTTCATTTTTTGTCTCAAAAACATAGGTTATGACCCCTCATTGGAACGAGCTAAGCGAGCTCGTTCCAAAGAGGGGTTATAACCTATGTTTTTGAGACAAAAAATGAAAAAATACTGAAAATTAATTGGCGATTTTTGCGAATAGCGCTGGCCGGTTTTGGCCGTTACGTTGGTAAATGGTTAACATTACAAAATGGGGCAATGGGGATCACGTCTGCATCACCGAGACGAATCCTCGGTCAAATAGATATGTTTTCAAGTGGGACTTGAACTGTTATTCGGTGACTTTGAAAGGAATTCAGGAAACCGATAGCAGCAACTGAGAATGTACCAGGTTAATTTTGCAGTATGAATGACAGGGTTGTTCGAGTCTGAGGAGCATAGATTTCTCGGGATCAACTCGGATAGATACTGTACCCCTTTGCTGAACGGTGAAGTTGCCTGGAGTTATTCGGCTGTATTTGCGATTCTAGTTACAAATGTAGAAGCACAATTGTGAATGTTCTGTAACTGTTCGTTGAAGGTTGGTTTTTTTTTTTTGTTTTTTTTTTGTTTTTTTTTTGTTTTTTTTTTGAGACGAAGAGTAACGAGTTGTAATAGTCAAGGCAACTCGTTAAAATGCATGTTTGTGAATCACTAATTGTACGTATCTTACTAACTGAATGTACATGTTGTTTATATTGTGAAATTCGTGATATAGATTCGGATCACTTTTAGCTAGTACACAGGAAAACCTGTGTAATACACGAGTAGTATGTCTCGGGCTTTTCACCCCACATTTGGATGATCTCATGTGACGTCATAGTTACGTGACCTAGTGGCTCCATGTTGTGTTGTCATGGTAACCCGCGTGAGCGGCCATCTTGTGACGCCATCCCCATAGTGATACGTGACGTTAGTGCGCATGCGCAGCGCGTGTTGAGAGGGCGATACGTGTTTCCGTCGTCCATTTTGTATACTGGAGGCCGCACGTGATTGCTATGTTACCTAAACCCTTCTAACAAGACAGGGGTATGCTCGGTGAGTGTGTTCGACTGAACAGGAGTAATTTCCCGATTCGTAGAATTACCACAAACAACCCACCAACTTGTATTATATCGAATTCTTTCAGAATTCTCTGCTTCTATCTTTATATGCAATAGTTTTCGTCTATCTGATCATGTTCCTTTGTTCTGGAGTATACCCCAGTAGCGTAGAAGAGCCTATCAGTTGGAACAGCTCTGCCTATTATTACTATACTTAGCTTTTCAGGTCTATTCTTGTTAGTTCTGACCCTAGTCCGAGTACTCTTGTAGTTTCCTTTATCTAGATCCTTTATATAGATTATAACCAACCAATCAGATTGCTTGATTTCCCATAATCTGTATGCAGAGTTATCTCCCTTGTGTATAACAAAAATCTACCATTTCCAAAGCCACTTACACGCTATGAGCCAGTATATGGTCACGCCCCACTCATTAAGGGATTTTCCAGACTATGTTTTTTCTGAAAGTCCAATAAATAAGAAACATGTTTGCCATCTGGCGACTGGGACGTTTAGAAGTTACAGGCATTTGATCTTCATCAGTTGTAAGAGCTCGTGCACAAAATTTAGCGAAATCACGTACAAGATTTCATATATTGGTCTAAAATTTGAAAGACGTTACCACACATAACTGACCATACTGTTTTGGCTATGAATTAATATATAGTCACGCCAACCCTAAAACTCACTCCTCTTAGCCCGCATCCCATCCCATCCCATCCCATCTCACACCACCCACCCCACCTAACACCCCACAACATCAACATTAACGAATTTTCAAAAATTATGTTTTTTGAAAGTCCAGCATTCAAATGCTTTAAATAGTAGAGGGCTAGATAATTTTGGATGGTCTGAATTTGTTGTTCGAAATTTACATTATTATGAATTATAGGAGAGTACCCAAAGGCACTCTTCAATAAAATGTAATAAAACAACTTTATATAAACAAACTATATTTGAATTTGACTGAATATGAAACACGAGCAAGGAAAATATTGGCTCTTGCTCTGGTACCCTAATTTTTTTTAATGCCCGGATAGTGGCTTCCTGCATTCAACCAGATAAAGCATGTTTTCCAGCTTATGACAGCAGCTTTTATAATTTACAAGCATTTCGTTGGCCTATTTATAAAACATCATGTACACTGTTTTAAAAAAAAATGTGTACAAGGTTTTATAAGCAAGCTGACGAATTGAATTAGTTAAAATTGACCGTATCATCAAGGCTATAGGCCACTATATTTTTAGAGCCCAATTCCTACCTTCTCCTCAAACACCCCACAAACACACACACCCACCCAAACACGACCTACCCCATACCATACATCATCCCATTTTTAGCTCAACTTTGGCGAAGCCAAATTTGAGGTATTGTCATGGCCCGCCGTCCGTCTGTCGCGCCGTCAACACTGCTCGGGCTAGAGGCCGTATTTATGAACCGATCTTTACGAAACTTCTATGGTACCTTTGTTATCACCGTGGGATGAGAACGAGTGTTTTTGGGTCCGGTCCGAAATTTAAGATGGCCGCTGGCAGCCATTTTGTACAAAATTAGGTGCAATCGGATTTTTGCGCAGAACTTCCATATGAAAGCTCTGATTTGAATATTTTTTTGTATGAATGTTTAGTACCATGGGATACATCACATATAATACGGGTTTTTTTTTCTCGTGCGTAAATTATGCAAATTAGACTAACTTTGATTTATTTAGTGTTACTTTCAGCACTGTAAGTGCAAATGCCAATACGGCTCGGGCTAGAGGCCGTATTTATGAACCGATCCCTACGAAACTTCTTGGATACCTTTGTTATCATCGTGGAACGAGAACGAGAGTTTTTGGGTCCGGTCTGAACTTCAAGTTGGCCGCTGGCAGCCATTTTGTATAAAATTAGGTGCAATCAGATTTTTGCGCAGAACTTCCATATGAAAGCGCTGATTTGAATTTTTTTTGTGTGAATGTTTAGTAGCATGGGATACATCACATATAATACGGGTTTTTTCTCGTGCATAAATTATGCCAATTAGACTAACTTTGATCTATTTAGTGTTACTTTCAGCGCTGTAACTGCAAATGCCAATATGGCTCGGGCTAGAGGCCGTATTTATGAACCGATCTTTACGAAACTTATTGGGTACCTTTGTTATCACCTTGGGACGAGAACGAGTGTTTTGGGGTGCAGTCCGAAATTCAAGATGGCTGCCGAGGCCATTTTGTAACGAAATTAGGTATAATCAGTTTTTTTTTGTGCAGAACGTCTATATGAAGGTTCTGATTTGAATAAACTTTTGAATGAATGTTTAGTAACATGGAATACATCACATATAATACAGGTTTTTTTCTCATGCAGAAATTATGCCATTTAGATTAACTTTGATTTATTCAGTGCTACTTATACACAGTAAGTGCACATGTCAATACGGCTCGGGCTAGAGGCTCTATTTATGAAACGATCTTCACGAAACTTCTTGGGTACCTTTGTTATCACCTTGGGACGAGAACGAGTGTTTTGGGGTGCGGTCCGAAATTCAAGATGGCTGCCGGTGGCCATTTTGTACCAAAATTAGGTACAATCAGTTTTTGGTACAGAACTTCTATATGAAGGTTCTAATTTGAATGAATGTTTAGTAACATGGAATACATCACATATAATACAGGTTTTTTTCTCGTGCAAAAATTATGCAAATTAGATGAACTTTGATTTATTCAGTGCTACTTATACACAGTAAGTGCACATGTCAAAACGGCCCGGGCTAGAGGCTGTATTTATGAACCGATCTTCACGAAACTTCTTGGGTACCTTTGTTATCACCTTGGGACAGAAACGAGTGTTTTTGGGTGCCTTTGTTATCACTGTGCTACGAGAACAAATATTTTTGGGTTCAATCAGACCCACTCTGGGACTCAAAGATTTCTTTTCTAGTTTAGCATCTAACTGTCGCCCACCTTTCCAAGACTTTAGCTATACATTTGTTACAGGCTACGGTCAGCATTTATGTACAGACCGTCACAATACTTTATATGTACCTTTGTTATCAGGTCATTACCTAGATGTGTGTCATTGCTGTGTCGCATACTATACATGTGCCTGTCTTACACAAGTTGAGCTACAGTGTCATTGACACTTTCATTGTTGTATGGGCTACATGTGTTGTGCGCACATGGCCAGTGGGGTAGTATGCAACATTCAATGCGTACAAATTGTGACACAATGTGTATTAACAGATAAGCACATCTCGAGTCATTCTCGACATGATCAACATACAGTTTCTTATGTGTATGGTACCCTAGATTGCAAGAGGTCTAGACATTGTAGAGACTGATAAGGCTTAGATGAATGGAGCAATCTGATTGCGTCTGTTAAAGACCTGACCTAGGGCTGCGTCAAGACGGGGCCAGACATAGCTAGGAAGTATGGAGTTGTGCTACACGTCAATAGCAATGGTACAAAGCTGTAAAAGTGGTAGAACTATAGTATTGGGTGACTACAACAGAGGCAAATCATAAGACAGATAATTGAAGACAAGATGGAATCCAATGGTAAGACTACCCGGAGCTGTATAGGGGCTTGGAATCCCACTTACGGAATTCCACTTATGGAGTCCCTTCTCCGGAATCCCCGTATTCTTGGTCCTCTTCTTTTTATAATTTACATAAACGATATTATAAATTCGACACTTCTGAAAATTTTATCATATGCAGACGATACTACTGCCTATACATCTGGTAAAAACATAGATACTATCATAGAATTGGGTAACAACGAACTCAATAACATATACTATTGGTGTACGGCTATAAACTTGCCCTAAGTGAGAGTAAAACAAAATTTATTATTTTTCACCCTCAGAGTGACATGTACTCCACTGAAAGCGGCAGAATTGTGCTTAATAATTCAACGATCTCACTCGTTGCAAATAATCAAGAGGAAAAGTCTGTAAAATTCCTAGGAATCCACGTAGATGAAAATCTGAATTTCAAAAAGCATATTTCAGAAGTCTGTTCTAAAATTTCCAGAGCAATTTATGCCATAAACAAAGTGAAGAGGATTCTACCGAAAAAGTGCCTAAAAACATTATACTACTCTTTGATCCATTGTCACATGCTGTATGATATCCATATCTGGGGGTCACTCGCCATCAACTCGAAAGATTACAAAATTACAAAAGAAAGCCATCCGAATTATATCTAACAAAAAATACAATGCCCATACAGACCCACTGTTTAGAGAACATGGTATTTTAAATTTACAGACCTGTATAAACTCCAGATCTCTTTGTTTTTGCATGACTGGTACAGCAACATGCTACCCGAAAGCTTTGTGGACACTTTTAGAATTTACCAAAACCCCTCAGGCATGGACACAAGACAGTCGGGTAAATTACATACATTAAAACCAAGAACCCAGTTCTCCGCAAACTTTCCAATTCATACTTTCCCTAGGATGTGGAATGCAATAGAACCATCGATTCAAAATTCTTCCAGATCATCATTCAAAAATTCTCTAACGGAGATATTCTTGAATTCGTACTCTTTTCGCGTCAGGTGTAATAACCCAGTTTGACCCGACTGTAGGTCCTAGCTCTGTAATCTAATCCTTATCTATTAACTACCCCTAAATTGTTTCATTTTCTAAAAACGATGGAAAATTATTTTTATTTATATGGAAAGAACCATTTTAAAAATTAATCCATTCATTTTCTCTTCATTAACATAGCCGTTGTCATGACTGTCTCACATTTTACTTCTTTGTTTTTATTGGGAATGGCGGGAAGACAGCCCTAGTGGCTATGCCATCTCCCTGTAGTGCAGCCTTGTATTTGAAATAATTGAATGTTGCTGTATTTAGTTTGTATTTGTGTGCATGTTGTATTACAAAATAAAATCATTCATTCATTCATTCATTCATTCATTCATTCATTCATTCATTCATTCATTCATTCATTCCCTGTAGAATCCCCTTTAACGAAATGAGTCGAACAGCAGTACGAGGAGCCACTCGTTCAAGCAACTGCTCGATAGCTCAATTGCTCGATAAGATTCGAGTTAATCGAGCAAGCAGTAGTGGAATACAACTTTGATTGTGATATGAAATGGGACCCATAGCGGCACTAGTGTATTAAGAGCCCTAGTAGTACCACAAGTTGGTAATGATTGAGATACTCTAGCTCGGTACAGAATATCGGTAGCCAATAGTAATGATACAAGGCAACAATGGTACGAGGCTGCAAGGCTGGTAGAACACCACCCTAAAGGTGAATACCTTGCACACTGAACATAGAACATATTGTGGTGACTGTGGACAAGTCGGTAGTGGTAGTCTTGAAGCTATGAAGGGTTTGGGGTGGATTAGAAGCCAGGAGCTGAACAGGGTTAGGAGCCATAACTGTCTCCAGATAAATATAAAGGCATTATTCAAAAGGTAACCTCAACATGTATCCCCAAAAAGTATCCTCAAATAGTTTATCACCATGTCATAAGTATCCTCAGATACCTGTGTGTGCCTATGTACTGCATGTGATGTGCGCACATTGTGCACTAGCACACCATCACATATCGGCAAATCCAGCATGTGCCTATGTGCTACATGCAATGTGTACACATTGTGCACTAGCACATAAACACATCTAGGAAAGTCAGAATAATTTATAGAGAGATTGGGGAAGTCATAACATGGACAGGACAAACCAAGGAATGGAGATAATAATAAGCTATGGAATAGACTAGGATAGGCAGATGCAGGGTATTCCGAAGGAATCTGAACTAGTAAAACAATTGTCGGATTGTTTGTGGTAATTCTGGGTAATCAAATTGGCTCTTATACAAAGAAAGGCACCTTATAGCACAACCGGCTAGTTTTATAAAAAAAAGAAGAAAGTCTTTATGGTGCTGAAGCACTGCTCAGGATTGTTCCAAATAGTACTATCTAAGCCCGATTTCTACGGAATATCAACGGAGAGACCAAGTTCCCAGGTAATCAGTCCAAATAATAATAATAATAATAATAATAATAATAATAATAATAATAATAATAATAATAATAATAATAATAATAATAATTTTAAAGCCTAGAATCCACACACGGTGCTCAATGGCTGTACAATAATTGCATACATACACACACACACATACACATACATTCTCTCACAGATACATTGATACATGGGTCACTATTATCATTTATTGGTGCCCATCGCCACATCAGCAACCGAAGCTATATCGTGGCGATAAGCGACAGAACGTAAAAGAAAAAGGTTATTGAATTAAAACAAAATAAAACTAGAGGTACTGTGAGCAAGCTCACAAAGTGATACCCCTGCGCCTGTCAGAACGGAAATATATTGCTTCATACACATCTTCATATGGAGTTCTTCCATTGTGTAAAGTTTCATGGAAATTCTTCAAACGGTTTAGGAGAAGTTGCGCTTGTAGGGATGGGCAGGCGGACATACGGACGGACGGACGGACAGACGGACGGGCGGACAGAGTGATTCCTATATACCCCCCCCCCCCCCAACTTTGTTTGCGGGGGGTATAAAAAACAAAAAAAACAAACTACAACTTTACCAAAACAAGTATGTGAGTGTTCCTTGACGAGTAACGAGGCAATCCTCACTGACTCAGTCACACCCACGCACCTGGTAATGTCAGTTTATGACCAAAATTAAAAGACCACTGAAGGAAATGCCTTTCGAAAAAGGTAGGTTTTAGTACCAGGCTTGAATGATTCAAGTGATTTACTATCTTTTATGTCGATTGGAAGAGAATTCCAAAGCCTTGGGCCAGCAACTGCATAGGCCCTATCACCAGCACTAGTAAATTTAGATACGGGCTGAACCAGACTGAGTTGACCTGATGACCTAAGAGACCTCGGTGGTTTGTGGAAGGTAAGCAGATCGGACAGGTAGGATGGTGCAGATCCCGAGATACACTTAAACATCAAAAGGACAAATTTATATTGAATTCTTTGCTTAACGGGTAGCCAGTGTAACTCAGAGAATACTGGTGTTGTGTGGCAGTACTTTTGAGTTTTGGTTATGCCCCGTGCAGCACAATTTTGGATGTGTTGTGGCTTTTCAAGAATAGATGTTTAAGAGCCAATCAGAAGAGAGTTGCAGTAGTCGAGGCGACTGGTAACAAAGGCGTGGACAAGCTGTTGTGACGTCTGCGTATCAATGAAGGATCGAATTTTGCTAAAATGCACTGCGAGAAACATGTTTGATATGTTCATCAGCGGCCAAATTTTCATCCATGAAATAACCTAAGTTTCGAACACAGCTACTGGGTTTTATCGCAGAACCTCCATTATTGAGGGACAGTTTGGATAGTTTTGAATGTTAATGAGGTAGACCTATATATATTACTTCTGTCTTGTCATCGTTCAATTTAAGAAAGTTTTTAGTCATCCATGCCTTGATGTCTGAAATACAAAGTTCAGTCTTACTGCGTGCTTCAAACTCAAAGGCGTGAGTAAAACTAATATACAGCTGTGTGTCATCTGCGTAAAAATGAAAGTCAAGGCCATGGCTTCGGATAATGTCACCGAGAGGTAAGACATAGGCAGACAGTATGCAGTAGGGGACCCAACACCGATCCTTGAGGGACGCCAAAAGGTAGTGTGACCTTGTCTGACGACTCACTGCCAATAAGGACTCTCTGTGTGCGACCATTAAGGTACGACGAAAACCAAGTAAGTGCTCGGTCAGTAAGGCCTATTCTCACTGCTAGTCTTTCAATAAGTATGTTATGGTCTAGGGTGTCAAAAGCGGCGCTTAAATCCAACAAAACAAGACATGTTAGGTTGTGCCTGTCCGTGGATAGGAGGATATCATTTTGGACCCTTAGAAGCGCCGTTTCTGTACTGCAATTAGATCTGTATGCAGATTGGTTAGCTTCGGCTAGGCCATGGGCTGCCAAATGAGAATTCAGCTGAGAAGCCACCGCACGCTCAATAATCTTTGATAGGAATGGAAGATTAGAGATCGGTCGGTAGTTTTTCAGAACTTCTGGGTCAAGTGTTGGCTTTTTGAGAAGAGGTTTTACTAAAGCGTGTTTCATGCTTGTCGGAAAGACGCCAGAGTGGAGGGAGGCATTGACCAGTTTCAAGATCGGTGTAGTTAACTCCGAAAGAGATGCTTTTAACAACCAAGTTGGAATGATATCTAGCATGCATTGCTTAGAGGGTGCCTTGGATATTAACCTCTGGATATCTGTTGTAGCCAAAGGTTTGAATTGGGACAGCTGTGCAACGGCTTTAACACATGTGCATGGCATGTCGGCCATCTGTCGAAGATCGGATTGTGAGCTTGTATCAAGCGAAGCTCTGATAGTCTCAATTTTTTTCAGAAAAGAAAGAAGAAAATCTCTTCGCAAGATCTTTGGATGACGAATGCTCTGGGAGTACGGTTGTCTTTTGACGATACAGAAGCTTCTCAAGAACGACAGACAGCGCATTAGGGGAATTAACATTAGCTGACAATAAGTCCGAAAAGTATTTCTGTTTCGCGGATTTGACCAGTTTGTTAACAACATTTCGCTGGTTGACAAACATCTCTCTGTGAACATATAGTTTCGTTTGCCGTCACTGTAGCTCTAGTTTGCGTCGTAAATCTTTTGCGCGCGTAATCACATCACTGAAGCACTGTGAGCAAGGGCGTACGCTAAAAGTGCGTGTTTGCTTAGGCGCAAACTTGTCAATAAACCTCTTGAAGTGAGCCAGTGAGGATGTATTCAATGCTGTCAACAGTTTGCTTCTCGTTAATTTTAGCGACGGGACTTCGGTACTTGCGGTATGTGACTTTCTTCCGGACAGTGGAGGGACGAGGAAGTGCCAAATCGAAGATAATAATAAAATGGTCAGAGATTGCAGAATCAACAATTAATACATTTTTAACAAGATCAGCCTCGGATCCTCTGGTGATCAGCAAATCCATACGTAATCCGACCCTGTTGTATGCTATTGTTTAAACTCCCTTCATGGAGTATGCGCACAGACTACCGTCGATTTAAAGTGTGTTCATTTGTTCAGAAAGATATACAATATTCTTTTTGTGCTCCAATTATAGATATTCCACTCAATGAATATTTGTTTTACCTTGAAAACATCAAGATAATTTTTGAACATAATTAGCGAAACTACGCCGCGTAATCATAAAACTACAGCTGCGGTGCGTCTTCGTTCATAAGTATTTAGTTTACAAACATGTCTAACAGTATTGTAGTGTCATAAAAGATTTGGTCAAATCAATTCTCGATTGAGAAACATTTCTTGCGCTGTTCAAAGAAAATGACTGTTTATGGTACTTTTATATTTAATAGTGTGGAATATGTCAGCTAGTCGGAAAAGCGAACCGCAGGTTCACTTTTCCGACCAACTGAAATATTCCACACGATTGAATCTAAAACATAGGCGATTGGACTTTCTAAGGGCTAGACTGGTTCCAGGTCATAACAGCGTCGAAATGAGAGTTTGCGGGGAGACTCAGAATGATTACCTATTAGAATACACGCTCTCCTGCAACCCAATATTTTGTAGTTAGTGCTATATCTGCTGTGTACAATGTCAGTTTAAACAATATTTATTTCAATGAAAAAACAATCATGTTATATGTACACATCACGTTCGAAAAGAAAGATGAAACAAAGCAAAATCAAAGATAATCGTACATAAAATAACAAAGAGAACATGTTATAAGTAAGGGATTCGATGTACAATGTCAGTACTATTGGTGGGGAAAATCCCCCTCCCACACACACACACACACACACACACACACACACACACACACACTCCTTACATGTACACGGTGTCAATTGAAGACCATTGTACTTGTTCGACCTCGATTAACCAAGGTCGTCCTCGTTTTACACCTTGTCCTCCGTTGGAAGGTCTAGATCGATGTGTGTGTCCCTTATTTACACCAATTATAAGAGCCCCCCCCCCCCCCCTCACACACACTCGGCCATCTTTGCGACGACCCTGGACTCTAGCATTGGTCTAATGAATGAAAGAACAAATGTGATCTGACTGTTTGGCCGCACATTCAACAATTCAGTAATCCCAATTTGTCCCGACAGTCATGTCTTAAATCTGGACTGAAAAAGTATTCCGACTTCTTCGAAGGCATGCCTTAATAATGTAGCTGGAATACTTGGCTATGGGCATTATAGTTTTAAAAAAATCAGGAAATTTGTTTGTATTCTGAATACATGCATGTAGCAGTCGTGACGTATGGGCTTCTCGTATTTAATTAGCACGTACCTGGCACAAGAATGGTCACGTTGGGGCCCTAACCAGCCACTGAAGAAGTATGGCATGTAGGTTTCGGAGCTGATCAGCAGGACCCTGGAAACGACACGTGACCCAATGGCGCCATGTTTAGTTGTTATGGTAGCCCGTGAGCGGCCATCTTGTGACGTCATCCCCATAGTGATACGTGGTGTTAGTGCGCATGCGCAACGCGTGTTGTTAGGGTGATACGTGTTTCCGTCGTCCATTTTGTTTAATGGAGGCCGCCACCTTGGTTTCTATGGTAGCATGCGATTGCTAAGTTACCCGAAGGCTTACAATAGGACGGGGGGCGGGGGGGGGGGGGTATATTCGGAGGGTATATTCGATTGAACAGGGGTAAATCTAATTACCGCCATACCATGGATTTTAATAGTAGCACGCAGTGTTATAGTACCGAGGGGACCCCTGGAGGTAATTTGTATTGAACTAGAGTACATACAATTACCCAAATAGACCCAACAATCCCTCCAAATCATCAAAATCCACTTTTATTTAATATGAAACCATCTGTAATATCACTATGGGATGACGTCACAAGATGGCCGCTCACGCGGGCTACCATGACAATCAAACATGGCGCCATTGGTCACGTGACATGACGTCACTTCCGGGGTCCTGCTGATCAGGCCCGAAACGTGCATGACATACTACTCACAGACCTCCATTTGCATTAGACTGTTTGCATGTGTTACATACGTCCCAAGAAGCAAATCTTGTCCTCTAATGAAGTATATTGTTACCAGCAAGAAGACTCCAATCCAGATTTATTTATCCCGACTGAAAAATTATTGGAGGGGAGGGGGTTCACACACACACCCCTACATCACCACCATCATAGTTACGCCCCAGTCAGACACTGACTAAATGTTTTGTAAGTCCTGCCTTCAGATTAAGATAGTCCAAATACATCCCGACAAAATAAATGACCAACATGATTGTAAGTTTAACTTCCGTGGAGATCAAACTCGTCGAGCAGTTGAATTTTGCCATTAGAATAAATATCATTAAAACGTTTTATAGCTAACATGGATATTTACCAGCTTAAAATGTCTCTGTTGTTTCTGAATATTTGAAGGCTTCTACCAAGTACCGCTGTATTGATATCAACCACGTTTTATTGCGAAGCTCTATTTGAGTTCAAGGACAATAACTATTTCCGAAATTATATGCACGTAGTACTTTTAATTTAATGTTTTAGTTTCTACCCCAACTCTAGATAATAACTTTAATTTGTCCTGGTTATGTTCAGATATACACAGATATTTGAAGTGGAACGATTACCATTACACCATCATTATCATTACCATTACGACCACTCGACTATTGATCAGCTCGGACGCTCACTGGACTCTCCGTTAGCACCACTTATTACAGCCAGAATGATTCTTCCACACAAATTACTGGGCATGCTAAACTGCACCAGAGACTGGTCCATCCACGTCTCTGGTAATACCTGACAGGTGATACTGGACTTTCGGATACGAACTGGAACGGCGCCAGGAAAAAAAAACCCACCAGAAACCAAAGAAGCCAGCAGCCAGACCATCGGCCCCTCTGGGGAGTGGTAGTACCTTAGCCCAATCGGGCTCTGGTCCACACCCAGAGGACCCTGAAAAGGCCAAGTGCAAGATGAAGAAGAAAAGCCCATCCACTAAGCGCCGGGATGCCAAGCGCCTAGAGGCCTGGAGATTAAAGTCTGAAGAAAGCAGCAAAGAGAAAGAGAAGGAAGGGGAAATGGAAGTCCACTCCCCCATCCAGACGGAAAAAACAGCACCAGACACCACCCAGTCATCAAATGCCTCCACCTCCAACTCAAGCTTGGACCCCCACGCTGAGGCGGAAGACGACGAAGAAATAAGCAAGCTTGCCCACGAACTGGAAAACCAGATCGTGGGCACTGAAGAAGAAGAAGAGCCTGTACCAACAAAAGAGTCCTTGGATAAGCAGATGGCAGAACTCAGAAAGGTATGGCGTACGAACAGGTTCGAAAATAATTATTGAGGTACATACTATATTATTTGAGGTTCATCCTATATTATTTCAGGTTCATCCTATATTATTTCAGGTTCATCCTAAAATAATATTTATGACCCTCTCGTACGCGATCAATAATTTGTCCGACCCTGGATGGACTATAATTATTGTTTCATGTTGAACCAGGTTCGACATAAATATTTCAGGTTCATCCTATATTAATTGAGGATGAACCTAAAATAATTTGTCCGACCCTGGACCGACCATAATTATTGTTTCATGTTGAACCAGGTTCGACATCAATATTTGAGGTTCATCCTATATTAATTGAGGATGAACCTGAAATAATTTGTCCGATCCTGGATGGACCATAATTATTGTTTCATGTTGAACCAGGTTCGACATAAATATTTCAGGTTCATCCTATATTAATTGAGGATGAACCTGAAATAATTTGTCCGACCCTGGATGGTACATAATTATTGTTTCATGTTGAACCAGGTTCGACATCAATATTTCAGCTTCATCCTATATTAATTGAGGATGAACCTGAAATAATTTGTGCGACCCTGGATGGGCCATAATTATTGTTTCATGTTGAACCAGGTTCGACATAAATATTTCAGGTTCATCCTATATTAATTGAGGATGAACCTGAAATAATTTGTCCGACCCTGGATCGACCATAATTATTCAGGATGATGCTAAAATTCCACGATGCAATACGCTCCACGAGCCAATCAGTTGAGTCGTTACAAACGCGAACAATGGGACATAACTGGGGGAAAAAAGCAAGATAAACTTGATGCAGGCACACGGCTTCAGACAAAGAATCCCGCTGAGAGATTGTTTTGTATGCGCTTCACACGATTTGTTTTCGACCCTTTGTAATCACGCAAAATAAAAGAGATTTTTTCCCATGAAAATGTCAAATGGGCAGTGTTGATTGTTTACTGTACTGTTACAAACAAGTTGTGTTTTAATATTAAAATATGACTCGCTAACCAATAGTGTTGCGGACCGGACCGCAAACAAACGGTCCGGTACCGGTCCAGGCGTGGTCCGCGGTACGGTCCGATGAGGGCTGGGCCGCTTCTGCTGTACCGGTACACAGGCACGCTGGACAGGTCCGGGGCGGTCCAAGGGACCGGTCCAGGGAGACGCAAAGGGAAGTTTTGCACTCTCCCAATTGATACACAAACTGATAATTTCATCTTGATAGACGGTGAATACATTGAAGCCGAGTAAGTTTGAAGTAACTGTCAACTATATTGAGCCAATCTGTCACCAATCAACCACCTGCATCCTGTGATTCCTGTCACGGGTGTCGGGTGAAGGTATCAGCGATGAGCGGTTCTACAAAAAGTTCCCAAAATAGCGACGCTCAAATTCGGTGACAAGAAGCTGTCATTCAATTCCTTTGTCGGCAAAGAATTTCAATGTGTATTGTGTATCTATTTCTATAAACCCCGATCTGGATTATGTGCACATGAAAACTATTTAGTTGGTAGTAACTTGGTCCCTGTATTTCATCTGGTAGGTTTGGTGTGGTGACCCTATTAAATTGGACCAAGGGCGCAGATCGGGGGAGGGGGGGGGGGGGGGGCAAGGGGGGCGTGTGCCCCACAAAGTTTTTCGGGGAGGGGGGCATTACATGTTATGTCCCCCGCGCTCCTCCCACATATATAGGTCCGATACCAGCTGATATTGTTCGAGCAATGCTGCAATAGGCGAAAATCGCGTATTTTCAGCTTGCTTTTTCAAAATTTCCTCCCGCAGAGCCAAACCATTCTTGGCCCTGCGCGTTGTGTGTCCGAGCAATGCTGCAATAGGCGGAAATCGTGTATTTTCAGCTTACATTTTCAAATTTTCCGCCCGCAGGACCAAAACATGGTTGGCCCTGCGCATTGTGTAGCCTCCCCCCTCCCCCTCCACACACACACACACACACTCTAAAGAGAGAGACCTGTGCCCCTGAATTGGACCGCCTTGGCCCGGTCCATCTAGAAAAAAATGGACCGCCTGCCCGAATATCGGACCGCTATTTCTTGGACCGGACCGGACCGGAACACCATTGGCGGTCCGGTACAGTCCGCATCACTGCTAACCAACATATCGGGAAAACGTCTCGTGAAGTTTAAAAATTTAATGGAGCAGTTTAAAAAAGTGCCTCTGTGGGGTAGGGTGGGGAAGGGCAAAAATGATGGATATCGTATGTATGTTTGTTTGTCTGTGTGTCTGCTATAGAAATAAATATGGGGCCATCCATAGTGCCCAAAAATTGGCCTACTTTATGGCGGAGGTCATTGTCAGGTTTAAAAAAGTGCAGGGGTGGGATTGGAGAGGGGCACCAAAAGCTATGACCAATTTGTTTTTCACTGATATAGGTCCTCAAAGGGGTCTACTAGTGGTGACTTCTTATCGGGAATCTTAAAGGTTTCAAAAAATTGCCGGTGGTGGTGCTGGGGAGGGGCAAAACTTGTGGATTGTGTGTGTATGTCTGTATGACCACTATGAAAAGGCATACGGAGCCACCCACAGTGCACAAGCTGGTTCTGCTAGGTTTTTTTTTCTACACCGGGAGTCATGGATTGAAAGAGTCAGGATTGAAAAAGTGCCAGGGTTGGGAGAGTCACCCAATGTCATGACAATTTTTCTTTTCACCTCTATAGATCTTCAAAGGGGTCTACCTGAGGTAACTTTTTCCGGGAATATTATGGTGCGGTTAAGGCCGCAGGCCTGCCCAAGTTACTCCTTTGAAGTCAGGGCTGTGGTTTTATGAACTGTTTTTTCTTAGAAATTTACCGTACAGCATTGGGTAACCCTGCTAGTATTTGTTTTGACTCATCATTTTCACACAGGTAACAATGTTGGGAAGCAGTTTAGTATGCCAGAATGCTCGAAATGCATCCCCACCCCCTTTTTCCCCCACATAATTTCAAATTGCTCTGCGGCTCCTGGGTCAGCATGTTTTCGGTGTCATTGTGGGGCATGTCACGGTGTTATGTTCATGGAAGCAGGTGACTGTTTTGAACAAATCACGATAATGCCTCAGCTGTAGGGCCGTCGTTAGAGTGGGGGGGGGGGGGGGGGGGGGGTGAGAGCCCTCGAAATTCCAACTGGGTAGTGGGCGCGTTCTTGACAAACTATTAGAACTGTAGATCTTCCTAATTCGGCGAGCACGGTCGCGCCGGGCCGACCATGGCTCGGCCCGACGTGAGAAAATTGTTAAATTCGACATTAAAAGGAGCAATTTCCTTTCTTCTGGAGGATCAATTCCCACTGCAACATACCCCGAAACGTTTGTTTTTTTCTGATCAAATAACAAAATTCATCTTTTGAAAATTTCGATTTCTGTCCAATAGCCTTTGAAAAACTATGCAGAATTATTATATGTTCTGCAAGTTTTAGCCAATCGTTTATACCAAAGTTGCATAATTTAGAGAATTCCATCCATTCCTAGGCATTGATTATTGGGTGCCATTTTACCATTACCAAATGTAAGCTGAAAATACACCATTTCCGCCTATTGTAGCATTGCTCGGACACACAACGCACAGGGCCAAGCATGGTTTGGCCCTGCGGGAGGAAATTTTGAAAAAGCAAGCTGAAAATACGCGATTTTCGCCTATTGCAGCATTACTCGAACAATATCAGCTGGTAACGGACCTATATATGTGGGAGGAGCGCGGGGGACATAACATGTAATGCCCCCCCCCCCCCCCCGAAAAACTTTGCGGGGCACACGCCCCCTCGCCCCCCCCCCCCCCCCCCATGATCTGCGCCCATGGTCCAATTTAATAGCCTCACCACACCAAACCTACCAGATGAAATACAGGGACCAAGTTACTACCAACTAAATAGTCTAAATAGTCAGTTCCATGTGCACATAATCCAGATCGGGGTTTATAGAAATAGAAACACAATACAGGTTGAAATTCTTTGCCGACAAAGGAATTGAATGACAGCTTCTTGTCACCGAATTTGAGCGTTCGCTATTTTGGGAACTTTTTTGTAGAACCGCTCATCGCTGAAACCTTCACCCGACACTCGTGACAGGAATCACAGGATGCAGGTGGTCGATTGGTGACAGATTGGCTCAATATATAGTTGACAGTTACTTCAAACTTACTCGACTTCAATGTATTCACCGTCTATCAAGATGAAATTATCAGTTTGTGTATCAATTGGGAGAGTGCAAAACTTTCCTTTGCGTCTCCCCCGACTGGTCCCTTGGACGGCCCCGGACCGGTCCAGAGTGCCTGTGTACCGGTACAGCAGGGGCGGCCCGGTCCTCATCGGACCGTACCGTGGACTACGCCTGGACCGGTACCGGACCGTTTGTTTGCGGTCCGGTCCGCAACACTATTGGTTAGCGAGTCATATTTCAATATTAAAACACAACTTGTTTGTAACAGTACAGTAAACAATCAACACTGCCCATTTGACATTTTCATGGGAAAAAATCTTATTTATTTTGCGCGATTACAAAAAAATCGTGCGAAGCTCACACAAAACAATCTCTCAGCGGGATTCTTTGTCTGAAGCTGTGTGCCTGCATCAAGTTTATCTTTCTTTTTTCCCCCAGTTATGTCCCATTGTTCGCGTTTGTAACGACTCAACTGATTGGCTCGTGGAGCGCATTGCATCGTGGGATTTTAGCATCATCCTGAATAATTATGGTCGGTCCAGGGTCGGACAAATTATTTTAGGTTCATCCTCAATTAATATAGGATGAACCTCAAATATTTATGTCGAACCTGGTTCAACATGAAACAATAATTATGGTCGATCCAGGGTCGGACAAATTATTTCAGGTTCATCCTCAATTAATATAGGATGAACCTCAAATATTGATGTCGAACCTGGTTCAACATGAAACAATAATTATGGTCCATCCAGGGTCGGACAAATTATTTCAGGTTCATCCTCAATTAATATAGGATGAACCTGAAATATTTATGTCGAACCTGGTTCAACATGAAACAATAATTATGGTCCATCCAGGGTCGGACAAATTATTTTAGGTTCATCCTCAATTAATATATGATGAACCTGAAATATTTATGTCGAACCTGGTTCAACATGAAACAATAATTATAGTCCATCCAGGGTCGGACAAATTATTGATCGCGTACGAGAGGGTCATAAATATTATTTTAGGATGAACCTGAAATAATATAGGATGAACCTGAAATAATATAGGATGAACCTCAAATAATATAGGATGAACCTGAAATAATATAGGATGAGCCTCAAATAATATAGTATGTACCTCAATAATTATTTTCGAACCTGTTCGTACGCCATAGAAAGGAAACGGATAGACTACATGTCAACGTCACTTTTGCATACGCACTAGCACAAAACAGGATGACATCACAACCTCCATCGCCAATAACCAAGGAATCGCCTCCTCCACCTCCACCTCCAAAGAAGAAACGGGGGAAACACAAGAAATAGGAAGGAAGACCAGCCGAGCAGCCCCCAGTCCACTACGGGCAGTACGCATACGAGAAATAAAAAACACCGACATCCATCCACTTATGGGATGCACGTCGTATCCCCAAATGCTGAATCTTTCGGAGGTTTGAAGTGGAATCGCAGGGAGCTCAAGAGATACACGATGAAGCTAAAGTGGTGTTAATGTTTTTGTGTGGTAAGCGGTCGGTGTCAGTACTATATCATTTGGATAACAAGGTATCAAAGTCACATGGACTCTGAGGAAGCCGGACAATTGACGCCAAGTTGTATTAGTATTAATATTAGTATATTATAATGATATTTGTAACGACTATGCGAGATAGTAAAGATAGTTAGCTATTCGTTACTGTGGTTTAAGGGCACTTTCAGCATCCGATGGGCCGAATACCCTGGATAGCGGCATATGCAGTGTTGAGCGAGTGGAGCGCATGCTATGGTCAACGAAGGACTCGATGATTTGAACAATTTTATTTAATAACTAATTTTTAAGCGCGGATAGGTGTAACTGAGTAAAGTAGTAGGTTAGCAGAAGTTAAATGT